>JAMBLF010000658.1:0-211746 GCA_030578115.1 Leucoptera coffeella | reverse complement strand
TGTGGCTTTTAAGTTATATGTATATGTTACTAGTCGTGTGCGGAGGTACTTAGCTTGGGTCTGCTCTAATGGGAATCATAATCCAGTATACATATGACTACATAATGTAATGTATGTATAAGAATCTGGTTCGTACACTCGTTGACATATATTCAAGACTAACTAATCAAGAATTAAAAAGTTTACAGTAAAAAGGTTACAATAGGGATATATAATACAATCTTTATATATCATACTTACTTTCCAGTCATAAATGTACCCGTATTCACATATATTCATGTAAAAGAAGAGGCCATATTCAATGGGTCTAGCAAATACACAACACATATAATCATTTTTAACTTCAAAAGACCTTTTTCTACTGTCGGTAGTAGGTAAAAGTCTCGAAGATTACTTCTCAATTAATCATTACGCGGGTGCCGTCTGCAAGAACTAGTTTTACTAACTAACTTTATTGGTATCATTGGCTTGGTCTGTAAAGCGCTGGTTACATAAGCCTGAATCTCCAGGAAATAAAGTGAGATATAAATTAAATTGGCAAGCAATCTGCCTATAATATGAATTTACGAGTTATTCACTTTGAGATATAAACTGAACTAAAACATAAATTGCAATTACAAATAGTATGTATGTAGGAAGATATAGATAGGAAAAATGTTTTTGAACTAAAAATAGATACAAATACACACGAACATAATAAATTATTATGTAAGGAGAAACAAGATCTTCATTTACGTCTATTAACTTCTTTTTTTTAATGTAGTTCGTGCACAAATTATATTACTTTATTCCTCCTTATAATGTTCTCTATCTATAAATACTTACTGACACTTACCTAATTTGAAGTTATATCCAAGTTCCGGATGATGTAACTCGCGCTTAAGTCTCACACGAGTATTGGGCAGAATTACCACTGGTCATTAAAGCTAACTGGGATAGATAGTCAATAGTTGGACTGGCGATCAGATTAATACATCATGACGAATCGATTTTCGATACTGTATCGATTGTATAACGAATACATCGTAGGTAATGTTAAGAGAATGTTATGGTGCAAATCAATTAATTCGCCTAGTTAATGTTGCTGTCGAAGGAAATATTTTAATTGTTTTATGCAACCGTTATGTATATTGGAAGGAGATTCTATGACTACCATGTTTAATGTAACTTTTCTAAGGATAATTAACAATGTATCTAAGCACGTATGTAACTAACGTTATGTTGTGACTTTTTACAGATTTTTACATGTAGTGAATTGTTTTCTGTTATCAAATATAGTGTTTTTATTTTTAGAACCTTTATTTACGTACAGTTGTACATGGAAAAGCAATATTTGTAACAAATACTCATTTATTGTAGATAGTTTGTAAATACACAACGATATTAACTTACTTAGTTTTAAGTTATCCATATTTTTATTATTCTGTCTTATCCACTGGCGGTGCCTCAACTTTGCCAGTACAAACAATATCATCAAAAGAACGCCTTGGCTTGTCCCGTACCTGGTCAAATCCTGGCAAAGGTAGCTTGTACTGATCAGCTGGCACTACAGACACTGATCCAAATTCAGGATTTTTACCACAAGCTTCTACTTCACCTTTCTTCTCTTCTGGGTCTATATCACCAATGTTCTCTTCTGGGCATTTATCATCGAAGTCACTTTCTATTGGAATAGTCAAGTCCATCTCGCATCCATTATCTTGTTCCTCTTCTTCGGCAAAGGTGCAAGTTTGATCTTTATCTTCAAAGCAGAAGGGTTCTTTTATCTTGCACATTTCCAACCTATGTTTTTTAGCAATATCTTCCGGAGTTTTCTCTGTGGGTTCAGGCGTAAACAAGTCATTCAAATAAGCATACGTTAATATGCAACTGATATTCATTGATGCTATAAGTAGGCCTTTCGTTTTAGATATCTCCTCATTCCATTTCTTGCCGTCTTTGAGGATTTGGTAGAATATTTTCCTGCTGGTTAAGTGCCATAGTCTAGTCGGTTTGATACCATCGTAGTGGTTAGCTCTTAGTAGCTTTTTTAGATACCTTAAGTTCATTAGACGAGGATTTACCATCGTTACATAAGGTTTCTACGTTCTCAATATTTATATGATGCCAGGATTTGTCTTAATACTAGGAGTTTGTGAGGAATTTAGGTGATATTTTCTTCATGTGTTTCAGATAAGTTTTGTATTACCTACTGTATAAGTGACTAATAAAAGCTGCACCGGTAGTAACTGTCAATAAAAGTTTGTATTTTAAATCCATGTATATTTATTTAATATTTTTTTAGTATAGGGTATTTTTATACAAAAATTTGGTAAAATATTATTCTTCTAAATTTTATTCTGTTTTTGTATATTTTGGTAATAAAAGCCATAGATTACAGACATTGAAATTGAAATCAGTTGTTGCGATAATTATACCAAGGTCAGGTGTTTTGTATTCTTACCATATAGGTAGATTTTTTAGATACCTAAACTCATTGTTTTTATCCCTCATGGATAAATATAATCCTCGGTGAAAAATTATAGAGTTACTTTTAATATTATTAACGGGGTGGACAATATGGAATTTCTTCGACATGGTGTAGCAACTATTCTACTCGTATATATTTACAAACAATACAAACACTTTTACGACCATGAAGCCTTGAAGGTGAACTCCTGACTACCCCAGGAGTTCATGTGACCAACTACGGAGGTCTAACTGTGACCACGTCCAACTCACGTGTTGACTAGCACGACAATATTCAATGTGCGACGTGGTAAGCCGTGACGCCATTTACATGGAAATAGGTAGGTTTCCTCACAATAGGTTTACTAGCAGTAATAGACTATGTTTATTAGATTATCCCTTACGTAATGTCACGTTACTTGAAATATTATACTGATAGAAATTCATGTCCTTTCTTTCTTTCAGGGCAAACAGAGCCTTGGAGACGACATAATATATTCACGTCCTTTAATCCTTTTCTGGGTGGAAAGAACCTTAGAAATATAATGAGTTCCTCATTTGACATTTTAGCATAAATGTTGAGGTTGTGAGGTCCCATGGGACATTGGTCCATTTACCATTCCATTTACCCCTAATCCCTTACTGCACGGCTGCTAGTTATCATTCTTTTTACATCCCAGACTAGCACGGGACATTCAATCGTTAACGTTAACCATTGAGTCTTATGCCCGTCGCGCTGTCTCGGCCGGATGGTGGTGCGTGAGAGAGGCGTCTCAGGTTCGATTCCCACGCGTGCCGCGCTCCGATAAACAAACCGCCCACACGTTTCGCTTTGCCCTGCTATCATTTTAATGGGAGCGTTCAAGCATGGGCTTATAGCGATTAATAAAGTACTTGGATATTATGTAAGTAGATGATATCTTGTTGGTACATAAGAGGCGATTATGAAACTGTTTGAAGAGTTATTTATTCCTTTAATATTTATAATAATTTATCAGGTGAGAGGTTGTTTGTAGATCAGGTATAACAGATATTTGGTGTTGTTTCTATGTTTGCTTTTTTTGGAATAGAAAAAATGTGATGAAAGTTTCTCTGTCCATCATTTCCGGTGATTATATGGCCAATTCGAACCTACATGTTGTCTAGAAAAGCAGTAACTAATGTAATAGCTGGTGTATAATACGGGAAACCCTAATGTAATACGTGGCGTCATTCACAAGTATTAATCTGTTCTAAGGAACACTTAGGTACAGATAAAACAAGGCGTATGAATGCACAATAGGCGTAATCTAGTTAACTACACAAGAAATCTTTATTTAAAAGACTAAAATCCGGATTATGATATTTTGCATTTGTTGTTTAAAAAGTTAATAAAAAACTAAGATAAAAATTTTTAACTGGATACGTAGGTAATAGAAAACATCGTTAAGAACCTTACCTGTTCCCCGAATGCGTATATGGACTGCTGAACTTGTGACAACCCCGTAAGGGTTGTATTGTCTTTTTTTACTAATATAATGGTATAAAAATGATCATTTGCTCGAAGTATGCATGCAGCTTTGATATATCCAATATTCTGGAATAAGCAACCCGTCAAAATTATGTGCAATACATACATATTTTTACAGTAACATTGTGCATTTTCATATTTCCAAAACTCGGTATTATCCCTATTTAAAAGTAACACTTGGTTGTTGTCACGTAGTATTAACAAAAAGATCCTTTCCTAATATTAGGAGTAGGATTCATTCAAAACGAAAACGAAATGAATCACCAAATACGGCAGTATTGATACGTCAAACCATTCGTTCGTCAATGTAAACGAGTTTACGCTATACATATTTTTTAGAATTCTCTAATGACTGGGGAGGTGAAATGACGGCAGGCTGTATTCATTCACTATCTTTTCGTCGTCAACCATTAACTGCTAGATGAATATTTATTGATACTTATCTTTTTATGTATTTTACATTTTTTTATTATTGTCAATACAAGCAAACGTTTTAGCTAACAGTAAATAATAATAATGTTATGGAAATAATATATTTTTGCCCTAAATAATAAAATATTAAATTGCCTCTTGTTTCGGTATTTTGAGAAAATTTTGAGTCATAGCTTTAAAGCGACATCTATAACTAAACTATAAGAACTTTTGTTTGTACGATACCATTATTTAGTACAAATCGCCTTCCGCTGGTATTTGTCGACGGTCGCGTTATAATATGGATCGTATGCCGTCCACTTAGTGTTCAATTAACCAAATCTGTGAGTGTGTACTTGGCTTTACTTGAATAACATGACATCTTATTTCTTCTGTCATACAATAAGTCTGGTACTATATAATGTTACCAGCTGCCGACTTGCCCGTTTTCTAAGAAATAAATCACATTGTGAATATACATAATACATATTCTTTATTATTTTTGAAAGTGGATTCAAGGATACCATCGAAATCACAATGTAATTATGGAGATAGACATGTCAATTGTCGACTATCTGGCGTGCCAAAATGGTCGTCAAGTATATGTTATATAATTTACATATACAGGCTAAATTAACCGAAGGATTTAAGGTTTTTGGGAAATTACGAATCTGCTTGTTACATATGTAATGCGTATGAATTACCTATACATTACACGCATTAGCAAGCAATAAATAATTCATACAAATGCGATCACGTCTATTTTAATAAGAACGTGTCAAGTTTTGTCTAGGAGGCTTAGTCTTAAGCAATAATCATACTTGTTGTTATTATAATCTTGTTACCCTTGTAAGTATCGATTATATTGAAACTAAAAAGAAGAATGCTTGCGGCCATATTTTAATATGGTTAAGGATACTCGCTAATTGACAAGTTGGTCATAATATGTATGTTTTACACAAAGTTGTAAGTGGCGAGCCGTTATTTTAACTATATGTATACACACATAGGCATATATTTGCATAGTTCAATCCCTGTCGGGGTGGACAAAACTATAGAGCCATAGATCACATTTACATTGTTGTTTCATTAGATATAATATGAAATATTGGTAACAGGTTGTTAGCACATTGCTCATGAGTCTCCATCAAAAGTATAAGGCTTTTAGACATCTTCTAAAACTTGCCAGAAGTAAAGTTGTCTATTTAACATTATTTTTACGCTCTAAACTAGTACGACTCATAAATATAAATACACTTTCTATCCCATTAGATTCTACATGGCATTCTAGACTACTAAATATTCTATTCAACTTATATTATACTACTAAATAAAGCTATTCACAATACACTTTACCAAAATCTCTGAAACTTCTCAAGGAACACTCCTAAGAAACCAATCTATACCTTTCATACAACCTTTTCAAATTAAATCTCTCTCATATATTTCCTACCTGCTCGAAATGTCATCGGCAATCTACAAACACATACCGAAGGGCCGCCCATGTGGCTATCAATGGGACCCGAGGGGAAAAGGGGAGGGGGGTCGGAGGCTTTTTTCACTCAGTAGTCACTGGAACGCTAGTGAGGCGGACGTGCCGTAAAACATTGGATGGACTTGTAAATGTGTGTTGAGTTTTTGTTAAGGTGAGTTTTTTGGTTTTTAATTGTTGTAGGTTTTGAAAAGTTAGTAGTAGGATGGATTTTGTAAAGGGTTGGAACGTTTTGTGAAATAGGGGTTGTGAGTGGAATATTAGTTTAATTTAAATAAGGTATTATTGGAGGGAAATATTTTTTGATTGTTTTTATGTGTTTAAATAAAAAGAGCTGTATATATAATTCACAAATTTCCATTATTTTTGTCAATAAAGTGATAAAATTATTGCCATAACTCAAAAAAAATTATATGAATACTAATATATTATTATAAAAACGGCCATTTCACCATGTCCATATTGCAAAAACATATTGTTATCTTTATAAATTAGCTTTTATAAGTACTAAGACCCACCGTGTTAAGCCGTCGGCATTTTCTAGCCTGTTCCCGTAGTCCCGTCCACATGTGGGTGGTATTTAAAAAGAACTTATAAATTATTGAAGGCAACTAAATTATTTACTATAATATCAATAAAAATTGTATAATACTCAACCATTCTTGTTTCTATAATTGTAATGTATATATATAAGGTTACTATTGCCTTTATCAACAAACAATTACAATCAAATAATTCTTTAATCTTTTTGTGAATTTGGGATATCTCGAAATCCTCAACTTAATTGAGAAACAGACAATTGATTGCCAATTCGAAGAATTCTATTTCATAATGAATAATCATGCTTTTGTTTAATCTATCAAATGAGCGGTTATTTAACGTACCATTGTATTGCAGATACTAAGATGTCGTACGAACAAGCGCCGTTGTCCAAAACGGCCAAATATAAGAAGATCACAAAACCCCTTTTGGAGAGGAAGAGAAGAGCCAGGATCAACCGATGCCTCGACGAGCTCAAAGACCTCATGGTCAGCGCTTTGGAGGTAAGAGATCCTAATGTTATCATAAGTTGTATATAGAATATGTTTACCATGCTTTTAAGCTGCGTTCTAAGCACAAATAAGTATTGAGAAAAACTAGGAAGAGTTTACTTAGTAATCTCAATTTCAGTAGCTCTAAGCATCGAGGTAATATACGGGTATTGAAATATGACATCTTGCTATATCTTTTCAAAGAGTGTCGCCCACCAATCTATCTCCCATCATTAAAGCGCGATCAATCATCCGTTCACACGCCGGATTATTTTTATCTGGAACCGGTCGTCCTCATGCGTATTGAGCGGGCACTTATCGCTTGCCCGAGGCGAAACTGGATATAGACCCATTAAGGCCCAGGAGTGACCGGCGTGTCTCGTGGCACAGTTATAATGATAATGTTTACCTTTCCGACCGTGAGAACCGCTCACACATTGTTAAAGCTCATCCTCTTTTCGCAGATCGATGACGACAACCTCAGCAAGCTGGAGAAGGCCGACATACTTGAACTAACCGTGAACCATCTCACAAAGATACACAGGAACAAGGACTCGGCCACAGAGGCTAAGAAATTCCAAGCGGGCTTCGGACAATGCGCCGCCGAAGCGTACAGATTCATAATGCAAATGCCGGATTTGGACGAAAACGTCAGTCAAAATCTCATGAGTCATCTCTCGAGACTAGTCACGCAACCCTTGTCTATTCAGGTCCCAGAGCGACCCCAGTTCTCTCCGCCGGTGTCGCCCTCTTCTAACATTTCTGATAGGCAGCATTACTACAGTGACCAGGACAGGTCGTCATCAGATGGAGAGGACGTAGGTTACTCAGGTGAAAGACATTTCCAGAATGTACGAAGCAACTCAAATCTCTCAAACGGCGGTCTACTCACTACGGTCGACAATCTACAACCTGCCCACTATTCACCAACTGAATATTACTCAGCTAGACAGCAAAGGCTTAATTACTTCAACAGAGTGCCGGTAGAAGCTAAAGACGCGATCCTCAGGAAGATAAGACAGCATATCATGGACAAACGATGCAATGATACTAACAATTCAGAGTCTTCCTCGCCAGAAATGGCAAATGAACACAAATATTTCCCAAGATCAGACGTGTATAAAAACGTATTACAATACCCCTACTCAGTATTGAACTTGCCTCCGAACAGCGACACTTTGGACTTGAGAAAAGTGAGGACACCCAGTAAATCTGAGAAGCCTGTTGAGAACAATACAAATACATCGCCAGTGAAAATTCCCGTGGTAGAATCCCCGAATTTCGATGTGGAATACAACAATTTGCCTCCCAAAAAGAAGAGGAAGATGCTCGAATACCAGGAGTTTAAAAAACAGGAGGAGGCAAGACTGAGGAGTGCAGAATCGCACCCCAATGATCATGATGATGGTTCCCGTCCTGATGATGAAGCTTGGAGGCCGTGGTAGGTGGGTGACGCACTCACACTTTGTGATATGAATCTCTTCCAAACAAGCTTTAACTAGTATAAGTTAGGTTAAGCTATCGTAGTCATGTCTTCAAATATTGGGCTACTATTTTATAATGTATGTGCTATAGTTTTAAGCGTGTAATGCTCAATATTATGAACTGTTTAGATTTATAACTAAATTTTTGTGCCATGATTTGAAATGTTTGTACGAGATACGATTTTTTTATTATAGTTTGATCTCTTTGTCTTGTTACTATTGAATCCTGTGTGATTTTACGTACATTTATGTTATTCTAGCTTTTATGCAAAGTTTCAACGGAAATTATAAGTAGATGTTATAAAATTTTATGAGTTGATAGTTTAGAAACATCTTAATGACAAATTTATATATCAATTTTATTATGATGTTTAAAGTTTGTTATGTATGGTGCCTTAAAAGATGTTTTCAACTTTTTTAAGATTCAGATTGCGAAACATGGATAGATGTTATTATTTTTATTGCTAATGTTTTATGGCTAGAGTTAATGTATCTACGAATGAAGATTTATTATTTCGACTGTTTTTTCTAGTTGGTCAATCGACATTATTTCAATGCTCATTATCGTTTACTTACTTACCTATTATGTCAATGTTTCAACTTGAATAAACAATTTCAACTCAAATTTCTTTTTAACTTTTACCCTCAAAAATCAACACATTATTACATTTCTTTGCGCTTGTTTTTGCAAAGACTGATGCTATAAAATTTGGAGGTGAATCTCAAAATTCAATGTCTTATGCCTGATTACACGTAAATGAGATCAGAAGAATTGTTAAAATCACTTATATCGATAAACCAACTTAGTGGAGGTTAGATATATGAATTTGTATGTTTATACTCGTTTTACGTTCGAGATACGGGGTAACTAGTGCCATCTATTTTAACGAACCAAAGCTAAAACAGATGAGCGCCATCTGTGCATGTTACGTAAAACGTTTTGACATTACGAGACGTAGTGTGTTATTAAACGTTGATAGTGCTTAGTTTAGTCTTCTTATCAGAGATATCGCTACGGGTCTGTTGCAAGGTGATTTTAAATTCTAATTACTATCATATTAGTACTCTGAGTTGGCTTTGTACGGTATCGCTTCTCGGCCTTTTGGCTAAGATCAAAGTGTAGTATCTGTTCTTTTCAGCTTAATATCTGAAAGTTCCCGCACTGCGGGACCAGTATATTAAACTGATTTTTGTACTCAGATGGGTAGTTAGGGGCTCGCTCCACTCCTGTCGCGGGTCGGCCCGGCATTGCAGTGCCGCCGGGATCGGCTCAATAAACAAAGAAAAGGAAACCAAAACAAGAAGTTTCTTTACAGCCCGTAAGCTGATTAAATAAAACTGAAAGATGAAGAGAGGTTTAGGTTTTTAGAAACGAAAGACTAACTCATGATCCTGCACCATGCACATAAATAGATAAGCCTTTTTATCAGTCTTTAAAAACTAATATTGATTAAAAATAGATCACTATTTTTACGATTTAATTGTATTTAGTGTAATATTATCTGTGGTGTAGGTATACCCGAAGTACACAGCAAACGGTGTAAAATTATAGTAATATAATCATTTATTTTCCTCTGATAAGTAACGGTGGCCGTAGCAGTATTATATTATCTGTGGCCGTAGTGTATTTTACAATACCAATACTAGTATTATATTAACTGTGCCAATACCATTATGAGACAAAGCAAGTAAAGAAAAAACTGAGACTTATTTAATCTCCATGCATATAGTAATAACAATATAAGTCCATGTCATTTTTGTTTTACGGACAGCCTAATAATTATAATACTAATTGCTGTATCAAAATTATTTTAAAATAAAACGAAATAAATTAATGATTATGCTTCCTGTGGAAACTAATCGTTAACCTCTGTCTATTTCGATACGTCTTCAAAGGGCGTACTGCATAAAGTAAAATGGTGAAAACATTTTTATAATAAATTTTATTTTGATATAATTTATAGTCAAAATGTTACGGACATCATATACTTAACCATCAATTTTTTTGTGCTGCCATCTATAGCAAAAATGAAAAACAATTTCGAGAAGTAAAAAAGTTCAAGCAACTCAAATATAGATGCCACTACCATTACAACCAAATTCCACATCAACTACTCTAACACAGATGTCGCTAATGCATTGTAAACAGAATAGAGGAGGGGATAAGTAGTGGCGGGAAATATTCATAGTAGCGTATCGTAACCGTCGTCTTTCATTCATGCTCATTTGTTGGGGAAACGACGCGAAAGATGGACGCGTGGGTCTTCATCATGACAGAACTCACGTAATTTGGACGTAAACAAAACCAAGAAGCAAGACAAAATAACAAATAAATGGTGACATCTGTCAAACAGTGTTGTGTTTGTGACGGAAAGAAATATTGTTGTGAAATGCTGTTTAGTGTGTTGTAGTCCAAAATGTGTGTGATTGTGATGCTCCAGTAGGAATGCTTGTCGGTGAGCAGACGCCGGCGCCGCGCGTGGTAGCTGGTCTTCGGAAGCTGAAACCCGAATTGACTCCTGGCCCGACGCCCACCCCTTCGGATCCCAATTTTAGGATATCAGGTTGGTTGGACTATACAAACAACTTTTGAGCCATTATCTAAAAGAATGATCAATTGATCATTTTTACATACATATTTTAAAAACAACTGATCGTCGACAAATATGTGTCATTTTGCTGTGATTACTTTTGTTAATGGATTTATTATGACTAGGTCAGTTTCGGTGACGTTAAAACTTCAATATTATCTAAGCAATAAACGTTTTCATATACAGAATCTAACTAAATAAATGTATTTTAGAAAATAACATTTGATAACTTCTTCACAATTTGTCATAGTAATTTTATTCAATCTATTGACCCATGGCATAAACTGAAATTCACAATTCGATAGTTCCCATTATTATAATTATATTCAGAGCAACAAAGCCGTCTGTTATCCTTTATATGTGTATGTATATGTGGTTTAGTGCAGCTGCAGTGTTGTTATTGAAAGGGCTTGTTTACTAAATGAAATGTCAGTAGATGCAGGAGCAAGGTTCATTTAAAATTAATAACAAACGGACGGGACGAGAATTTCTGAATAGCAATTTGTATTGCAACGAACTTATATACGGATATAATACAATATCCTTACATACTTTCTTACATAAGGGGTGGATAGAACCTAGGAGACTAAATAATGTTCAAATTACCTTTCACCATAACTATTGTATGGGAACTTTTATGGTCTAAATCATAGATTACTAACACATCACCTAGCCTTAGCCCTATTCCGTTCATTGTCTTGTGAAATTGAGATATTACTATCACCCAGCTAGCACAGCACATATTCTATAAAACTACATACTCAAACGAACATGTTAACCACTTACATACATACATACATATATTCACGCCTCTACGTCCCTAAGAGACTATCGATCTCTATCTGGAACGATCATGACTAATCTCCCTTGCTTCACTCACACCCGTTAACCTTCTCATACATGCTCTTCTATTCTTCGCGCTACGTACACCCGCCTTGAGAAGAATGTCTCCAATTTGATCTATATATGTTCTACGTGGCCTATTTTATCCTACTCTACCTTCCACGTTAGCTCTATAAATACTTTACGTAACTTAATCAATACTTTCAAAATACAATGGTTATTGTCTAATATCTTTATGACTTATCTATTGAATATTTTCGATATCCTATGTTATGCGACGTATAAAGAATTACACATTGTCATCCGATATGACAGATAAGAATAGATTATCTTAACAAAAACACATATGTACTGCTGAATCGAAATAAGTAGTTTGGTGACGTACTTTTAAGTAAAATATGCGATTAAAATATGTAATCATTTGTTAAGTAATACCTATCTATTAATGGTGAAAACATTAAAACAAAAGTGTATGTTTGTGGTAAATTCATAATTGGAATAATTATTGAAACCTTAGCCTATAACATGTTTACATAAAGGCATGTTTATATATCTATGCCTGTCGAAATGAGCTAGAATCTTTGAAAATAACTATTTGGTCACCTTTAATATTACCAAAAATTATTTTACTATAGCGTTTATTCGCGTAGTAAATATTTTAAAATATAAGTTTCATCTGTATCTTAGATGTGAAAATATGTTAAAGTTACTTTAAAATATATGTATGCACGCAACTTAGAATTATCTCCCGTCAAACTATTCACTATTTGAATATAACTACTTACATACTCCTTCTGAAAATTTCAAATTATTTTCTTAAAGTTCTAAAAGTCATATATTTTAAAATATAACCTATAATATTATCTAACTTAATAAGTTTTATTAACAAGATAAAATCAGTTGGTCCTGATATCTACATTATAAAAAATTCTTTTTTTTATTAAATCTATAGTTGGCTGGCTTTTTTCTAGAGATCCCGCCACATAAGGTGGCAGTTGGAGGCGTCGCCACAGTCGCGTAATTCAGTGTTACCAGTAAACACGCCAAAACTAGCACTCACTGTGCCATACGGCTCGATACATTATAGGTTTCATTTGTAACGGTCTTTGGTTGCAGAGCTATAAACTCAAATAAAACAAATTAATATATCAAAGTCAAAATATGTTTATTAAACTATTTCAAACATGATTAATAATTAACGGGACTTATCCTTCTTATTATATATTACATATATTATGTGTTCCTTCACTCTGTCCGCAATAGACCGTTTAGTCTGTCCGAAGTAGGATTTCCCACAGCTGCAATCAATCTTATACACACCCTTATATCTTATATCATGAGTATAAATCGCGAATCTCTTAAAACTATTATTTCAAACATGGCACTGAGCATTGTCTTTTCATATTTTTTACCGAGGTTAGATCAGCGGAGACCCTAGCTTGGAAAAGAACTAACAAGAAACTCCGGAAATCAATTTATTATAATCACCCTTAACAAACATAAAAATTACAAAGAGTGGGCAAAAAACACAACGCTGGTAATACTAAATTTACCTTTCATACAAAATAACACGCAATGGCGGTAACGTCAAATTTAGTTCCAAGTTTGGCTACTGCCACCTTATGTGGCGGGTACTCTAGTTTCTTCCCGGCGTATCGTAAAGGCAACACCAGTCACCAATATTCCATCCCAATGACAACATGTACATACATTCATTCACGTCCTTTAATCCCTTTTGGGGCAGACAGTTTCTCGGAGACACGTAATATCTCCTAAGTATCTTTTTAGCATGAATATTGGTATTGTGACGTCATATGCACCACCAGTTCCAGATTGCTAGCTCATTGCCCAATATATTGAATTTACCCTCTAGTCATCTTACAACATAGGAAAAACTGCTGCTAGTAAACATTCTTTGTAAGTCCCAGAATAGCACTTCACAATGCGATCAAAACTCCCACAGTACTAAAGATGTTCTCGGATTGAGTCTTCAAGTTTCTAGGAAAAAAAATAAAATAAAAATACGTCAGTCATAATTAAACTCAAATATACGTATTTATTCATTTAGAATATTAAGTTGTTAACTAGTTAATTATTATAAATTATTAAGTATTACAGCAATAGTTTATCTTGTTCAAAGCTATTTGATTTTGTTACTTACTATAAAAATTTAAGTTTAAATATCCATATTACCTCTGAGTAAAATTTTCGTATAATATGTATGCTTTGGGAGACAGTCTAGAACATAACATGATAATTATATAATTTAATCAAAAGTCGATTGTAACCCGTTTTACACGCCTCAGAAACAAAATAAATGAATTAAATAACGTATTCTACCATCCAATGTATGTATATACCTGGTCCTTTTCAAAGTATGTCTCGGTACCTACAAAGCTTAATTCAGTACCTTTAGAAAGAATGTCTCCGCAGTTATAAAGCTTACTTGCCTCAGTACCTCAATCACGTGTTACTAAAGTCTCTGAGTAGTTTTAATAATATTATAGGACATTATTACACCAATTGAACTAGCCCCTTGGTAAGTTCATTTAAGACTTGTGTTAAGGGTACTAGTCAACGTATATTTAAGAAATATATAAATGTTTTTCTTTCTTTCTATATTATATATAGATAAATACATATATAGCATGTATAATCAACGACCAGACTGGAAAGCAATAGAAAAGCGTAGCTCTTAACTCTGCCTTCACCGGGAATCGAACCTGGGACCTCACGAATAGCGTTCAGGTGGTTAACCAATCGCGCCACGGAGGTCGTTAAAAGTTTCGTAACAACACAATGGCAGATCTTCCATTGAGTGGGAGGTGGGTTGTGGCACTCCCACGGGTGGGTTGCTTAACACTTAGTGGTATGGTTGAGATTGGAAGAGTGTGTGAGGAATCGTAGGGATGTATGTGTGGATGAGGTTGGGAATTCAGGAAATAAACTTATGAAATGGACAGTCAAATTATATAAATAATGACAAGAGACGAATTCATTATACACCCAATTATTAAAATTAATATCTATCCTAATTTACTGTTATTACTTCATAAGAACACATTACATATACTACTAGTTACATACTATCAAAGTTTCACAGGTAAGAGATGTACAAGTAGATCTTTGATCTCTGCTGATATTTGTTAGGATATTGGGTATTTTCATACAAACCTACTCCGCAATATCGGAAATGTTTATGTGAATAACTGACTATTCCGCAAGGTATAACGGTCGTGCTTATACCTATGTTATATCTATTAAAAAGTTTGAATAAATTTAAATGAATATTAAAACAATGTAACTCATTGAAGCGCACACTTGTAATCACAGTTTGGTTACTTGCTTTTGTAATACTAAGTAGTTACAATGCTATTGATATCAAGAAGCACTGGACTTTAATAAAAGCCTTTTATTACATACTCACCATTGAACTCAAACCTACTCACCACGCCATCTACCAACCGAACCCCAGAACTAAACCCACCCTTTTCCCCAGGAGTACTCCGTCAGTACTACAATGGCGGCGTGGACGAGAACGACTGGACTTGGGTTCGTGTGGCAGTACGAGGTGGCAGTTTGTTGGCGTGGCGTGACGGCACGTTGCCCCGGAGGCAGGCGGCGCGGTTACCACTCCGTCACCTGCACCTAAGGGTCGCTCCTCACTTGCCCAACGCCTTCCAACTGTCCAGGATGAGGGACGATGCCTCTGTTGCTACGTTTCAGGTAATTATAGAATAAACAGTGTGGGAATGTGGGGACGTATGTATTGTGTAAGGTTCTGTCTACCTCGAAAGGGTTATGAGGACGTAAGTTGCGTATGTATTTATGTATGTGTAATAGGTCCCAGAAATACTCGTAAGGACGTAAATAGGTTAGTACAAGCAGCTTTCATTCCCGGCTGTAATGTAGTTAGTAGTATAAAATTAAAATTTATTGGGTCAATGTCCCATATGAATGATATAACGATCTACACTAACCTATACAACTTCGTGTCGTTGAGATTCTGTCCATTTCGAAAGAGCTAAAAGGAGATAAACAATAAATATTTAATCAATAAATAAATAATAGATCAACGCGGATTACTTATAGTATTTTGTAGGCAAGGCCAGGCATAGAACTTATTTACCAACGTATGTATACACATCAGTGCTTATGACACGCCGTAGAGAGTTAGCCCATCGCACCGGAACGGTCGTAGTCGCAGCCTTGACCCGGCTTAATGGGAGCGTGTCACTAAAATGACGATTGGCGTATAATTTACAACCATTTTGGTCCGTGTCGTTGAACCTTGATTGGAACAAAACTGGATCTTTAAGGATTATGTTATTAATGATAATAAAAACGTTTATTCACAGCCACAATACAAAACATTTACAATAAAAACTTACAAACTAGGGGATAAAACTTGTGCATGTTATTGTCGCAGCAAAAGGGTTCCAATTCAGCTGGCTATGTAGCGTTTGATATCAAATGCAACGCTGGTCTTATGTCGGAACCATTGGAATTAAAGGTTCTCTGAATCGTTTAGGCTTGTCTAAGACTGGCTGTAGACAGCTAGTTATGTTAAGGCTTAACTGAAATGGGTCCTTGGTTTAATAGAGAGCTTATATACTTAGGTGGGAATATATTATGAATAATTTAATTCGAAAATTAGTTCGAAGAAATGTATTATGCATCTAATTCTTTCTATTATGTATCTTTAGCATAGTAAATATACACCTACATTTCACGATAATTCCCCTATAAATGGTCAGTCAGAGATCAGTCCCATCTGTTATATCTATCTATACATACATACTCGGCAGTTATAGATACTCATAGATAAATAGCTCTAACAGTAGAAAACGTTTGAGTTAGTTGTTCGTTTATCTCAATTGGTCAACGGTGATCTGATAGGGAATCTTATCGTCTGCAAAATTGTGCTTTTTAGTGAAAGTCATGCACTCGTTTAAGAGATAAGATAGGTGAGTTTTGGCAGTGTTATTGAATAACCACGTATAGTTTTAACTGTTACATAACATTTGGTTGGGTTATTGAACGTGATTGATTAGTTATAATAATAAATGTATAGGTATATTTTATAGTTGCATGGAAAAAATCTACATCAAAATAGATATACAATATATGTATATTGATGATTTGTGCAAATAATCTTCTTTCTTTTTGATTTTTAGTGTCATATAGCAACTATCATATTCATCTATTGCTGTCGTAAATTATTATATAATTAGAGAGGCTTTAGAGTCATGAATAGCCCATAGACATAACTCACAGACAAACAAAAAAGATATTGAACACGTCTCTTTGTCGCTTTTTACGACGGTCCTAATACAAAGAAAGTCTAGTTCCACCATAACTAATAAGGACCTATTATGTTTAACAACAGAGAATGACGTAAACGATTGTCTTCGTGAATTCAAATAGCAATAACCTGACCATCAAGTGACATGTAAAGTAATTAAATACTGGAAATCAACTTGTAACAACGTTGTTACAGGTAAACGGGTGATTAGTTGCGGTCTTATATCGCCTGGCCTTGTCTTGGTGAATATTGTCCAAGCACGTTTGCAAATGAAGCGTGCTACTAGAACAATTAATAATTGTTTGTTCTATTTCATTTGTATTCAAACTTTACGTACGTGGTTCACGTGACACTAGACATATGTTCTGATTGAGCTGGGGATTGTATAAGGTTACCAGCTGTCTTGATTTGTATGTTGTAAAAGCGAATATGAGATGTCGGGAATTTTATTACCCGTTAGTTTTAGGAAAATCTATAGTAACTATTCTTGGTGTATAATAATTTGAGTAAAATGTTCTCGCTTAGGTAATAAGGCATAGGTATATATTACAATGAATATCGTTATATCGTAAGAAGAGATAGAGGATAGATAAGATAACTATTAGGATGACCAGCATAATATTTTAGTTTCGTAATATTTCGCTTTTGTATAATATCAAGGCAAACGATTTGTACTGCAGTATCATTGGTAGATTAGAACGTTATCAGTTTTCCTAGATATCAAAAGTTTTTTTCTTGGAATAAATATGATAAATTTAAGAGAATAAATAATGAATCATATTAGTATATGAGTCGCCGAATATATCCTGTAGATCAGTTGCGTCTGCAGACGGTTGCACGTCAAATGAGGCAAGCGGTGGCCAGTGGTTTGCAACACTCGCCAATGTGCGCCAGTTATTCGCCGCAAAGCAATAATCTGATAATTGCACTGTTCGTATGATTGTACAGTTAGCAGAGCGATTGCTGGCGTGCGAACATCAGTGCGTTTCGACGTAATCGAGAGCCTCGCTCGCGATTGATGGAGCAACCGTTCTGTTTTATCGTTTTGTGCAATTAACCAATTGGAATCGCGCAAACAGGCACAACACGAGCCCCGTCGTTACGGCTAACGCGTAATGAGCACTTGCGAAACGACAGTTACCGAAACGAGGAGGAAATTCGTATGGCCACATGCGCTCTGCACTTACTGTCACTTTCAAAGGCCGCGCCTCTTGGCCAATCGCTCGAGACGATTTCGTCGGCATTCATCACTTTGCTCTCGCGTTACCTTACGAACTCTGGTGACCCCCTTTCGCGCTTCATTCACGATAAACTATATAATTGATATATAATCGGTCTCATTAGCCGAAGGGCCACGGCGCGGGTGTCGACACACAAATAAACTAGTTTGGTAGCAGCAGCCTTCTCGCGCCGACCCGCTGACCGCCTTACACATCTACATCTATCATCAGCTTCCGGCGAATCGTGCATCTCTTTAGATATGCTAAAACGACTTTAATAATCACATGTACATGCACAAGAACTCGCACTAATCTGTTGTTTTGTTGTAGGCCTGCAACGGGTCCGAGTACGCGCGGTGGGTGCGCGCCCTCTGCGTGGAGATCCTGCGCCAGACGCCGCTGCCGCACGTGCGCTTCCTGGACGTGCTGCCGGCCGCCGCCTCCGCCGCAAGCCTCACCAAGGCGCAGGAGACGCCCCTCGCGGCGCCCCGGCCCCCGCCCCGCGCCCGCCGGAGGATCCTCACCTCGGTGTCGGAGGCGACGCAGCTGCCGCGGCGAGAGCACTCCCCCGCCGCCACCGACGAGGGCATCGTCGTCGAGGACGACGACTACGACTCTTCGTCGGACAGGAGCATCGACCTCACGCTCTCGCTGGACGGCGCCAAGGGCGAGGACCACGTGGACGCCCCCCGCGAGCCCCCCAAGTGCGACAACTGCAGCAAGCTGGCGGCCGCCTCCCCGCAGCACCACACGCTGCCCCGCGCCGCTAGGCCAGGGGAGGCGGAGCACGGCAGGCACCGGTACCTCAAGCAGTGGGAGACGGCCGAGAGCAAGGGCGGCGGCGACAGAGGGCGCCATGTGGTGGAGGCCGCGCGCAGGAAGGTGGCCTCCCTGCAGCACAGCGTGAGGGCGCGCTCATGCTCCCCCAAGGGCCTGGAGGCCACACAAGGGGACTTCGTGCCCGTGAAGGAGAGGCGCGCGCTCTTCGAGTCCCTCTCTCGCAGTGGGTCCGCCCTGGCGCGCAGCAGTGAGCACCTGACGAGCGCTCTGCCCCCCGCCGAGGACATGCTGAGCCCCCGGCGCTCCGCCTCCATGCACGAGCTGCAGGGCCCCCCCTCGCGCTCCGTGAGCGACCTGCGCCGCTTCTTCGAGGCGGTGGCGAGGGGCGCGCCGCCCTGCGGGTTCCGCCACAGTGCGCCGCCTCACCCCTTCGCGTCGCTCGCCTGTGGATGAGCAGCGCTCGCTCTCTGTACATATTGTATATAGAACTGGACGACATCGTCCCCTACCCATCCCATAGTTGTTTGTTATTAAGACTGTTAAAAAGTATTGTTATGAATACCTAATAATATATGAAATAAAGATGTATTCTTAAGCGATGTAGTTTCTGTTGCAAAATGGCTCTTGGGGCGGCGAGGTCGCGCTGCCGCGAGAGGCATTTGCGAAAGGCCGCCGCCATTGAATGTCGCCGCGGCAAAGGTCGCGCGGCGTCCCTGCGTCTGCCCTCCCACTTGCGAAACCACTACCCGATCAACACTACACCACAACATGAGACCTATTCTTAAATACTTATCTTAAATGATTCAAAACCTATTTTTACTTTAAATCTATACACAACAAAACGGAATCCATACAACTCTTAATTAACAGTTGGAGCACGGACACTATAGCGTACCGAAATTAATCTTTGTGTTGCATACATTCTTACATCACAATAAATTGGACTATTACATTTTTTTTATATTATATGAGTTAATAGATATACTCCTCTTATAAAGTCAAATCAAACATTGCCTCTTCGGTATAATAATTTTCATACATTTCTAATTAGCAGAACCATAAAATGTACGTACACATAAATTTAATATTATACAAACTTACAACTAAATACCCTGTCAACGCTTGAATTAATTCAACCCTACAACACTATACTTCAAACTACTAACATTATAACCTTAATACCTTAACTCAAATTTGCAGGAAACCCAACATTCAACTCGATATTCGCACGGCATTTTGTCAATGCGGTTTCGAAACCAGATCCTCACTAAAAGGTTCTCGGCGAAGGCAAGTAAGCGACTAGCGTCACGACAAACACTGGAGCCCCGGTCGTGTCTGCCTTTGTGGGACAGATCACGACTCACATCTGACCGGCGATGATAGTATTAATTCAATCGAACACACGTATCAAGAAATGGATGCTTAATACATAAATATATTCTCGCCTCTCGTCCCTAAGGGAATAGGTGGAGACTTTCGACCGCCTTTTGGAACGATGACAAATCTCTCTTGCTTCACTTCCATCCATAAACCTTCTTATACATTCTCATCTGTTCTTAGTTATTAGATATAGAATTGAGATGATAGAATGTATATGGACTGAGTATGTACCTCTTGTGTATGGATGTAAAAAAGGTATGCCGAAAATGGTATGCCGGTACCGGGAAACCTTTGGCCTTTGATATCTCCCTAACTGCAGGGAGATGACCGTAAAGTATATGCATATACTATTTTATATGTAATTTACTATTAGTCTCTTACTCATCTATAAAATGGCAGAAAGACAGCTAGTTACCATTATAAACACATCCCGGTTTAGCATGGCTAGCAGTTATCACACTTCTCCTAATTAGGAATAAGTCGGCCCATCTGATTAGCATGTGCTTCTACGAACGTGGACCGTAAATGATTCATTATTCAGATTAGTCACAATTTGTGATCACGACCTTCAACTTACCTTAAACTTGTTTTTGGGCACATTCAGACACTTCAAGGATTTAGTAAATATGAATTGGCTTAAAATGTGTAGTTCCGTTGGTCAATCTTATTTATAACATACGTTTCACGACTTGTGAATGCACACTTCCTTTTTTATTGTGGTGGGGTGGTCACAGGCTTGCATCGAAATTTTGAATGTATGTTAGGTTTGGGCACACAAAAGCCCGAATTTCACTAGATAGACCCACCCAACGTGATAGGTAGAGAACTGTATCGCAGTATACAGCCACTACCTATCCCGAAGGCGGTTTCCTCACGATCTAAAAATAAATTAAAACATGTCTACACACATACTGTATCTCCAAGCTACATGTACTATTGCTACTGTAACAAATTCACGTGAACATCTTCGGCGATTCCAAATTCGAAGTTTCGAAAACCAATTACTGGGAGCTGGAATGCCAACCATATCGAATCTTGGATGCGCCCCAACTATACAGCGTGTATGATTCAAAACATACAAAAAAAACCCTACAAAGGGCTTAGGCCGAGGGATTAAAAAAGGACAAAGGGCCGAGGGATGCTACAGGTAGCGGCGTTCGAACGAATTTATTGGGATAGGGCTAGAAAAAATGAAGCTGTTAAGGGCTATGTCTGCTCCACTTTTCTTAGTCTATATTTCTTGTAAATTGAATGCTTATTGTCTTTACGCCTGGGCCTGTAAATAAAATACAATAACAATATTTTGATTGTTATATTAGAATTTAGCTAGTAATTTAGCTATATTACTTATTATTTAAAATAATAGTATAAAAGCTGTGCGAACTATCAACCTTGTGGCGGACAGGGTCGATGTATTTGTTGTTACTCGATGTGAGCTCACAAAGGTTGCACTTTTTGTTATCTGTTATGTAAATGTTTGAATTTTAAATTGACTAATCTAATTATAATTTCTAATATAATGTTATCTTATTTTATTTTATTTTTGGTTGCTGTCTTAAAAGTCATTTTTTGTGTTCTATTAATGCTATTGTTGTTATATTATGTCTATTAATGTAAATGTTAAATTGTTTACTTGAAATTATAAATATGTTTAGTTCCTATCGCATTAGGTTATTAGACCTGTAATCATAGGATACATATTTGAATGAAATATGTAAATAAATATGTTCAAAAACGCTACGGCACATTGTTTATTAAAATATACCTTTTATTAAAGGAACAAAATAAAAAGAAACAATAAAAAGGTACCTACATACACATCACGCCTGATTCTCTGTAGAGGGCAGAGATTACGGATCCCCATCTGTCTCGATCCTGACAATCCACTTTCGCTTCATTGCACTGATACACCTCCTGATAAACGCTCGGTGGTTATAGGTACTTCTAATGTCACCCTTTTTCAATATTGAGGCACACTTTAAAAATAATTTTAATGATTTTTAATAGGTTCAATATGAAGATACACAGATCAACAGGAAACCTACTAAATTAACTTATTTAATAAAACGATAATGCCAGCCAAAGATATTGTATCCAAAACTTCTACTTTAAAATGTATTTAACTCGTAGAGTTGTGCCTTAAAACCGACACACCAATACTTTTCACCTTTTACCAAACGATTCACACAATAAATTAAAATCGAGTAATTAAATGTCTAATATAGGTTGAGATATTGACCTAGACGAAACGATACGCTGTTGTATTCGATCCCATCGCTGTAATTTATGTAAAGATAAAAAAAATATCTACGTGCATTACATGCCATACCATAATGTATAAAATTGGTATTGAAACATAGTTCTCTTTCAAATCATTTGTAAAAGTAATAAGTAAAAAGTAAATCTATGTGCTTATTTTCAAGGTTTTTCACCCTAAAAACGTATTTCTTTTTCAATTTCTATCACTGTTACTGGTTATTGTTTTTCTGTGATAAAACGGTTCTCTATATAAATAAGATATTGTTATTTATCTAAACTTATACTTGTACCAAAATATCACCTTATAAAACTGGACCACCTCTTTAAATTGAGTGCTGACTAAACATACATATACATTCATGTTGTTCAATCCCTTTCGGAGAGATCTCCTAGGTCCCTTTTTAGCATAAAGACTATATAGAGTAGGTTTAAACTAGCCACGGCCTCGGAGTATTTTGAGAGGTAAAAAAGATATAAGTTTACACACGTTTAAAAAAAGAACAAGCCTTGTACACCTGCACTGAAACCTTGAATATAGAACCTAAGCAAGGCTCCTTTTTAAGAAACACCTAAGTAAACAGAGCCCACGTTTAAGTACGATGTTGTGTAAGTCTAAGACAACATTTATCTTTTAAAAGAAGTTTGAGGTTATCATCTAACTCGGTCAGAGAATGTGCGACCTTGAACGTGAATGTTTTTGTTTCTATTATTTTGTGTGTAAACTTTTTATTTTATACCTGTTTGGGTAGAAAATTTACGTGTATTTTTTTCTTTAATCACTACCTTGTTAGTAAATGATTTTCTTTTTATTTCTCTATGGATATGAAGTAAGAGTAGCCAATAGAAGGACACACAAGAAACATTTAATGTACTTCAGTGAAATAAAAAGAAGTTTTCATTGACTCAGTTAGAAGGAAAGGTATGAATATATTTTTTTAATTTATGGATATACGATTATTTAATATGTACTAAACAAAAAACACTCATATAGCTTGATGACAGCTCCTAACTATTTTTTTTTATCTTTTTCTACCAATACACCTGCTCTACACAATTTCTCAATTGTCTCGTTACACACATTCGTCGCAATAATATTTCTTATTTTTGCGAAACTATAATCGGTGAATTCAAAGTAAGTATGTTGCAAATAGATAATTAAATTCGCGTTCACAGAAAATACAGCATTTATCTCCGCTAATACGGTAAAATTTCGCCGCTTTACAACGTTCATAAATATTGGTTCACTTGTGTTAGATGAAACTAACATTTTGCAATTATGTTGCGAAAATGTCCATATGTGATCCCTAGTACGTGCCGTTGAATTTAGATAATATTTAATATTCTGCTTGAGACACGACCTGAGGAACATTACAAGATATGTAGGTCTCATATTTTACGATGTATTTAATACTTTTACTATGTATGTGTGTTAAAATGTATCGATGTGTTATGGTCATATGACATCTTCAGGGTTACCTTGTACCTTGTGCCTATGTCCAGCAGTAGACTACTATAGGCTGATTCATTAATTGAGATTATAATGTTAAGAATTACATACTAAAATTAACTTGGAGTAGTTCTAGGTTTAAGTGACAAATATTGGCAGAAACTCTATGTTCTAAGGTCACACCGAACCACTTTTTATATTTCAAAAAAACTAAGTGACAGGCGGTGTTGACATTAAAACCTCAACCTTAAAAACTATATAAAACAGATGCGTCATTGATCTAAGTCGTAAAACTTCTGTTTTACGTCATTTTTATTATTTATTCAGTTCTATAACAAGTGAATATGGGCTATTATTATGGCACCTATAGATAGTCGACACGGTTCGTTTCGAAGTGAATAGTGCAAGGTCGACACGATGTTGACTCGATTGATTCGTACCCTTGCTGCGTACGTGCCTACGTGGTTGGCTTTCGACTAGCTTGTTTCATTGTCTATAGAATCTAGATTGTTTAAAATAAAACATTTTCTGTTTGGTTTAGGTCTTGACGAAATTATAGCTTTAAATTTAGAAATGATTAACCTTTCCTCAGATTAATCGGAAATTGATTTCAATTATGCATATTATGTATGTAAGTTCGTATGATCATGTTCTCTATAGTCACTTAAAGCCTACTTTACCTTTCCTACTTTGCATCCTGTCGACAATGACGACCTCCGTGGCGCGATTGGTTAGCCACCTTAAATAAAGCTAACCTTGAGGCCCCGGGTTCCATTCCCGGTGGAGTTAAAAGCTACGCTTTTTTCCGCTTTCCAGTCTGGCTGTTGACTATATATGCTATATATGTATTTATCCATGCATAAAAAGTATATATTTCTTAAATATACGTTGACTAGTACCCTTAACACAAGTCTTAAATGTACTTAGCAAGATACTAGTTCAATTTGTGTAATAGCGTCCTACAATATTATTATATTTCATATACCATATTATTGATATCATAAACCGTATAAGTTCGTGAAAGGTAACATAAAATACATTATCTATCTAACCTAAGGGGGATTTATGGTTGTAAGTACATATTTTTGTATATAGTAAATACGGAGGTACATTACGTTTACATCTAAACCTAATACTATTATACAATTTACCAGTTTACGACATGGACTAACCCATTCTATGGTTTTACAGCCTCGTAACATCGTGTCCTACATTTTCTGTTATGTTATTAGTCCTATGTTTACCTAACACATGTTTGTTCACTTAACGTAATTGACTGATATACTGCGACTTTATTGTAATAGTTGCATTGGTGGAAAAATTCTAAGGTAAATGTATGGGAAGAAAAGTTGATTTAATTCCGACCAAGCTTTTTAAGTCATGATATGATAAATTCGATTGTACAGCCAAATTCGAGTACGGATTACAACATTCATATAAAAGGGATATTAATGATAATTAATATAACATTTATCTTACAACAAGACACGCACGAAGACTCAATACAACTTGTGAATGTTACAGATTTTAATACAAACATACAAGTAGTTCTGTTGACGGACAAAAAATGTTTTCATAAGTACCTATTGCTTGCTACACAGAGAATAGAACCTGAAACTGTATAAGTATCATACAGTCGAACTATCCGATGAATATCGTTAAAAATATACACATTTTCATAAATTACTTTGTATGTATTTAACCTTTTCATACTTTAGTGACTTTACGTTAGATAACATTACAGCAACCCTTAATATTATTTTGTATGTGTGCCTGGGGCCAGCATTGTATGAAGGCTTTCTGATGTACTTTATGTATGAGTATTTATCCTATTGGCACTCAGGATTCCCATGTAATTAATCTATTTTTTATCACTTATAATACACTAGATATGTAACGCTATTCTTTTACAAATGTCACAAGGTCAGAGACCGTGTTTCGGCGTATCATCTCAATTAAATTCACATTTAATTCAACTTAAGAATCGTCTTCGCGGTTAAGGCGGCGACTTAAGTTGTAAATAATCATCAGTTTATTATATGAATTTATAAGGTATTTATAAGTTTTGTGTATAAATATAAAGCAAGGTGGCTATTGATAGCTTTTACCTATCCTGTTTGGGAAATAGAGGCCTGAATACTTAAATATTTTTTATATTTAGAAAAAGTATTCAACTTACTCATATCTTTATCAACACCTAAGCTCTAAAGAAAACCGATAGTAGTAGTCAGCATGTTTCTACACGTATATAATTCTCATAATTACAATTAGCTGATTAATGATTGTCTATATTACATAGTTAATCCCATATATCCATATAGCACTAATTCTGCCACTACATATGTAAGTATACAAATCTATAACTTTCCTACAACGTAGAACCGATGTGTAAGTAGCTATTCTTATTATATATAGCCACGTTTTATTACGTCAAAGACCGGTAACATCTTTTGTTACTCTCTATATACATACATGTCCACGTGAGTATATACATTAATTAGCCGTATCAACTATGAGTCTATTTGGTCAGCTGTGCTGTAAGTGATTGAGTTTTGATAATAGAATATATGTAGTGTCTTACAGTGTTTGAAATGATTATTATGACTGATTACGTACGTAGGTACCAGTTTGTAGATTGCCTCTGAGATATGTTTTGAAAAATCTTGTATGAGTAAAATTAAATACAATTGAATTTAATTGAATTGAAGAGATATATATTATATATAGATTATGGATCTTACTTTGTAACAAAGTTATGATGCTGTTATCTAGGTTATATTAGTATTCCTTCATGCCAAATGAAACCTAACTATGCGACTACAAATCCTTTCAAGCTAGACAAAGTTTAACCATACACTGTCAATTTAATGTAGCCTTAGTTTGTATTTGTTTTTGTAAATTTCCTATATATACATAAATATATACTCATTCTTAAGCATATTACACCTACATAATGAACTTTCCATATTGTACATTCCTGAGAGCGTTAGACAGAACCCCTAACCCCATATAATATATTAATAGTCCAATAGTCAGCCCCTTTAAAGAGTGACGCAATAGTGTAACGACAATGTGGATGCGGTCGCGCACCTTGACTCACTCACTCGCGCGGATGTTGAGTAACAAAAGGTTTTCGCAAGTATGTTTGAGTAATTACCATTTATGACCATTTACCTATAAGCTTTGCGTGAAGTTTTGACCCTAATTGATGGCATTTGTAACAAGGGAAACATTAGGTTTGGAATTGTTCAATCACTATTAAGTATTATGAAATTATTTATATTTTATTCTTACCATTACCACCGTGATCTCAAAGACATTAGGGCATACAGATTTATAACTTAGAAACGCTTAACATGTTATAAATCTAACATTTTACTATCCTGTATACAAATTGGCACTATTATTCCATGCAATTTGGATCCTATATAGACTAACTGGCTGCTTCCTTCCTGAATCTATCACAAGCTTGATAGATACCTATAATAGAACATTATATTCGCCGAATATATAGGCCAGCCACAGCATAGATAACCTACGACATACCGGGAAGGAAGGCAGCTAGTTTAGCTAGCTATTTTTACGTCGCACACTAGCACGAGACTACTAATACAGAAAACCGAATGGATAGGATGGAGATGCTATCATTTTAAGAAAGGCTTACGACTACATAAGTAACTATGTTCATAAAGTTATGTTAGCCTTTCGTATTACAAGTAATACCAAGCGATGCGGATAGGCATTTACTTAACTTCCTAGACTATCCAAACATATTAGTCAGAAAGTTCATTAGCTAGCAAACAAAGTCTATCGCAAATTCAACATCGTGTAAACACCATTAGCTAAGTGAATTCTGAGGAGATAGCATTGGCTGGCAGCCAGAGACTTGAGTGTTATAGTTTGGCTATTTCTTAACTAAAGCGACACATACATAATACCTTTTGTAAAGTCAGAGATGAGAGACTATTGTCGACGTTACAAAGGGCAATAGTTCATCAATTATGACGTTGTGAGCTGATCATAATTCAAAACAATGCCTATATAAGCTGGGCCCTTACTCCACTAATTCATATTGGCCACAATATTACTTCAGTGTCGACATTGTGGCAGTTCAATGGCCGTAATTTGACACTTTTCGCACTCCACTAACAAATTTTGGCCACTGAAGCGCTATCGAAATACAACTAATCAAACGTGCCTAAATATTAGTTCAATAGCCTTCATTTTGGTACTCTACTATTGTTTTGACAGCTATTTTTGTCTATGGTCAATATCTAGTGTACACTCACACACTCAGTTAGTAGTTTTAGTTTCAATTAAAAACATAAAATATTTTTTCAGTTACGTTTTTAGTTACGTTTACGTTATAAACTTAAAACTTTTAACTGCTAAATCAATATGCATTAATTGACATTGCTGCATAGCAGTGCAAACAGTTTTTTAAATTGTTGTAATCCATAGACAATAATTTCTGTACTTTGTGTGTGGCCACTGAAGTGCCATTGACTCGCTATTATGGCGCTATTGTGGCTGTCAAATATTAGCAGAGTACCACTTTTACGGCCGAGATGCAGATTTATCGCTATAGCCTCGCAGTTGAGTGGTTGTCAAAGTTAATTAGTGGAGTAAGGGCCCTGTTCACGTGAATATTCAAGTTTCATATATTGTTTTGTAGCCCATTAATTCAACTAATTCTAAAACTATTCAATCACACCTACCTCCGTTTAATCAACGTATATATGTTACTGATCGGTGTGTGTTCCTTCTTTTTAAACTTATATTATATAATATTCAATCTATTACTTTCAAATATTCTCATCCCCAAGCACATAAAGATAACATAAGGCCAAAAACAAATTCATCATTGAATCCAAGCTGACACCGTGGGACCAATACTATACCGTTTAATCAGGCCAAGTGCGGCTACTTGACCATACCCATTAACAACCGAGTCGTGAAGCCTAATGTGCTCACAATCAGAGGAACACATCTGTCCACTTGAGTGACCTCAATACGTCTAGAAAGAACTTTATGAAAACAAATCGTCTATTGGGAACGACGTTTACCGGTACTTTTCGTGAAGGAACACTTACATACATACGTACAGCTATAGAATATATATTATTATTATACATACGTAATATGTTAAAATGTATATAAGCAGTGAATAAATGTTTTTTTTCCACACACAAAGTAAGGCAAAGTTTTTTATTCGATCCTTAAAAACCACTTTTGTTTCATTGACTTTCATATACCTTACACTCGGCAGTTACAGGTTAGAGTACCCGCCACATAAGGTGGCAGTTGGAGGCGTCGCCACAGTCGCGTAATCCAGTGTTGCCAGTAAATACGCCAAAACTAGCACTCACTGTGCCATACGGCTCGATACATTATATTGAGGTTTCATTTGTAACGATCTTTGGTTGCAGAGCTATAAACTCAAATAAAACAAATTAATATACCAAAGTCAAAAGTCAAAATATTTTTATTCAAAATAGGCCCTATCATAAGCTCTCTTTGAAAGTTATTTTATGATCTAAGTACAAATTAAAAAAACTATATATTGACAAAAGGAATATATATGCGTGAAGTGGAAGGGCGGTTACGTAGGGCCCGGCCTAATAAGACATATATGTAACAGTCAGATAGACGCTATATTGAAAAAAGGTGACGTTAGGAGTACCTATAACCGCCGAGAGTGTATTAGAGAATGTATGAATGTCAATGAAGCGAAAGTGGTCTGTCAGGATCGGGACAAATGGGGATCCGTGATCTCTGCCTACCCCTCTACAGGGAATCAGGCGTGATGTGTATGTATGTATGTAAAAAAACTATTTCAAACATGGCACTGAGCATTGTCTTTACATATTTTTACCGAGGTTAGTTCACCAACCATTTCGGCTGCTCAAGATGCCACGTCATGAAGACCACGACCGCTCTGATAAGAGCGTAACGATTGAGAAGAAGAAGTTCAGCGGAGACCCTTGGAGAAGAACTAACAAGAAACTCCAGAAATCAATTTATTATAATCACCCTTAACAAACATAAAAATTACAAAGAGTGGGCAAAAAACACAACGCTGGTAATACTAAATTTACCTTTCATACAAAATAACACGCAATGGCGGAAACGTCAAATTTAGTTCCAAGTTTGGCTACTGCCACCTTATGTGGCGGGTACTCTAACGTCACCCTTTTTTACTATGGCGTCTTTTTGACTGACATATAAGTCCTGTATACAGCGGTATGGTTTCCCATTGTCATGTTTGATTATCTTGTAAAAAGAGAGTATATAGAGAGTAGAGAGAGAGTTGGCAGCCAAAGATTATCATAATACTCAGTTGATACTCAACTTTATACAAAATATCACCTTTAGCATTATCGGGATTCAATTCAATAACGATGACAAATTGTTAGTACATCGTTTAGTGAATTAGCGCGAATAGTAGTATATAGAGTATATGTAGTAGTAGTAGTATGTAGATTCCTTAGCCATGTGAAGTAAATATGTTAATTTATTCAGGAGCATCAAAACGCACCTAATTCGTCACTTCTTACATCGAAAAGAACGGTAGCCAATTATTTCTAGTCCCAGACATCTAGAAACTTAACATAACAACCTATAAGGAACTGAAACATATAGCATACACGTTCATTAACATTATCACCTCTAACAATAGAGAAATCAACAGTGTATGCACTCAAAAACAAAAGCTCGAGATAAGTAATAACTTATTACGTGCATGCAACTTATTATCACTTAGAACTCACTTGAAACTTCCTGTTAAGTAATTTTATTATATTTTCATTATTGAGACATTGTTTTCACAGGTTAGGAAGCCAATAGAACATACTTATGTGGTTTCCTTTAAACATTAATTACGACAATGTTACGCACTATTCTTTTATTTAATCCAAATAATCATCACTGCACACAATAACACAACATGAACATTAGCCGGTTATGGATTGTACTTAATTTAATCGCGTAATTATTCTATGCTGGTTACTAATTAATCTCCCTTTAGTTTACGCTTTGATAAGTTCTTTAAAACATTTGATTCCATTAAATTTTCTATGTTTTAATTCTCGACAATTATAACCTCAAAAGCACTTCAGTAATTAATTTCATTTCCACTAAAGTATGAATTTACATTCACATAACTAAATCATGTTTTACTTTCACAACATTAATAAACATAATCTACCATTATTGTACTATGAAATAGCAATTTAACATTAAATTATAAATTCAGACGACAAAAATACTTTTAACCGCCATAGCGTTGTAAAACAAACAATCAATCAAATAAATAAATTAGCCACAGATAAAATAAAGATGAACTAGAGATCGCGTCATACAGCCAGGGTGAAGTGCATTACATTTCATACTTTCGACTTACTACGAGCATAAATATTTTGTATGACTAATTAATAAATATACATGAGATGAAGAATAAACAATGATAAGTAAATCATTAATAATAAAATTGTTTATTTCACTTATGTGTTAATACTATTTTGTCACTAAAAGTACTTGATACTTCAAGTACTTTTAGTGACATGTAACATACCATTAAATCAATGTTATTACTCTATGTTGAATTGAAATTGAATTGTTTATTGTAAAAAAATTTAGCAACGGAATTCGCAAGATGATAATAAGTTTTGAAATTATTTGTTATTAGTTGTAATAACTATCGATACGGATTAAAATGAACAAAAATCGAAGAACTAGTGAAAGGGAATCGTTTTTAGCATCATGTACAATGTATGTGTGATGAAATCGATGTGTTTTGATATAAGCATTTCCGTTGCTTATAAATTGTTACTTAAGACTATGGCTCGGATGCGTTACTCTCAATGCGGTCTCGGCGAACGTCGCTAAAGCCGTGATGAAGTTATTTGAATAATTTAAGATGATGTCATTGATGATTTGTGTAATTATAATATTATTATACTTTATTGCATACGCATTCGGTTTGCCTGTGAGGTATGTAATACTATTGTAAATAAATAAAAATACATAAATGAATGCTAACTTTCTACAGATATTCCCGTAATGAAGGAGGTGATTAAGGAACTAGGGGTTAATGGAATCTATTGGGTGAAGGGGCAGCAACCACGGAAAAGAACAAATCATGTCTCCGACGTTTAATTCATCTCAAAAATCCTTCCATCCTTTCCTAAATAAAGTAAAATAAAAAATAGTGAAGGCTATTAAACTATACTTATAACCGCAAACTACATATAAACTTTCACTTACTTATATTAAAATCTAATTGTTTTCATACTTCTACGTGTTTATAGTCATAAAAGTAATCAATTAATATCAGGCAAGCATAACGACCAATCTACCAATTTTACCTTTGTATGAAATTGCAATACTTTGAGAGACCAAGTTATATTGGTGCAAAGTTTTATTAATTCAAGTCATTTGTTAATGGAATGGCACTGGAGACCTACTCCATTTTAATGTATTAAGTGCGCACAATTTTATACGTAGTATACTGTGTTATTAATGCCTTTTAGTAATAGTCAGTGTCTATTAAAGGATAATGGAGTTTACCATCTGCCCCATTGGATTCTATCTGACGTTGCATAATAGCTTGGAGATAATGGCAATTATTACTAAAATTTCTGCCTACCCAGTGAGAGTTAACAACCGTGATGTTTTTTTTTTAAATTCTTTATTAAGCCATTCACCACTAAGGTTATGTCGCCTGAAGTTCAAACACTGATGCCACGGCGTTTGAAGGACGATAGTCCCTTTCAGGACTACGTTTGAAGGACGATAGTCCTTTTCAGGAATATCCTTGAAGGACGATAGTCCTTTTCAGGCATATACTTGAAGGACGATAGTCCTTTTAAGGAATATCCTTAAAGGACGATAGTCCTTTTCAGGAATATCCTTAAAGGACGATAGTCCTTTTCAGGAATATCCTTGAAGTACGATAGTCCTTTTCAGGAAGATCCTTAAAGGACGATAGTCCTTTTCAGGAATATAATTGAAGGACGATAGTCCTTTTCAGGCATATCCTTGAAGGACGATAGTCCTTTTTAGGAATATCCTTGAAGAACGATAGTGTTACTCCATCGCCATGGTTACACCAAAGCCGCCAGCCGCTACAACCGACGAAAAACTAAATCGAAGCTCCCATTCTTCTCTTCCTTTTTCTTCGGTTCGTTCCAATTGAGGATGCAAATATAATCCGAAAGCAAACATATTTGGGCAATTTGGCATCACAACTGAGACTAAATATTCAGCCGAAAATAATTATTTGTATTTTCAACTTTCATTGAGCTGCTGACTTTGTTGACGCACCATCGACGACTGTGATGGTTTTGTGTTTGTAATTATATCTATGTCATAATAATGATACTAATAATGCATTATACATAAATTCACCTCCGGCCGTTCGCAGTGGACAGAAACTTTTTAGCATGAATCAGGGTTTTGAAATCATATGAAACATTGTTGACAAGTGGCTGGGCCATCATTTAATAAATTCCGTTTACCCCTAATCCCTTAGTCGCCTCCTACCACATGCCGGGAAGAGTCTTGAGTCCTCATCTCCGAAATTTCTAAGACAGTTAAGGTACGGGTCATTCGAAGCCCGAGTTTCACTTAATAGACAGCACCCGACGTGATAGGTAGTGAACCGTATCGCCGTATATACGCATTACCTATCCCATAGGATAGGCAGGTTTCCTCACGATGTTTTCCCTCAACGTTAGCGACGGTATATTATGTACGTATATACTTTAATCATAAAAATTTGAGTAAATGTAGATTAATAGGTGACATGCCACTATTATTAAAGTCACTATTTTAAGTAACCTATTTCCCTTAATCGCCTCTTACGACATGCCCAAAGCTAGTAGGCTCCTATTACAAAAGTCGAATGAACTTTAAGAGTTTGTAAACAAAGTAAGTTATATAGCGTGGATACCTAACCTAATTAGTCAGGTACCAAGGATATTACCGGTATTTTTACCGATACTGATTTTAGTATATTATAGTATGAATGTATTTTATCTGTCCTTTGGTAGTACATACATATATATATACACATCACGCCTGATTCCCTGTAGAGGGGTAGGCAGAGTTCACGGATCCCCATTTGTCCCGATCCTGACAGATCACTTTCGCTTCATCACTCATACACCTCCTCATAAACACTCCGCAGTTATAGGTACTTCTAAGAGACTTAAAAATAATGTTAAGGGACTTGGGGTAAATGAAATCTATTGGGCTATAGATTTGCAACTTGACACCAATGTTTCTAATGAGATCACAATCCCATTATTTATGCTAAAAAGTGACCTAGGAGATATTATATCTCCAAGGTTCTGTCCACCCTGACAGCGATTTAACCAAGTTATTGTATATGAAAAGAAATATAGCTACTTATAATATTAGATTTAATAATTTTTGGAGAACCAGTGATGCAGTCTAGCTGCATCATATACCGACGCACCACCTTTTCACTGCATCAAGGTATCCATTTTTATTTAAATGTTAGTATTTTATTCTAATGTAAATTGCAATAAACTAGTTTTCTTTCTTTCTTTCTTTATAAATAAGTCTTTATAAGTCCACCTAGAACGGTATTTTCATCCCATACCGGTAAATAGGACGTTTGCCCCATCTCTATTCACGGTCAACATTGCCCGTACATGTTTGGAGATATGACGCTGTGTACACGTTCTGTTTACTCAGGGGTCACTGTTTATCGGACGTGTAGGTGTGTCCTAACTTCTACTAGGTTATTACAGAATATACATAGTAGTATAAAACAAAGTCAGTTTTTCTGTCTCTATGTCCCGTTGTATTCTTAAATCTTTGAAACTACGCAACGGATTTTGAAGCGATTTTTTTTAATAGATAGAGTGATTCAAGAGAAAGGTTTGTATGTATAATAACATCCTTTAAATAGTGGAGTAGGCTATATATTTTAAGCCCGTGCAAAACCGGAGCGGGTCACTAGTACATACATATTGCTATATATAGCTTTGTGTCCTGTGTTAGTATATGGGCGTAAAAAGAATGCCAACTAGCTGCTGTTCTTCTCTTCATAATCAGGTACAGTATACATACATATATGTATATGACATACTTAAGTGTATGTACATTTTAAGCCGTCAATCAAGTTAGAGCAAAGGAATTCGATTCATATATAAAGAATCTTGGAGATTCTGGTTGGTCTTAGTAGTAGTTTATATATAGGTTTTTTGTTAGGGTGCCTAATACTTTAGGCCAAGGCTATATATATATATATATATATTAGGCTCCAGGCCACCAACTTTTCACTAATATTTTTTTTAAGGAGATTTTCGCTATGGACGGACGGATTGAAGGACGTGTTATAATCATATGATCTGCAATTTTTTCAAGTTGACACTTTTGTACGAAAACATATTATTCCCACTTATAAAAGTAAAAATATTTATAACTACCAACACTATATGCGAAACTATGTCATGAAACAAAAATATTGAATGTTCAGAATCAGAAATAAATCATACCCGTCATCTCTGCCAACTCTTTTAAAGGTTTATCTGTGAAAGTCTGGTAAACTCCTAATGACTTCTTAAGTATACCAATAGATGTCTCAATTCTCTCTCACAACTCATAGTAATTGAAAGTAAAAATAACTTCTTACATAATGGACCGAAATTACGTACGTACGGGGCTAATGAATCGTGAGTTAAGTGGGAATGTGTTTATTCATTCTGTTTGCTCACTTTCTTCCAATATGTTTGAGGTTTAACTTAGCTTACATGGTTGTTGGGTTATGTAACTGATGTAAGTTATGCAGGTTCCTAGTTGGTTAGGAATTTTGAATGAAATAACTAGTTATCGTTCTTAAAAAGGGCTGTAGGTTTTACACCTAACAACTAAAGCCATATGTAAAAAATGTACAGAGAAATTGCTAACTTCTGGAATACTTTGTTTTCAGTTACCTCAATACAATAGTTTTCAGTCTGTTATAACACATAGTCGAATATAAACTTGGGACGACGATGGTCTTTACACTCAACGTTGGTTACCTTTGGTAATGTAACTAAAACCGTTGTTTTGACGTAGCTACTGCCGTTGTATGTACAGTCAGCGCTAAAAGTGCAGACCCAGCAACTTTTTATAAGGTTTAAGTTTATAAGAACAAAAGACAATATTTTACATTTTAAAACAGGCACCACTATGCATTATCATGGCCGCTATACGTTCGCTTGCTTCGAAATGAAAAATATTGTCTTTTGTTCTTATTAACGTAAACCTTATAAAAAGTTATTGGAACTGCACTTTTAGCGTTGACTGTACATATAGTTCAATCAATCAATCAATCAGCCTATGACAGTCCACTGCTGGACGTAGGCCTCCCCAAGGTAACGCCACAAAACACGATCACTCGTGGCCCTCAGCCAACCACTACCAGCGACCTTTTTCAGGTCATCAGTCCATCTGGCAGGGGGGCGTCCTACACTACGTTTACCGAGACGCGGTCGCCATTCGAGAACCGCTTTGCTCCAACGGTCGTCGGTTCTGCGACAGACGTGACCGGCCCACTGCCACTTCAGCTTGCAACATCGATAGACAATGTCTACGACATTGGTTCTCTGCCGGATAATCTCGTTCCGGACTCTGTCCCTTAACGAGATACCCAGCATCGAACGTTCCATTGCCCGCTGAGCGACATGTAATCGGTGAGCCAACCCGACTGTCATGTTCCACGTCTCGGCACCGTATGTCATTACAGGTAGGACGCACTGATTGAAAACCCTGGTCTTAAGACACTGCGGTAGTGGCGACGAGAAGAAATAACGCAACTTCCCGAATGCTGCCCAGCCCAGCTGCACTCTTCTGGAAATCTCACGCTCGAAGCTGTCTCTACCCATTTGTAGAACCTGGCCCAGGTAGACATATTCCTGGACCACTTCGAGCGTTTCTCCACTGATCGTGATCGGCCCCGGGACAACGAGCTCATTGAACATGACTTTTGTCTTGTCCAAGTTCATCCGGAGACCGACCGACCGTGAGGCAGCGTTAAGACTATGCAGCATTCCCCGTAAATCCTGCAGCGAATCCGCCATTATGACAATGTCGTCAGCGAAACGGAGGTGCGTGAGGTATCTGCCATTGACATTGATACCCATCCCAGTCCAATCCAGAGTTTTGAAGACGTCCTCGAGTGCGTTCGTGAACAGTTTCGGGGAGATAACATCCCCCTGTCTCACTCCTCTGAGCAACTGTATAGGACTTGTCTTTTGGTTTTGGACTTGAACAGATATCGATGCCACGCTGTATAGGCTCCTCAACACCTGCACATAACGCCAATCGACCTGGCATCGCTGCAAGGATTCCAGAACAGCCCAGATCTCGATGGAGTCGAAGGCCTTCTCGTAGTCCACAAAGGCAAGACACAGCGGCTGGTTATACTCATGAGACTTCTGTATAACCTGCCGCACTGTGTGGATGTGGTCTACGGTACTGAAACCTTTTCGAAATCCGGCCTGCTCCGGCGGCTGGAAGGCGTCAAATCTTGAGGCCAGACGATTTGTGAGCACCCTCGAGAACAACTTGTAGACGTGGCTTAGGAGCGCGATAGGCCTATAATTCTTCAATAGGGCCTTGTCTCCCTTTTTGAAGAACAAGGCCACCACGCTCTCACTCCACGCCTTCGGGGTAGTCCCATTAGCTAGGACGGAATTAAATAGGTGCTTGAGCTTCTGCAGGACTGGAGCTCCTCCCGCCTTTAGAAGCTCCGAGGTTATTCCGTCTTCGCCGGGAGCCTTCCCATTACGAAGTTGTTTGAGAGCGCTCCCAATTTCGTCCTCGTCCACGAGCGGGAGATCATCAGTGTAGTGGCGCACCAATGTGGCTCTTGGGTCCTTCGCATCGGGTGGAGGCTTCGGGGCATGCGAGGAGTATAGATGGCCGTAAAAGCCCTCAACCTCTTTAAGAATCCCCGGAATTGAAGTGACGGTTCTGCCCTCTGAGGTTTTCAGCTTCGTCAGATTAGACGTACCCATTCTTTTACAGAAGACTTTTGACCCCCGATTCTGCTCAATGGCCTCTTTGATGAGTTTCGCATTGTAGCTTCGGAGGTCGCGTCTCACCGATTTTCGGATAATTTTATTGAGACGTTGGGTATCTGACGAAGCTCCCTCTGGCAATTCACGTCGAATCCGCATCAATTCCAGGGTTCCGCTTGAGAGTTTAGACCTTCGGCTGCCTCGCCCTCCCATGAAGCATCTTCCACCCACTTCGTGAAGTACCCTCACCACATCATCGAGGTTCTCGTCAACACTTGCCGTGGTATTCAGTGCTTCGAAGCGATTGCGTAGTTCCAGCTGGAACGCTTCAGAGCTGTGCACGGATTGGAGCATCGTTGGGCGAAGAACGGATAGTCTTAATCGGCTTCTCTCGGCTTTAAAGTCGAAATTCAGGGTGCCTCTCACAAGGCGGTGGTCACTGCCGGTCTTAAACCTATACATATAGTTAGTCGTTTATAACTTTTAAGAGAAGATGATCCACATAACAATCAAACCCAACGTTGTTTAACTTCAGTAATGTGACAAAATCCGTTATTTTGACGTAGCTACTGTCGTTGTATGTACATAGTGATTGCGCACAATATGACTACAATATATATCGCACACCCTACTCAGTGAAGCTCATCCACACATCCTGACGAAACTGTGAAGCATGACCTCAGGAAGTCTGGAGTAACAGCCGTGATTCCTATCCGTTATTTCGAAGGGACATTGACTAGAATGAGGGGTACTGTTTATTTAATAGCATAAATTATATTTATACTATACTCGTACAATTAAAAGATGAATTAAAAATCTATAATTCAGACGTAGGTATAATATTTCAATCGTTTCTAGTTACTTATTGTTAGACTATATTGATTTAAATTATAATATTTATATAAAACGGATTAATTACTTACTTCAGTAAGTATATAAATTAGGGATAGCATGAATTATTTCAGAATTTTGGGGCCTAGTGATCCGGACAAACCATTTGTGTATTTAAATGTGTATATAACTGAAACTAGTAGTAGTAAGTAAAGAAACTATCGATAAAATTGGGCATAAATAATATTTCCCCAAGTGCGTATGAGAAGTTGGATGTCATTATGAAAAGCGAAAGTGGTTTGTCAGGATCCAGGCAAATAGGGAACTGTGATCTGAGCCTACCCCTCTGCAGAGAAACCGTTGTGATGATGTGAAGTGCTTAAATCTGTTTAAATCACCATCATAAATTCAACTATAAACACCAATAACGAACTGAATGATCGAACATTATTCGCAACAACACTAATAAGATATTCAAAACACGTCCCGCAAACTGGCATAAAATTAACTGTCAATAGCTACTTAATTAGCCGTACTAAAACGCCTATTAGTCGTTATTAAAATGCACTTAATAATTAGTTTTCCTCACTCCGGAAGACTACAGATTAATGTACTTATTTTGACACTGGCAGAATTATAGGCTTACAACACCGGAAGCTTACCTTTTTACTTAAAGTATACGTTGCTTATAAAAGTCGTTTCCGCAATTGCCACTATGCAATACACTTTATCATTGTCATCTCGACCAAGCTACTTCAGTCTCGATTTACAAGGAGCCTTAACTTGTTAAAGTTCACGCAAAAAGGGTCATGGATCCATCGCACTTGTTCGCGCATACTTTCGTAATGTTACCTGTTTTTTTGACATTTCAGTACTGGTGGTTACTGTGATTTTTTGTGTCCTCGATCCGGCAAGTAAAAGTCTCTTGTCACTTGTCAATGGGCGATTTATCATCGTATACGGTAAGCGATGAGGATGTGGATGCGGAAAATCGTGATTAAGATTAATAAGTAATATTGAAAATGGCGGTTTTTGAGACAAATTTATGTTACTTTTACTTTTAAATTGATGAGGTCGGGTAATGACTAGTAATGTGTATATTTTTGCAGGTATAAGCCCTATCGGGGTAGTAAAATTGTTGGATTGTCTAAATGTCGGAACATTATGCAATAGAGCGATACCAGTTTAATTAGAGTTGATAAATTGCAAGTAATAGTGACTTTATCCTTTTCACAGCGACATAAAAATATTTGGTACATAATACTGCCATTTTGTAAATCACCTATATAGAATTATAAAGACTACATAAATGAGTACATAATAATTAATACCTTAGCTATAATTTATCATGTCTTCACGGTGTTCTTTTCACCACTATTATATGACGTGTGAACTCATAAGCAAAAACAGAAACGTATGTAATCATATATTTAAAACATTGCAAGAGGCATACAAAAGGCATGTTTTTCGCGCAATTCTCAGCTCTGACACAATGGAATGTCACACATCGTAAAAAGATGATGCTAATACAATCCCCTGAGTGAAATCCAAATGACATTGTTTGTCTCGACATGTCACTGACGTAGGAATTGTTCATACATTGCTTGTTGGAATAAGTTCATAACCTCTCCTTTTCACCTGAAGATGTTGAATTGTTTAGAAGTGGCTAGCTTTTTAATAATATTCTACCGATCACAGACGGACACGAATTTAGGTGCAGTACAATAGCATCGTTTCATGGTCAACAATGAGAATGGATGCATTTAAAAAACTAAATTAAAAATGCTAAATAAAGCCCCGAAAGTTCTCTACTGAAGTGAAGTCGGGGAAAAATATAGAGGCTACGAAGTAATATAGAACTGAAGACATCGTCAATCAATTAATACAATCTACTACGAGTAAATAAACAGCAAGAATATAAAAATACATTAAACCATCGTCATTTGACTTTAACGTTATTTCAAAATACTGTGCTTATATTCTTAGTCTAGTCTTAATCCAAGAGATAAAATGCATTCTCAAAATCTTGGTCAGTTTGTTTCATGAATACATTGATCAAATATATGTATATTTATATCCGAAACAAGTTGAACAATATGTTCCTAAGCATAGTTTTTAATTGAACATACCGAGTTACTAATTGTTGTAACAGTGTCCTTAATGTTACTCTTATTTATTAAATAACTCTCGTACTTCTTATCTCAACCTTTACTCTATGGCTCAATAAAAAGCCGTTTAAGAAAGTGAGAGTGGAAGGATGCGCCATTGACTGGCCATAGAGCCTCTTTGTCCGCAATGAATGGCGCTAATCATCGGAAAAACGGTAAGTGGAGTGCGGGCGGTTACGCTCGACGAGTTTAGAGATGGGCTTGCATTCAGGACAGGGGAAAGTTATCGATGTTTTGTTTTAAGGTAATATATAAGGTAAATAGTATATGGAATCACATGCTTAATGACAATTCGTTGTTCAATAAATAGAAGGATGCTGGTAAGAACGGCAGCTAGTTAGCAATTTTTTTACAACCCAGTCTAACATCATATAAGAACTGACTGACTATACTGACTGACTATACGACTATGTATAGGGCTAAGTAGAATAAGTACAAGGATAGTTTCCGGAAGGTGTAAGAAGTAACGTGGGTTATAGTGTGGCAGTGGTTACTGATTTTTAATTGAAGATTGTATATTACAGAATTTAAAATAAACAGCTTATATATATATATATATATATATATATATATATATATATATATATATATATATATATATATATATATATACAATTAAACAAATATACATATATTACACAAATAAGTACAACATTGACCTGTATACCATGAACGCATGCAATTCTACTCAAAATGTCGTAACAAACAACTTTAAAGGTCGAGGGTATTTTCGAACTATAAACGATATTATCAAGTTACTGAAATATTGATTTTTTTTCCTCAATTTAAATGTTATGGCAACCTAGATGTGTCACATTTAAATTAAATACTTGTGTGACTTGTTCATTGTTTTAATAATATACATACAAATCACTCCCGTGTCTATCTATGCAGAGGGTTAAGTATTACTAACATATTCCCCATTTATGTCGACCCTGTCGAACCACTATCGCTTAATACATCCTTACACTACCTCAAGCACAGTCATTAATATAGTATCATTCATTGAATAATATTTTTATCGATAACCTTAAGCGCATCTCTAAGGCAAATTACCCTGCACTATGCGATTTGAAACCAACTTTCCGTCACACGTTAATTCGTTAACCGTACATAACGTGCAGAGTTGAACGTGTGATTGATTATGCTAGGAAATGCAGGGAAATCATCTTGAAATATGTCTCTATTGCATTCGTATGAGATATTATGACGTTTGTTAACTCTGTTATTTAAGAGTTATTTTGTGTATAGTATTATTAAGAATTATATTCTCTGTTATCGCCATTCTTTCTCGAATGTTATAGGAGACAACTAAGAGACTAGGGATAAATGGATTACATTGGTCGATGGGTTACCAGCCGGTTATTAATGTTCCACATGACATCACAACCCTTATATTCAAACTTAAATTGTCCTAGAAGATATTATTATGTCTCCTAGTTTATGTCTACCCTGGAAGGGTTAACGAAGCAAATGTTTCTGTGTATAATAGTTCTAATAAAATAGATTTACTAATAACTTTACATGATTAAAACATGTCCTTCAAGACAAAATTACCTATTCAATACACTCGTTGTTCATTCCACTTGCTACCGTGTAAAACAAACTACAAATTTGGATTTTCTATATCATTAACGCCTATTTAATAATTCCATTACATAATACCTAAGAACATTGTTATCTTAGACAACATTCATTAAAGAATGAACTATTTACACGAAATCAACAGTGACGTAAACAAAAGACAATCGGTACCCACTCAAAAGCAGTTCAAAATTGGAACACCATAACCAACACTTACCTATCGTCAATTGATAAGAATCACTGACTGAAAGGGTAATAAATCTGATGAATGACTATAAGGTGACTTTCACTCGAAAATATGTGGCATTGAACAGTGTGGAATTATGTGAAATTGCATGTTTAAGGCCTTTAGGTAACTATTGTCTTTCATATGTGACTGACCATTTATGCGCTTTCCTTTAGAGAATGTAGACGGCTAGTGTATTGAATAACAAATTATTATTCTGTTGTTTTTTACCACTTTTACCAAACAACTGTGATTTAAGATTAACATTATGGTAGACAATATAATACATAATATAATGCTGTATTAAATTACACATTTGTATTAAATAGAATCAACGATCTTCACTTAAGAGAAGAACTTATACATACATACACATCACGCCTGATTCCCTGTAGAAGGATAGGCAGAGATCACGGATCCCCATTTGTCCCGATCCTTACAGACCACTTTTGCTTCATGTAATCATACATCTTGTCATAAACACTCGGCGGTTTTAAGTACTCCTAACGTCACCCTTTTTCAATATAGCGTTATTATTATTTTTTTATATAGAAGAACTTATATTATTAATATGATGTATTATATGATATTGTTAAACTATCGATCACTTCCGTTTCGCTTCCCTTGTCCTTTGTGGCAATATCTGTCATTACTTCAGTTCTGTTCTTGTAGAGATCTGTATTATATGTATTTCAGGACATATAGTTTTTAAGTATCATCCACAAAACAGCATTGACTTTAAGCCTGAAGTGTTTGAAGTATTCCGAGTGTTTGGTAGCAAATAAAGTTAATGGGCCCACACACATTCAACACTCAAATACGAAACGGTACATTTCTAATTCAGTAATAAGCTATATCATCTATAATATAACATCATTTATATGCAAGTGACTTAACACGCTGACGATATTTTTCTTCCCAATGGGCCTTTGAGAAGACATATCCATAAAGTAACATTTATGATAAATTATGATTATCATTACAGCAACTTGTATATATGTTGAATAAATTAATGCAAGAGTTAAAGGGAGCGTTTAGAATTAAAATAAATATACAATTTAATGTAGACATGTGTTCTGTTAATATTAAACCGTTAAAAGACCGAAACTGGTTCTTTAGAACGGTGTCACATAATACTGTTTAATGTATTGTAAGTAACACATTTATTTTTATAGGTTGAGTTTTTGTGCGAGTAAATTGTTGTGTGTTTTAAAGTTGTTATTGAGTTCCTTTTAAGTGTTTATCGTCGTCCTTCCCTACATTGTAGGTATTTACTTACAGTATTTTGACGGTTATCTTTATTCTTAAAAGATAAATAATTGTTTGAGTTATAACTTATACTATAAATATATATATATAGTATAAGTTATAACTCAAACAACCTAACCTAACCTAACCTAGTATACTTGATTATCTCTTATAACAGACCTGAAATTTTCAATTTACTTAAATCTTATAAATAAATATATAATTTGTAGAGTATTTAATAGAGATAAATTACTATATCATTGCCGGTTTTACTCTGATGTTTCTAGACAATTTAATTCTTTAAAAAAACCTACAATTACTATTTAACCACCCCGCCTGGCTCATCTCAAGGACCCTAGTCTTTCAAGTACATTTAATCTCATGTTGTTTTCTGAACAGTTCACATATAAAACACATTCATTGTGAGTATTTCCGATTCGGCGGGTCCTAATAGAATAGCGGTTTTTTTCGTCCATCCGGCCCGTTTGAACCGATGCAAATTTGAAAGACTTTCGAGCGGTTCTCACGAAGTTACGGCCCCGATGTCACGTAGGGTGATTGTTGATATAGCCCCCTTGCAGTTGTACCCCATTTGGTCGCCATGCCACCGATATTAGGGTTTTTTGTGCATAGGTATTAGGTGTGAGATTGAGAGAAAGGCTTATTGAATTGAAGCTAACGGCTAGTTTTATAATGCAGCAATTTGAGATGGTTACACATGGTTTAGGTTCAAACATTGATATCAGTAACGGTCATCGTGAATTCTTATACTCAGGTACCGATCACCAAGATACATACACACTTTTTATTATCCCAACCTCACCATAGTAACCCATAAATGTCAATTTTATTTCATAAAATATGCCTATTTAACTTGTTTCTTGACTCATGAAAGAAGATGTATTTTGTCTTCGACTTTAAACTCGGGAATTCTGGATAAACTTTACCGATCCCTACAATTATTCAAGGGTCCACTAAATCCTAAATTACACGGTTCGTTTCCTATCGCATTGTGATTGATCGCGGCTTCGCTTTCCAAAGGACTTGGCTTAATGTGGATCGGGTTGATTTGTCATACTTTAGTATAATCAACTGATATTGACAAAGACGGATTTGGTTCGTAAATGGAATCTCTAGCATTCCTCATTGGTGAGGTATATGAATAATATAAAGACGTACCATAGTTAAAGTCTAATGAAGGGACGTATTTAGTTACATGTACATACTGGTTTTGATATTGGTAGAGCCATAAACATTAATATTGCCATTCCTGTAGTGCAAAAATCTGTATTAATTTACCTCCAGCTAATTATTTGTTGCATTTTCTATATATGTATACATTCACGTCCTTTGGTCCCTTTCGGTGGTGGACGGAATCTCAGAGATATAATATCTGCTAGGTAACTTGTCAGCATAAATATTGAGCTAATACTTTAATTTATATGCCAACACATAGCGTCTGACACATGCCTAAATTTCGGAATCGCCATTTTTTATTTAACAAAACCGCGGACACCTCCCACTTGACGCACTAAGCAAGGTGTTGTTGCGAAAAGCGAAAAAGTTGATCCCCGCCGCAGGCTCCTGGCCAGCTGTCATTGCCCGTGTTGAGTGATAGATAACCTTTTCATTGGGCAACATTAGCATAGGTTAATTAAAATATGTTCTTGGAATAATTACGTCAGTTTTCGTAAGAGAATCTTTGTTTATCTGGTTACTGTGACAAAATATCGAGAAAGGACCTGATTTTTTGTCGTATAGCTTTAAACTCGTCGTGTGCTAACTGGGATATGCGTAGAATACTACTGAATGTCTCTCTAGCCGACATCTTATCCTAAAATAATCAAGGAACTAGGATTAAATGGTATATTACGAGTATGTTTGGAAATAGGTAAGAAATCTGCCAAAAGTATTCGATACCGACGCTATTGTGTCATTACGCTGTTGACATGGTTGCTTAAGGACATGGCAGATTTTGGTCTTTCAGTTTTTGTTCACCCCTAAAGGAAGAAGGTCGAGAGTATTTGTAGGATGTATACAATGGTTCAGACGTGTGTTTCGGAACATATTATGGTAACAATATTCTAAGTTTTCTTTTTAGTAACATTGAAACTAGACAACAGGATCCCCTTTAACCTTCGTGACGAATTAAAATCGATTCTCAAAGGACTTACGACGTACTATTTAGAGATGGGATAAATATAAACTCTTAGTTAAAAATTACTGCTGTGGCATATTAATAATATGTATATGTATAAACTTATATGTATAATAATAAAAAATAATAATAATATAATTTGCAAAGTAATAATATTCATTTTTATGAAATTAATTTACGGTCAATGAACAATCAAACTTGTATTGAAACTGTTTAATTACACACTTAGATACATAATCAATAAAGCGAAATGTGACCCAATCGCCAAGTATAAAATCAAGCTCAAATATTTTTTATTCACCATAAGTACAAGTATAGTACATTCATTGTAAATCTAACATTTGTATCAATCTTACATAGCTCCTCGCACTAATATCCACTAGTATATACTCATACTGTTACTCAATGCACTCCCATCCCTAGCCCAGGACTCTACTCACATCAAATTAGGATAGGGGCCAATGTAAGTCGCCTCCGAAGGCATAATACCCTATAATGACCCCGCATACCTCTAGCTGTCAATCTGTCGTCCTGATCTCCGTGAAATCGCTTCTCGTGAGGAACACCTACCGTGATGTTATTTGTTAGTGTACTTAGATTGTTTTGTTTTGATTAGAATGTGTTTTTGGTTTTTAAACATTACATTATTTTTCAGAGTTTTCACGTCAAAATATAAATAATAAACTACTTAACCATCTTTTTTGAATGTTATTTTATGTCATGCATTTAATTCTGTGTTCTCTACCTATAATAAAGATAAAAATATTGAAGTACAAAACCGTTGCTTACAGCAGCCCTAACTAAAATTCTCACAAAAGATTTATCACAAACCATCAAACTCATATTTAAAGACGCCCTTTTAATTTTATTAATACTCGAATATCATTTTAATGGCCAAAAAAAGTCATACAAAACTCCATTACAATTTCGCGACGAAGCCAGATAAAATAAAGATAAATTGCCATCGTTTTGTACCCTATAGAAATGTTTACACACAGTTTTGTTATCTGTGATCACTGATTTATCTCCTTGTCACCTCTTAAATTCGTTCAAACGGCAGATCGCCATCCTCGATTAACTTTTGGCTGCAACAAAGCAACTGCGAAGATATTTGATTCCCCGAACAAATTGATCTACGCCGTAATTCGATTCTGCTTAACTTTTTCCACTGTAGCAAAACTTCCATTATTACACGTCATTAGGTAAATGAAAGTGAAAATACATTGACACAGTACGTAAAGTACTTGATGAATAGGATTTAATAACAGACGAGATAATAGAAGATTAAATGAAGACATACTTCTCAAGGGTGTACGTAGCGTGAAGAACAAAAGAGTATGTATGAGAAGGTTAGAGGATGCGAGTGTAGCAAGAGAGATTTGTCAGGATCATTCCAGTCCAAGCCTATTCACTTAAGGAAGAAAAAACTAGAATTAATGTTAGAGGAAATATGATTAAATTTTATTTGTTATGATTAATAAAAGCAATATATTATAAATTACGCTCTTTGACATTTCTAATAGAGCAATTTGAATTGATTTACGATGATTATTATTCTAGATTTTCTTATGTATGTGTCTAAAATAGATCAGTACAGCATACTAACTATAAAATTCGTAATTTATCGCTATTTGCAATCACGTTTTATTATATCAATTACGAGAGAAAGGACTTTATTAGGCTTCCTCAATTTACGACTTGTCCATGTTCGACACATACCTATCATGCCCGTTTCCCTACATATGGGTAGGCATCGATTTTCCAAACTAAATGAAAGAATTAACATGTATTCAATCTTGTACAATCATTAAATAAAAGACTAAATAGTAAAGCACCCATTTAAAATTTCTGAATAAAGTAAGTTACAAAGAAAATACTATACACGAATAGATGACAATATTTATTGCAAATTCACAGTGACACATAAATGTCTAACTCCGATTTACATGTGAAATTCTGATAACCCTCCAAAGGAAGTCACTGTAAGGTGTTTAGTTTTTTTTATGTTCGAGGACCTTAAGACATGACTATTAGTCAAAAAATTGTTCTTACGCTGCTCCACTACTGTATTAAAGGAAATAGTCACTGCCACAAACAAAAAAAACTATCCTATCGTCTCTAGGTTAGGAAATGAAGACTTTTAGTCACCAATCACCGTTAAAACTGATAATTATACTTGTCCATCGGACTAGTAAAGGTTCTAAAGTAGTAATCATCATAAATCATAGGTATTAACCGCGCAGCCTAGGTGTAACCTACATTATGTAGAGCATTTATGTGTGTCAGTATTGTTAATTATTAGTTTATAATCATTCGTTCTGGTCTAAGCAAATAGTACAAACTTAATAACGAGTAGTGCTTTCATGTCATGGTGTGCTCCTGATCTCGACATAGATAATAGTTATATTTTTAATGTTTCAGTTGGATTGTGTTAGAACCTTGCTATACAAACTAAATAATGATTTCTTTTTAAATACATAATATATACAATATTCGTCTTGTTCAAGAATTTCTAATATAATCCTTAATTTATGTAATTAGATCTGTTATCTTTTATTGGTTCTATACACTTTTTTGAATTTAAATTTAAGGTGGACACATATACGAGTATGCCAATCCTTGACAACAAAAGCCGATTCAAACATTTGCAACCACATTTGACAGTGTGACTCACTTAAGATTACAACATGTGTATTATAGAGATCTTCTAAATAAGTCTCTCTCGATCACCATTTAGGGATCAAAATGTAAAAATCATACCTATACCACTTTCCCTTTAGGTTTCCCCACAAATATTACAAGACTCCTTGATATATTCTCAGCACATACGCCATAAAAATACATTCTCACGTCACTCGAAAAGCCAATCATTTGGCACATAATTACTCAGCATGAGGCAGTCTTTATCTCACCCTTTGAAGAAATACTTTCATTCAAAATGCACGGTAATGATTTTCGTATGCGATAAGGAAAAAATAACGGTATTTACATTGTAAGGTCGCGCAAGACAGTGGTTGTAAGTGAATTTTGTCCTGCTGAGTTACCAGTCGTATCGTAAAATGTGATAAAGGATTTTTGGAGAAAAGAAATCTTGATTATATCTTTGTGATTTGCAAATATTAATAATATAATTCGTGAAATGTTTCATGGAACATTCAAAGGATGATAAAAGATTTTAATCTTTATGCTTTGTGTACATATGTATTTTGGAATTTAAGCCACACTCAAATATTTTGTGACTACGTATTTATTATTTTTGTACTTATATTAGATTGTAATAAACTATGTTATTGAACATTTAAAAATTAATTCATCTAAACATACATTAATTCCCTATATAATTCTCTAATTAGGTAGGTAATGCAAATTTGTTGCCTAAACTTTACAGCATGATCATCCACATCTCATTATCACCAGCCTATTGCTGACCACTGCTGAACAAAGACCTCTCCAATCGATCTCCAGCACGACCGCTCTAATACCACTTGCATCCAACGAGAGCCAGCGAACTTCACCAGATCCTCGGTCAACCTGGCAGGTGGCTAACCCACACTGCGCTTGTTAGTTCGTGGTTTCCATTCAAGAACCTTTTTGCCCCATCAAAAGTCCAATCTTCGTGCTATGTGGCCTGCCCACTGCCACTTATTAGCATATCCAAGGCAAATTACTAGGCATTTGACTCCTTACAATTAGCGTACATTACCCAGTGTTAGCTAGGCCGGTATCCCGCTAATCTGCCCCAGTTCCTATGGCGAAACTAATTGCCTCACCGGGAACAATTCAGAGTATGTTTGAAAAACCTTAACACCTCAATAGGCGGGGGACCGTAGCGCGAATGCCATGCAAATATGTAGGCAGCAATTTTAATCACATTCACACAAAGTGAACCGCGCTGTGCTATAGTGATATAGCAGACTCAATGGCCAATTGTTTTTAATTAGCGCTCTAAAATGTAAGACGGGGAACGTGTTACTTAAAATAACCTGTCATTATAGACGATAATTGCGTAGTGTGTAATAAAGATAAATTACGGAGGATTCGGTAAAAAATTGATTGGGACTGGTATGCCACCAACAAAGAGTAAATAGGTAGGTTGATATGTAATTATTTGTGTTTTTGTTTCCTGACATAATAATGTATTGTTGTTCGTAAAACTGCAACTTAATTGAAATGGTTGTTAGATAAATGTATAGACAGACAAAAACCTATGTTATACAAGTAATCTACTCTTAATCATTTTAATATAAACAATCACAAAGGTATGAATTCCTACATAAATACTACTGAGTAGTTAATACTACTTAAGTACGTACTTGCAAAATAACAATTGAATAGATAAACAAGACCTCAGACAATGACTCAACGGTTAACTTTCAAATCAAATTTATATTCCAGCTTCCATTTATTTAATATTTATTAATGGCAATACGTCGTAAGCGTTTCTGAGTAAGCAATCTATTTCAGAACTTTCTAAGAACATTCGCTGGAGCAAAATGGGCACAGCCTATCTCCGGCTCAATCAGTTCCATTTATTTCCAATATTAGTTTTATGAGCACATTTCGCTAATGACACGTCGATAGATAAAATGCACGTGGTCTCGATCACGTAAACCGGGATCAAAACAATCCTTTATGTTGGAATAACAACTTGTGGACAGTTCTGTCCTTTTCTGGGTGGTCAGAATTTACTACTGGCTGCCTGCATGCATAGCTGTTGTTCTCTATCGAAAAAATCTAGAAAATAATAAATGATAAATACCATTATGTCAGAGTGTCATAATTCCATATGTCAGTATAGTACCCAAGTGAAAGTAGCCGCAAAGCTTTAGATGTTATAAATTGCAGTGAAGCAAAATATTGCACGGAGATCTGACTATTATTCTTCTAGAAACAGACAATATAAGTGTATATGGGTGTATATCATCTTCACGTCGATAGTTATACTAAAATTAAATGTATCAGATGTATGATGACGACCTCCGTGGCGCGATCGGTTAGACACCTGAATGCTAATCTTGAGGTCCCGGTTTCGATTCCCGGTGGAGGCAGGTTAAGAACTACGCTTTTCTATATATAATATGTATACATTTCTTAAATATACGTTGACTAGTATCCTTAAAACAAGTCTTAAATATACTTACCAAAGGGCTAGTTCAATTGGTGTAATAATGTCCGAATATATTATTATTATGTATAAGTAGGTAAATGATTCAACAATATAAAGCAGGCACATAGGTATATGTATGATTCATATTCTGCCTTTACGCACATATAACGATTATATCCACATCTATCCTTTACCTCACCTCATTTACATTGACGTAGCCACACCACAATACAAGTACACTTTATCTATAAATTGCGACCGAGTATGTGGACTTATCACAATACTGAGGCAGATGTAGTCAAGTTATAATTAGACGGACACATGCGGCCGCAGCTGGTAACTTGTTAAGTTAGTATATGTACCCACTTGCGACCATATAACACGATAAATTGGACAGAATTGTAATACCCGAAGACGATTGAGGTGTAACTAGTTTACGTGTTATTCTGAGACTTGAATAATGCTAATTGGTTCACTATTCTTCCCGGTTTATCGTAGGAGGTGATTAAGAGACAAGGGTGTAATCGATTTATTGAGCGATGGGCTAGCAATCCGTCATCTATGTTCCATATGAATGCTAACATAACCTCAATATTAACGCTATGTGACCGAGGAGATTGTATGTCATCGAGGAGCTGTCAATATAATAGGGATATAAGGATTTGAATGTATACGTATCAGTATATGTGACAGAATAGTATGCCTATAATTTAAAGACGTGATTGATTTGTCAGGATACATCAAGGTCATGATCTATAGTGTCTGCCTATCCCGTTAAGGAAGTAGAAGCGTGTAGTATTAGTTATACATGTTAACCAATTATTAATTAACAGAAACGTTCGTCAGTTTATCGACTTAAAGTTACATATAAACCCTTATCTCTTACTTATCAGTTCCTCATACTTACATTTACAGCTGCTTACATTTAATATAGTCCCAGATTAGCACGTTCAAAGACTTGGTAATACACAGAATAATATTGCAATAAACAACTCAAAGGCACCGTTTCTATTAATCGTAGGTGCTACTTTATGAGTCGCATTGATTCTGGATAAATTATATAAATATCGAATGACGTGTAGAATTATGTGAAATGTAAATATGTTCGTTTTAGTATAATATTTGTAAAGGGATAAGTCAATGACAGACATAATATAAATATTCCGCATGTTGTAATTTTGATGTATTTACTGACTTAGTTAAATTAAGTACAAAACATAATTTCATACGTTATACACATAACAAAACTCGTTTTATCCATATTAAGAAGCATATATGTACAATAGTTACAATAAATATACCAAGTGATTTTACTGGAGCAAAGGAACAAAATATACGATAAAATTCTATTCGAGTCTCTATGGACTTAAATTTTATTCTTATACATAACATTATATGTTCACATACATACATGCATATTAAATATTAGCACTAATGAACAACACCGGTAAAGCACAGAAAAAAACGAGTATTGCAAACATTGACACAGTTACGCCAATAAAGGATATTGATCAATCAAACCTTGTTTTTTACTATTTTTAATTATTACAACTCATTCTGAGGCCTGCCGTTATGTTGTAATGGATATGTGTAATGCTCTAGCCGCGGCTTAATTAGGATTACTGAAATGGTCTTCAAGTAAGAAATATTTGAAATACACACGTAACTAACGTGTACGTTGTCTATTGTGGATCATCGGAAAATTATTTGTGGGGTACAGGCGCTTGTACTTTCAAACCGTAGAAGTGATGTATTAAAGATAGAAATTTATTATTGCTGTTTACCCTATTAAAAGTCTCTTAAAGTTTTACCCCATTATCACGTTGTATCTACTGCATTATGAATTAAAGACAATAATATGAGTATGCAAACATTAAATTTTTCATCAATGTTTATAAAAAGCTACCAGTCCAATTGTATTCAGATATTTACGTAAAATGATATGTACCTATAATAATATTGCGTTAATTCTAGTGAAAGTTATGAGATGTGTACTTAGCTTAACTGGGATTAGATTTGTATGTAACCATCTGTAGTTCTGCTTGAACAAGCGAATTTTGTACTCTATTCTCTTCAACTGGTCTCAACTGGTGGTTGGTACCTTAATATGCAGAAATTACGTGGGTTGATGCATAAATACGATAAACAACTAATTATTCAAGATCGAGACAATATCAAGTCAATTTATTGGTTTTACATGTAAACAATAAGTCATAGGGCTTGTTTAGTTAATGCTTATATTATCATAATGTGTTCAAATTAGCATTTCCACATTCCAAGCTCAACCAATCGAAGTGAACATACAAATTATCTTTGGACTCAAACAATGTAATGTCAGTTGAATTGTAATCTTATCTCTTAAGTACTTAACTGCATAACTTTGTCACAATTATTTGGTGGCCAATTAACGGAGTGTTTGAGTCAGTTCAGAGTCAGAAAGTTAAGTTAAATAAACCTTTTATTTACATAAAATGATAATAACAACTAATTATATTATAATGATTGTTCAGCATTCATTTTTGAATGACATTGGTTTGTATTAATTCAACCAACTTTAGCCCAATAGATATTATCTGTTATCCAGTTTCTAACCCGACGAAATCTTTATTCATTTAGTGAGTTAAGGTCGTACGACCGGTGTAATCATTAATTATTTTTCAGCTATCAACTCCTAGGCAAACATTAGTGCTATGGTCTTTATCACAATGATCTTATTATTTGTTAGGTACCAGTTCCTAGGTAGTCATCTCCTTAGTGCTAAAAATGGTCGTAGAAGTCTCTGCCTACTACAAATAGAAACGCTTATGTCATAAGTAGATCAGTTGCAGATAGGCCTATAAAATGGAACAATAATTTAAGTTATATATGAACTACAGCTTCGGGGTTCATAGTTATTATAATGTTCAAGCATTGTTCTGGGTCTTGGAGATAAATTATGTTATAATAGTTCATAGGTCATTAGAAAGATTGGAAATTTTTAGGTTAATTTCGAATTATCTGTGACCTACTTTTACTTATTTATAGAAGTAGATATCCTATTTAGAATTGTTATGTAAATTGACGACACAGTTTTAAGAGATCAAATAGCCTAGTGTAAGTTAATGTGTCTTAAATATTATTATTACTGCTATGTGATGTTGATTGTATTAAGTCTTTCAAACTTTTAATAGTTATCGATCATTCTTAAAAAAAATCTCTTCTTTCAACAAATTCTTAATGTCACCAAGAATCCAATCCGGTATAATTATACCTTTTATTCGTAAGTAATATCACAAATGTCAACCCAAGCAAGTAACTATCCAGCCCATATAATAAAAAACAAATCATTTACACCATTATATAATGTCTCTATGTGACTATTCCGAATCTAATTTCTGTGAACGTGAGAGAAAGTGTCCTCAACAATCCAATTATCACAAAGCATCTTCAACAAAAACTCCGCCAAATGTACGAGAACAACCTTTTATTGAGTAAAAGTTTTTGTCACTACATTCAACTAACCGCATAACAAAAGCAGTACGCCATCAACGCGTCTTAACAATTTCCAACCGCGGTTCAGCATAATCGAAATGTAACTTAACGTAATATAAATGACCGAACTTTCGCCTTCCGAAAATGGGTGTATTTGTAACGTTTCGTAACCATGGTATCATAATAACCATGGCAACCAGTCCACTAATGCTTTTTGAAAAATATCAGTTCGATATCATATTAGTAATAGTGTGAAGTTGGTAGTGATATTTCCATTTTTAAGCGAAATTTGACACTGTTGCTAATTTCAATGGTGAAATTGGTCTTTTTGCTAGTCCACGACCACTATTACTGATCTGATATTAAACTGTGTTTCTTATAAAACGCATCAGTAGACTTGTGCCCTATTAATGGTATGGAGTTAGTAGTGGAATAGAAAAAGTGACACCTCTTGCAATCATTCGTTTTAAAGACGAAACTTTAAACCATTAGTAAAGTACTACTGAAATACGATTTTGATAAAAAGCCTTAACTGACTTAAGCTCCAGGTTCGTAACTCTGTGAGTCAGTAAGGACGTGAACTGGTTTACTAAGATTAGCGAAATCGGTACGTTTAGATTATGATGTTTACGCTCCAAATGTAAGTGGTTTTTCTTTTTAACCCACAAACCTTACTTAGTAACAACTTTACTTTGTTACTAAGTAGTCACTATGTGAAGCATTGATGTAACTTTGTATTACCATGCTAGTTTAGGACTTCAATAGAACGTCTAAGAGCTAAACAGTTTTAGGTATTTTTAACAGGTAGTGGCAAGCATTCATCATTGGTAAAAAGAATAATACTTTTATCGTGAATAACAATCTGGGATTCCGTTCTTTTAATGCTTATATACACTAAACTAGCAGTTTAATTTTAAAGCTATTTTTAATCAACTACTCACTTTTACTGAATTGATATTAAACTACGATTATGCTAAACCTCATTTTTAGATTTATGTACACTCTCACATAAGTGATCGACCATATGAGTGATACCTTATTTTTAGACTTATGTCCATGTACACTCATATAAGTGATTGAAAATTTGAGTGATTAATCAGGTGTCCTTACAGGAAAACCATTAATACTACATACCTCACAATGAACTATACGATCAACTGGACAACATACTCAAAAAGGGTGACGTTAGATGTACCCTAGAAGTACATAATCGCCGAGTGAGTATGAAGAGGATCGATGTTAATGAAGCGAAAGTGTTTTGCCAGCAACGGGAATAATTTGGATCCCTAAGTAGGGAGCCCGTGTTGTATATGTATGTATTACACCACATGACGTCACATTCGTTATGCGTATTGTGATGTATGAGTAAGCTTAATTTTGGTGCAAATTACGTATTTCCACTTACACATTTGCTTCGGCGAACAAAAAGTTCTAATATTATTTATTACTAACTAGTAACAATAAGCGTACGTAATTTATTTTTAGGAATCGCTCGTTCAAAATAAGAAATGGAAGTTCATTATGTAAAGTTACTAGTTTGGCTTTAGCATGTAATTAAAGAGATTTAGTACATTATGTCATAAGATGAGCCTAAGTAAATTTATTGCATTTAGTAGCGTTAGAATGTAGCGTCACTGATTCTTGAAGTTTTTTTAATTCAAATAACGCCGCAATGATGTCAAACAGGACATATGTATTAGCTTTTGGCCCGTAGGTTCTGTCTACCTCTTCATCAGATCTATCAGAGTATTGATAAGGGAAGTACTTTTATATGAAAAACTAGACAAAATCGTGTACATACATTGACATAGCCTAATCTTATATATACAGAGAATTTGCAAGAGTGTTGACCATTTAAACGTTTGATCGGAGACTTCTACCAAACCCTCTGTATAAAGCCGGGCGTGATACATACATATGATCTTTGTCCTCTATTCTAAATAGATACAACCTGCCAAAACAATTGAAGAAGCCGCTTCCTTCAATTGTTTTACCTTTTCACAGGTGTCGACCACTCTGTTGATAAACAACAGAAATAATGTATCATAATCTTAGTACAGAACAAAGCATATACCGTGGGATCACGTATGTAGGATGGAACATACATTTGTTACATATAATGTTTGTTTTACATACATAGATATGGTTTGCTTTCATACTTACATATGGAAAGATTGTATGGTATTAAATACATAACATTATATGAATGACGTTAGAGATATGTCAGGAGCGTTCTAGGTTGCGATCGATAGTTTCTGCCTATCCCGTTAAAGTGTAGAGGCGTTTATATATAATATGTATGTATGTATAATATTATTACATAATTTAGTCTACGTTTATACGTATTATTCATACATAATAATGCAATTAGCAGAGATTATTTATAGCCACATTGAGTGATCCTGACAAATCTCTCCAGCGTCACTCATAATAATTAATTACTAAAAAGGTATTATAGAAAAAACAGGTTATCTAGTTTACACTTTTGTATAAGGATTTTTTATCTGAATTTCGATTGTTATTCTATTAAATCAGGGCACTACAATCAGATCTCGCTTGTTAGTTTGAACTATATTACAAAAACTGATTGTCACCTAAAGGTTATTATTTTAAAACCTATAAATAAAAGAAATTATTTTGTTATTTATTTATTAGTCTTTATCTCCCACAAATAATACTTTACAAAAAACCAGAAAAAAAAAGAAAAAAATATATTTATAGGTTTACTCATTTCAATTTATATACAACTCGCACTTGACCTATTTATAGTGGGCTTAGCGTGAGACCACACAGGGAAAAAACTGGGAAAACATAATCATATAATGACCCCTTAAGTACTGTCGGATAAAAATAATGTAATAATACCTTGATGATAGAAGACCATCATAAAAAGATTTATATGACGTGAACAATTTTTATTTCAATTATTATAATGGAGTGAGTCTCTAGTATCAAGAAAAGCTTAGATACAACACACACTTCTATTACATCCGGATTTGTGGAAATGTGAACTTGGATTTGACAAATGATTTAATGAGAAGTATCGTAGGTTTCATTTCGAATAAGAATGTGGTTGAAAATGAAATGAAAAAAAAACTATGTATTCAACATAAGGATCACAGAATCACTTATTAAAGTAAAAAAAATAACATTTAAAAAATATATCATTAACATAAACTACTTCTTAAAATAAATCAAATGAGATTAATAAAACTAATGGCACTTCGTAAAGAAAAATCTCTGCAGAGTAGAAATGCTAACTAGCAGATAATGTATACATTAAATGTTGTAGTCTAGGACATAAATAGCGTTATGCCAGAGGCTTATTGTACTAGGGGTAAGTGGAACTTATAGATTGGTAAGCTAACACTCAGACACTCATAATTCATTTCACTACATTCACAGACACATTGTGACCTGAATGACATTATATCCGACGTACTGTTCACCCCGAAAGGGATTAAAGACATCAAAGTATTTTTCTATCTTATAACTCTAATAATTTTAGTGAGTAAAACAAGAGAGATATGTCAGGATCATTCGAGGTGGCGATCCTTAGGGACATAGTAGCATGAAATATGTGCATGAACACATCACGCCTGATTCCCTGTAAAGCAGGGTAGACAGCGATCACACATCTCCATTTGTCCCGATCCTAACAGATAACTTTTGCTTCATTTATACTTATTATATTTTTCGCTTCATTGACACTCATACACACTCGGCGGTTATAGATACTTCTAACCTCACCCTTTTTCAATATAGCGTCTATCTGACTATCATATGTCTTATTGGGCCGGCCCCTACGTAACCGCCTTTCCAATTCACTCATATGTATATGTAACTCTTCTATCCTATTCAGCATAGACAGAACTTTGGATATCTCCCTTTACCACCTTTCTCGTCCTTTGACCCCTGTCATTGAGGTCTGTTCAATCTGCGTCCAACCAAGGTCTAGAATCTAGACTTAAGGACCTATTGCGTAAGCCCATGGTTTATTCATGTACGATTGTCCTACGCACAGGAATGTTGTCTGTTTGTTTAGTGACTTTGGCTTTGGATTGGTCAAATAGTGGTCTAATGTTGGTTTAAGTACCTAAATGGAATTGGTCAATGGTTCATAGTTGTAAGTTGTGTATATCTGAACTAAAAGGTACTATAACTTATAACTTACTAAGTACATAATGTTTTTTTTTTCGGAGTATAGAAGTAGTACATTACAAATGAACTATAAGGGTAATACTTAATTTCTAGTACTCAAAAAATCACTAATGTTCCTAAAAAAGGTTTTACATAGACCTTTTGTACGTTACCTACGTATGTTTTTATATAAGTGTATATTATATCACAGAAACAACGAAAGGCATAGAGAAATGTGAAAGTATCCACAAACGACAAAGCACACGCTTCATTGTCACTCCTTTTTCTCTATAGAACTAAACAGACATAATAAATGAAATAATAATAAAATCATTTTATTAAACACAAGGATCATAAAATTACTTATTGAAAGTAAAAAAAAAAACATTTTTTATCAAATCTCATTAACATAAGCGAAATCTTAAAATTAATCAAAATATATTAATAAAACTATTAAAACTAATGCCACTAATGACACAATGTAGACCTACACTTTATTAATCAAAATTAACATCTCCTCACAACATCTCAGTGATAATAAGTAATTCAGCAAGATACATACACACTCGGCAACTATACATACCAAAACTAGCCTGAGCTATCTAAATTAGCCGTGACAAGATCTTCGCTTAAAGCCTTAGTTTCTAGCCATAAAACTCGATAGGCCGCGATCCATTTCCTTTTACTTTTAGCTCTAGCTTAGGTGTTAATTGCGGACCTATAAATTGAGTACCTTTCGCTACCACTGCGGATATGTACTTATATAATAGACGTATATATATGCGACGCAATCCCTTTGGAGTAAGAAAGAGGGGTAGAGTAAACTAGTGTTTTATTTGACTCTTACACAACATTCAGTTTATGATAACGCTAACCTGCTATATATGACTCTTACACAACAACATACACATTATGATTTGCCTGTACGGAGATTATGTATCTACTGTTTACGTGAACCTAGCAATGCACTTTCGATTCTTTACCTGATCTATGCCTCTGTAAATTTCAACATAATCAAATTCTTTTGCGACAATCATCCCTTGTGAGGTAGTCAGAGTTTCGCGTACCTAGTCAATTATAATCAACCTAGTCAATTCCAGAGTTAGTTATTCTAACAATACTAATAATAAATACCGTGAATCCACGTGTTAATTAAATAATTATCTCTTTGTGTGACAGAATATAAACGTAGTAAAAGACCTATACAATCGATATTTAAAAAGAAAAAGTGAAAAGGGCAAGTTTATTTTTTCAAAGAAACCGGGATCGATTCCCGTCCTGGTTACAGTTGTTTTTTCAAAGAAAGTATGAATGCAGTTTTTATTTTTATCAAAATCGGTGACCTAAGAACAAATCTTCGTATCTCTTTTAGTTTCAGACTTCCCCATACTGACCGTTTTGAATGCGCCACCCTGTATACTATTGAACCAAAACCTTATTATATTGTTACTTAACCTTTTACTCTGAACATCTGGCAACCTTTCTATCTTTGAAATCGAAGTATGTTCGGCACACAAACACTGCATGACATTAAAGCCCCATTTGCATCGAACACAATGTCGTCATAGACCATGTTCGTAATAATCGAAATTCAAACAGCATCTTGCCTGTTGATTCAACATAATTGTTTATTATTCAATCGCTATGCATAATGTTTGTGGCTTGGGGGCATGTGTGCAATGCAGTACTCAGCTTGTTTCTCTGTAGAGTAGCTAGAGATCATGGTTGCCCGAGTCCTGCCAAAATACTTTTGCTCCATGGCATTCATACATCTCCTCATACATTAATCCTGTGCTAATTTGTTGTAACCTAAACAGAAAATATTCTTCCAATTTATCGTTTTTCCAGGTTACTAGGATTATCAGGTTATTAGGATGTGACTAAAGGAAATTTAGTTTACCTAGTGCAAAATAAAAAAAATCATCTTTAGAGACTTAATCATAATATTTTATTTAGATTAAACTTTACACACAGAGTTCTTTGCATCAAAAAGTCAGTCAATGTTTTATTTAATATAACTACAAGTGAAATACACATCCCAAAGACACTCGCGTCTGTTACTGTACTTATTCTTATCTTTCTAGATTATCCTGAACCAGGGACGTTTCCCACTTAACTTCATTGAAATCCATCCTCCTCTTCATACACACTTGGCGTTTATATATACCTCTAACGCCATCCTTATTCTCTAAACAGAATTATTGGAAACACAACCGCAATAATTAATGTAATGAAGAATGATTAGCACGGAACTAATAAATAAATTTATTTGCTCTCTTAAGACTACTCTGAACCATTAACATCCTATTTTACTACTACCTGATGTTAGAAAGTAAGAAAGATAAATAGTTTCCTACTAACTTATTGAAAAAGGGTGATGTAAGAAGTACCTATAACTGCCGAGAGTGTATGAGTGTCAATGGAGCGAAAGTGGTTGGTCAGGATCGGAACACATGGGGATCCGTGATCTCTGCTTACCGCTCTATAGGGAAACTTGTATAATACTTTAGGAGTTACTTAGCTCTTTTTTATAATTAACTTACTAGGAATGCAGCCTACTTACATATATAACTCCTTATAACATACATATCACGGATACTATCCTATTGGGTAAATAGTAGTTTGTGGTAACTGGTTTAAAATAATTGAACGAGAGTTAATAATAATACACACAGCAGTCAGATAGACGCTTTATTGAAAAGGGGTGATGTTAGGTGTACCTATAACCGCCGAGTGTGTAAGAGAAGATGTATGAGTGTCAATGAAGCGGAAGTAGTCTGTCAGGATCGGGACAAATTGGGATCTGTGATCTCTGCCTCCCTATACAGGGAATCAGACGTGATGTGTATGTATGTAGTTAATAGTTAACTTTGATCATGTCTTATTGTCATTAGCTAATGAATTAAGTTAGTTACATTCTTACATCTCTATTTCAAGTATTATCAGTAGTCCCACCCGACTGAGCCGTAAAAAAAATGCTAACTAGCTGCCGTTCTTCCCTTAATGATGTAGAAGGCGACAAAGAGACTAGGGGTAGATGGAATCAATTGGGCGATTAGCTGGCAACCTGTCAACAATGATCCATACAATGTCACCACCGCTTTACGCTAAAAATTGCCCTAGGAAATATTCTCATGTTACCGAGATTCTGTCCTGTCTAAGGGGATTGTAGGGCATGAATCTATATGTATTTTAAAGAATGTGAGTAACTACTATAATGAGTAGAACTGCCTAATTTCATAATACATCGATTAGGAAAGTGGGTACTTATATTGTAGTTATGTGTTACCTTTGTAGTTTAAAAGAGACAATGTATTCACGAAATAACAATACTACATGTTTCTATTACATTGCAGTGATAAAGGTCAATAAATAATAATGTTTGGCAACTATTTAGAAGGCTTTGAACAACACAATGCCGATAATAAACAGTAATTAAAAATAAGTTATAGAGAAAGAGATTGGTACAGAAGTTTCACTTAGTACAGAAAATAGGTTAGGTCTTTCGTTAAACTAAATAGTTAGTTTAAGTATGTAGTACATAATTCGAGGTAAAATCTATAATATAATACCCATATTAAAGGGTGATAGTATCATAAGAGTAATATTGCTGGATCAGAGCAATTAGAGATTTTATATTTAATACTTTACGTTACTTACTTTAGTATATCAATATTATATGTCCGAAAGGGATTAAAGGTCGTGAATGTACTCGTATACACATTTCGGGTGGGACAGAACCTAGGAGACACTATAATAACACTTTTTGGCACAAACAATAACAATTTTAAGTAAAATAACTTTTGTATTATACTTCATGTACTAGGTATAAGATAATAAATAGGGTAAAAGTTTTAAGTGTAAATAGGATGTACCTAGCGCGAAGCATGTTTGAGAATGTTGCGTATGAGTGAAGTAAGAGTGATTTGTTAGGAACGTTGCAGGTGGCGATCAATAGCCTCTGCCTATCACGTTAGTAGCACGTAGAGGCGTGACTTTATGTATGTATGAAATTAAATCTATTTATTACGTCACTTTTACTATCTTTAGAACTTTTATCATTTGTTCACCACTTCACTTCATTTTTATCATTGTACTCTTATATTAAAGCGACCTCAAAATATCCTAGTATACCTTTTCCATCATATCCAACGAAGTCAGTCTTCTGCACATGTATTTCTAACGCTGCATGTCAACTTTGGTGTCAAGTGTTAATTCAAACGCGAGTTCGGCCATTATAGTAACAAAACAAGTAATTTATTAATTATGTTTTCAATATTACTAGTACTGATAAGGCACGTAGCTCCAAGGTTAACGTTTCACGCATATTTATGGTCGTTCACACCCACAATGCAAGGCTGGATTATAATAAGAGAAATCCATTGTAATGAACAGTCAAAATTGGAAAATAAATTATTGTAAAGATGGATTGGAGATATCTGCATTATTGCCTATATAATAATAATTATAATAAACATTAGTAGATAATACTAGTGACCTCTACTATTACTATTGAATAGAAATGGGTAATTGTATACATTCACGTCATTTAATCTCTTTCCGGGGAGACAGAACCTCCGATATATAATATCTCGTAAATCACTTTTTAGGATAAATATTGAGATTGCGATGTCATGTGGAACATTAGTGACAGATTGCCATCCCATTGTCCAATCGCTAATATATTCCATTTACCCCTAGTTCTTTTCTGATACATACCGGGAGGAACGGCAGCTAGTTAGCATTATTTTCCGTTCCAGACTAGCATGCTTCAAATCGAAATAGTTGTTTACTCAATGTTGTGATATATAATGAATAATGGAATCGAAGATACAATTTATTAACTAACTTTATAGTAGTAACAGCATGTTATCCTAAAGAGCTTTCAAGTTCTTTACATTACTTCAATCTAGATGTTTATGTTACGTTCATTAAGTATTTACTCGTATAATAATAAACATACCTCATACCCATATCGTTAGTAAAATAAACATGCCTCCGAAATTCATGTGTTGGTAATCTTAAACATAAAAAAGGATTTGACAGGCCACTGACAGGGTAACTTAATCTTGGCTTTCGATAAACCTGCATCAAGTTTTGGATTACCATATTATGATTAAAACCGAATCGAACCACGAAATACGAGACTCAAACCCTTCCGAGAAGCTAAAAGTAAAACCAATGTTAATTGATTAATCGAGGTACTGAAATGGATAAAAGTCGTAACAATTATGTTGTATTCTATGTATCAAAGTTATATCAACAAGAGTATTCAACCACGGCTTCGCTCGATATTGGCAAATTTGTTGTTACCCCAAGACAAAACCATATATGTAAACGCAAACAACATTAGAAAATTAAAATATGCCGTTAGAAAATAATTAAAATATTGTATTATTAGTAAGGAATCTTAAATTACTTAAATGTATTCCAGAATTTTTGTTTTCTTTTAAGTATATTGCTTTTGAATATACTACTTTGTTTCATAAGGAATACGGCATTAGTAATATATAAACTCTCATACTAAATTTTAATTTCGGTTGCACTTACTCGTATGAATGCAGTTCCATAAATAAACGATTCACCATTCCATCATTACGAAACGGGAATTTCACGAACGGGAAAAATGTAATATTTAGATGTTGCAGGATGATTGCATTTCGTTTGCAGTCGAATAAACTCATCCATCTTATATAATATATTCACGATATTGGCGCCAGATTCAATACCTATATGATTAATATGCAAGCTCTTCTGTTTAAACTGTTAATATGCCCTAAAGGGTTATGGCCACTATACCAAAACGGAGATCTTAAATAATGTAGAGTTTAGTTTTGTAAACAGTTAAAGGCATTCTCAGGTATCTCAATATACTGTAGAAGTTTCTTTTTATACACCAAACACAATTCTCTGATTAGTCTCTGATTAAATTCTACTTATGTTTTTATACAGTAGGAAGTAATAACATTACAATTTCTTTGTCACAATCATTTATCCTCTGGAGATCGACCTTTCTTAGGAGATATAACTGTTATAAACATTTGTTGCTAGCAGTAAGACCATGTAATAAAAAACTACAGCAAAAAGCCTTAAGATATCTCCTCCGGTATATTTGTAAAATCTATGAATGAACGAAGAAAGTGAATTATTCAATTGTTTAGTCTCCAAGTTACAAAAACCGTTACAACCCTTTGTCTCAAAGCCCATAGGACACCGGAACTGTTATATAAGTGTATTGTTGGTCATAAAGTCCTTTTTTTAAAGCAGAACATTGAAAAACATTTGTCTAGTTATTTACCAAAAGTACTAGACAATTGTCGTCCTTGAATAGAATAAGAGAGTATTTACGTTACTGACTTTCAAATGTTTTTGTCTGCATGTTTATGTTACATTTACATGCATACACTTTGGATAGTATACCATGTTTGATAAACATTCAAATACTGTTGCATGAATACTTCTTTTTATTTTAAGATACATCCGCTTTTACTAATAAAAGTATAAAAATTTTAAATATTACTTTTAGATCTATATTAGTAGTATAGTATCTTGATAGTATGACATTGATAGAAATACTTCAAATTCTATTAAACCACCTGTCCATAAGTCGCCTTCTACGACATACCGGGAAGAAATGCAGCTATTTACGAGCAATAACGTCCCTGACTATTACGGGACTCAACAACAAATAAATGAAGACATATCACTGCGTTATTTATCTGCGAGTGCAGACCTCATTCTGTCATGTTTTTATTTAGATGCAGTGTGAATAGTTCCAAGGATTCATTCAATAGAGCTATGCAACTGATAAATGTGTGATATAATTATGATACTATTGCAAGAGCAAAGACATTTTGCTTCAGGTTACAATGTGTTTATTAAAACAAGAAACCTACATATTGTGCTTTAAGAAGCAAGAAATGTAGTTTTATAACATATAATCGCCGACTGCGTATGAGTGCCAATGAAAGTGGTCTGTCAGGATGGGGCTTGATATGCATGTATGTAAGTAGCAATTAAAAGTATTAAGTCATGGGTATTCTTTACTAAGTAACATGTTTCTTCTGCAATCTAAATGTAGATAAAGATCCTTCAGAATCATTTTATTAAGTGTTAATTGCATACGTTTATTGCCAAAGGATCACGTTTCACAGCAGGTGGCTATTCACGATGTCTAATACTTAACTTACCTACATAATAATAGGTATTAACTAGACCTTTAGTCCGTCAATCCATTTAAGCATGGGCAGAATGTTGGAGATATATCTCTGTGTTAATTAATTAGAATTATATTCTTTATTGATCTAACAAGGAGAGCTACCAGAAAAAAATTAATTGTTGTAAAACAAAAACAATACGTAAAACACACAAACTAAAAGCCCAAAAGTGAATAATCAATTTTGCATGCGGTATAGGCTGGCGTAATCTTAAGTTAATAAAGAATTAAAAAAAAAATTTGCTTGCGGTATAGTATTTTGGCGATGGTTTTGGTGCTAGCCCAGCACCAGATGGATTCTATTGACCCCAAGTCCTTGTGTGCATCAAGTTGAGACATAAGAATATAAGTATATAGATAAGTATGTAAGTGATATATGTATGTATGTGTGTGTTATTTATATAAAAGACCGTGACCCAAGCGAAGCAAAGTGCAGTCTGATAAGTACATTGTTTTATTAGTATTTCTAATGGCTGTACTAGACATGAATCATCTTTGATTGGATCGCAATACCTACTTATTGTTCGTTATTTATATGCGTATGCATCTTATTTAAAGTTAAAATGTGGGAATAACAATAGATTTTTTTTCATTCTTTTTACGTCCCTTGCTAACTAAGAATGCTAACTAGCTGCCGTTTGTCTTGGCATGTCGTAGGAGGCGACTAATAGAAAAGGGGTAAATGGAATCTATTGGGTTTTAGGCTAGCAACCTGTCACCAATGTTCCATATGCGATCACAACCCTAATGTTTATGCTAAAAAGTAACTTAGGAGATATAATATCTGTCCACCCCAAAAGGGATTAAAGGGCAATGTATATGTATCAATAGATTAGTATTTTCAATGCCAATATTGAGTATTGTAGCATAAATAGATGGTTAATATGATGAAGTAATGCTATAGTTATTATCTGTATAGGATTGAATATGGATACCCATTTGTCCCGATCCAACAAATGGGGATCCGTGATCTCTGCCTACCACTCTACGGGGAACCAGGCGTGATGTGTATGAATCTATGCTAATAGTAGCTGTTTACCAGTTCGTGTTATTTCAAGTAATTAAGGGATTAAAGGTGCATAGAATTTATAAACGATCAGTTTGCAATCTATAAATAATATCCTATATTGATAAAAAATCAATCTTGACATAGTAATAATAGTAAGACTTATGATGATCAAGAGGATAATAAATATCGAAACTCCAATTTGCGACTGGTATGAATAGCTGATAATGATCAAACTCAAATGTTTTTATTCTATATAAGTACAAGAACAGAACATTCATTAAATCAAAACATTTGTCTGACAATGGTCGGCTCTTAATATTAAAATTCTACCGTTGGTTCGGAAGCGCTGACTCGGGGAAGGACCAACAAGAAACTCCGGCTTTAAGGATTTTTTGCCCACGGCCAGTCACATAACAAAAGTTCAAAAAAAGATTGACTTATAATTGTTAATAAAGAGTATAAGTATCCCGTGCTAGTCTGAGATGTAAAAAGAATGCTAACTAGCTTCTGTACTTACCGGCATGTCGTAGAAGGCGACTAAGGGAGTATGAGTGGAATATATTGGGCGATGAGCTAACAACGTAACATAACAACCCCAATATTTGTACTAAAACCTGAAATAGAAGTATCTACAAGGTTCTGTATATGGTGTTCATATATTTATGTATGTAGTAAAAGTATACATTATACAGGATGGCGCATTCAAAACGGTCAGTATGGGAAAGTCTGAAACTAGAAGAGATACAAAAATTTGTTCTTAGGAACCATGTCACCGATTTTGATAAAAAGAAAAATTGTATTCATACTTTCTTTGAAAAAACAACTGTATCCAGTACGGGAATCGAACCCGGTTGCTTTGAAAAAATAATTTGGCCCTTTTCACTTTTTCTTTTTAAATAACGATTGTGTAGGTCTTAAGCTGTAAATGTCTGTATGAAACATGGTGTCGAAAATGAAAAAATTGCTTCGTTTTGGCATACTTTAGTTTATCATAGTAGGTTTTCTAAGTGACCACCGTTGTTTTCAATACAATATTCAACACGTTTAGGTAACGATTTTACTATTGAATTTTGTATTTTCATGTGGTGAATTTGCGTTAAAATTGACTTTATTGCTACTTTTAGGTCTTCAATGGTGTCATAGCTTGTTTTGTAAAATTCATCCTTAACATAATCCAACAAGAAATTTTCTAATATGGTTTAACACGTCACTTTAAGTGAACTTTTCAATAGATTGTTAGTTTTTGATTACTGTAGATAACAAAACCTCCTTAAAGGATTAATGCAATGCTAATGCCACATGATATGGTGTATGAAACAAGTAGGGAAGTACACAACTACAAACAGCCATAGAGACAATTTTACATGTCTGTTGAATATTGTTACGGTGTATGTAAACTACTATGATAAACTAAAGTATGCCAAAACAATGCATTTTTTTCATTTTCCACACCATGTTTTATAGAGACATTTACAGCTTAAGACCTACACAATCGATATTTAAAAAGAAAAAGTAAGAAGAGCCAATTTATTTTTTCAAAGCAACCGTGTTCGATTCCCGTACTGGATACAGTTGTTTTTTCAAAGAAAGTATGAATGCAGTTTTTCTTTTTATCAAAATCGGTGACATGGTTCCTAAGAACAAATCTTCGTATCTCTTATAGTTTCAGACTTTGCCATACTGACCGTTTTGAATGCGCCAACCTGTACATTTAAATCTATTTACAATCAATTATTGTATTAGGATAAACAAAGTTACTGTAAAGTGACATGTTAACATTTACTGAAAACCGTAACACGTGAAAAGTTTCAGTTCTCACGAATGGGGAAAAACGTGAAGTACGTTTTCTCACGTAGCTTATTGTGACCAGACAACCTCCAACTTTAATGAATTGTCCAAACTTTAACTGCACAAACTCTACATTCCAATTTGACTGGACATGCTAACTGATAAAACGTTACTCTTTTTGAGAAATACTTTTTAAAAGTGTCGCCTCTATATCTGGGACGTAGTACCTAGAATGTATGTATGTATGAGTGTCTTAGTTGCTAGCATGTCGTTTCACAATAACATATTATTCGAAGAAATACATGTTTTAGTAATTATATATATTCACGCATCAACGTCCCTAACTAGAGACTATCGATGTCCACTTGGAACGTCTCTCTTGCTTCCTTACCTAACCTTATCACACATGCTCTTCTGTTCTTCACGTTACGTATAACCGTCTTGAGGAGAATGTCTTTTATGAAATTTTTCATTTGCAGTAACGTACACGGACGTTTGTCTGATAAATACAACAATAATACGCATTAAAGGCAATAATCCTCTAAGGCGTGTACAGAACGAAAGCTTCAGTGAAAATTTTCATTGAAAACCTTGCTTTTAGAGGCAAATAAGTTTTGATCGACAATCTTGAATCCAATACCTCATAGGCCTTTGGTAATTTATTATAGTATGTCGTAAAGAAAGGTACCGCACTATGTTCTAATACCCAGGCAGCACGAACTCAATAGTAATTAGTGCCAATGAGCAACTAAAAAAAAGCTTTTGCTAATCACGCCATTAAAAATTCGGGTCATTGAGTCAGCTGTTTTTGACAATTAAGTAACCCGAGTTACTACATAGGACCAATTAAGCCACCGTTACACTATCCTAACACAATGAGTGTGCATTATAATTAATGTATTGAGTCAGAGCAACAACGGAATTGTGAGTGTGGGCGGCACTGGTTTGTCAATTTCTTACATAATGTATGAAATCAAATGTCTTGTATGACATATTGTAGTACCAGATACAATGTTACTAGTTGGCTTTTTTCGACATCGAGTAAGAGGTGAAGAATGGAAAGGTTAAAGGTTTATGTTTTAACTTATCTATGCCTTGGAAATTTACTAATCAATTACACTAATTTAGACATAATGTTCACACTAAATGTGACTAAGAGTCGATCACCACACATAAGTTATGTCCGTAAAGTGAGATATGGGATCCCTATTGCTTCTTTCTAGCAAACCAATATTGACATTCATACGAGAGGAGTATGCAAGTGTACACGAACTGGGCTGTTATAGGTCCTTCTAATGTCATCCCTTTTCAATATATCGTCTGTCTGACTGTCGTATGTCCTATTGGATCGACCTTTCACCTTATTTACGAATATATCTATGCTATATTATAATTATCACGAAAAAATAAGTGAAATACTTATTACCTTCAGCATGTAATACTAAGCTACAGTTTTATGCTCGAGTCGTATTATTTCCTCGTAAATTATTTGATTAATTTAATGGAGGTGGGTATTATATTCAATTAAATTGTGTTTAGTAAAAAAGTTATTGCTAGGCGTTGTTAAAACTAAAAAATATATCGATAGCATAGTAAAATAATAGTTTTTCTTGTCGGCATTTTTTACTTCAACTTAACTTCTTCATTGTCAATATTTAGATTACACTCAATATTATGTCTACATCTAGTACATTTTCCTTATTGACAAGACAGTCGAAAAAATTTTTTACATCGCTTCTCTTTAGCTAAAGAGTAAAAAAATATATAAAGTCTTCTTATTTGTAACGATTGTAACTTTATGTCCGGTGCTAGCTGAGACGTAAAAATAAAGTTATCTAGTTGTCTTTCTGCCCGGCATGTCTTAGGAGTCACCTATGTGACTAAGTGTCACAAAAATCTATTGAGCAACCTGTCACCAATGTTCTAAAGACATCACAACCTCAATATTCTTTTAGATTCTGTCCTGTGAAAGGGATTAATGAACGTAAATGTACATACATAACTTAATGTCATTGAAAAAGATATTTCCTACCTGAGAATAAATCCGAAAATTTACATGCAAATCTTTTTAAGATAAGGCAGTTATCAAGAGAGCACCTGTCGGGTTTTATCACACGAATGACAGATATTGAGAGATGAAATGCTTATTCTGGTTAAACAATTTTTTTTATATTTAAATAGAAATTAGGCACTTACTATTTTAATGATAGTTTCTGAAGAAGTTTGTATTATACCAGCTTTGTATTATTTCAATACCAGCGCTTATATACCTACATATCACGCTCGACTATCTATAGAGGGTAAAGAGTACCTACTACTTATTTTTGATATTTATATGCTAGGCCTAAACCATGGAGCAATAAACACTATTTTATCTAGAGTGAACTTTGTTTTGTATTTATTAATGTAATGTATACGTGTATAACTAATAAGTTAACTGAAAACTCATTGCCACAGTACTACAGTATTTATTAAGTTGAAGTGTCATTTCAATTCGAGTTCAGGACTTGAACCACTAACGAAGATTTTATTTTCACAGAATAAGGACACGTTCCCAATCGATTTCGCAGAAACAATAACATATCAATCATTCGTAAGGAAATGCGATTGCCAATAAAATCGCGAAGATAAAAATAAATGAGAATGTATTTTCATATAAAATCAATACAGAAACGTATCCTATAGTCATTCTTTTGTATCTAACTCGCAGTTGGTAAAAAGAAAGACTAAGAAAACATCATCAAGGCGTGACGTAAAGGACAAATGAACATGTATGAGAAGTTCATAAATGAGATTGAAGCAAGAGAATTTAGTCAGGATCGTTCCAGGTGGCGCTTGATAGTCTCTGCATATCCCGTTAGGGACGTAGAGGCGTGAATATATGTACAAGTATGTATGTAAGAACACATCATAACTATTTTATCTAGTCGTAGTCTGAGCAGCAATGGAGCTCAACTAAACTACCTTACTTTCTATTAGGTTGTAAGATACACCTTAGGGATAGGGGCAAACGTCTATTTGAACATGAATTGACTACCTCAAAATCATATCATAATCTCAAAATCACTCCTAAAGCCATGACAACCCTATGATAACACTTTTATGAGACCGATGATGTACCATAACTAACAGTTACTCTCAACCCCTACACCAATATACAAAAGAAACTAAACATATACGTGTATGTATTATTATAACACTGTTACTGAACCTACTTGTTACTACTCTGCTACTTACCGTTCCTCGTTTCGCCGATTGCCCAATTGCTCCGAATGTTTATTTGTCCGGCAATTCTCTTTTTTGTTTACACTAGAAAATGGCTGTCAAACAACAATCGCAGTTTATCGGGTTCGTGCTAAATGGGGCGTGGTAACACGTTCGCCCCACTGCCTTAGACAGTTATGTAAAGGCTACTGGTTACTGGTATATACTTATCGGTAATTATCAGTATATTTGGGTGAGAGAACTGTTAGGGGTCATGTTTGAGACGTTTGATGGATAAGTGATGTATTTAGATTTGTAACTGTATCAGTGCCTGTCAGAGTAGAGGTGTGAATGTCTCTACAAGTATCCAATGTCAGTCAAAGTAGAACGAGAAAAATAAGTATCTATCTATCTATGTATTTAATGCATTTGGACAATCTTGGTATGTTATTTAAATTTATATTGTCTAGCTATGAATATCATAACAATAACTAGTTGCCAATATGTTTGGAAACCTCGATTTATTATTTTAAAACCAAATTTATCGCACTAAACAAGGACCAGTTTTTAACACGAGTTTACGAATTATGCGCGATATGTACCTTTAAATTTATATCTACATAAATCATCTCTATAAGACAGACAGCTACTTACAGATACAACGTACCAGACTAATTCGTTCACATTCTTCGTAGTAGACAGTACGTCGCCGATTGTAGCTCGTCTATGAAGTAGGACAAGCGAACCTGTTTTGCCCGTTCTGTGGTTGAATGGGTATCGCTGTGATAAATACATACATATGAACTTAGGTCTGTATGTTTTAAAAGGGTATGAATAAAAAATAGCGAATTATAGAGATCCCCTGCCTCACTCCCCTGGTAGGTGGACAAATGACCTGAAAAGGTTCGCTGGTAGTGGTTGGCTGAGGGGACCTCGGGGAGGCCTACATCCAGCAGTGGACTGACATAGGCTGATTGATTGATATAGAGATCGTCCCTAACCTATAACATTATAGTGTCAAACACTTATATAACTATCATTTAAACGAACCTTAATCTTAATAGTAAGTCATATAAAAACTGCGACACCAATAACATACATACATACACATCACGCCTGATTCCCTGTAGAACAATAGGCAGAGATCACGGATCCCCATTTGTCCCGATCCTGACAGACCACTTTCGCTTCATTGACATTCATACATCTTCTCTCATACACTCTCGGCGGTTATAGCTACACCTAACGTTTTTTTCAATATAGTGTATATCTGAATATCTATCCCTGGAGAGGCGAGCGAAGCGTGGGTCACGGATCATTGTCATTTGGTGACACCAATTACAGAAAGTATTAATAGTGTATTAAACCTCAGATTGCATTAGATTAAAAATACTATATAAAACATAGTTGGACAGCAAAACCAAGCAAGAAGAAAAAGAGAGAGAAAATTAGTCGAAGAGTTACGAACTTTAAACTTTGTTTTTAATAAGCTAACAAAGCTCCTCACGCAAGAATTGATTTGCAATCCAGCGGACTCCATCATACAATACAATATATTCGATTGCCTAACCTACCAACACTTACTAGGACCATATCGATTGCAATATACATACACACACGCAGGCTGATTGCTTGATTACTCACGCCCGTATCACAGATCAAGGGATAACCTTTATACTAAACAAGCAATTTAGTAAATTACCAACAAATGAACGGGTGTGCGTTGATTGGTTGGATCAGTTGTTTATGAATGTTTTTATTCGTTGCTTTGGCTGATGGATATACTAGAGGTATGACGTAGCGAAGTGTGGTAGCTGAAGCGTATGTGAGCGTATGTTATATTATAATTAATGGTGATTATCCTACCTATTGTGGTGGAAAAGTCCACCTTTGCTTCAAAAATGCCCTTAAAATGTTGACTCAAGTGTAGAGCGTCATGTTATAGTTTATTAAGACTCTTATAAGTCTTAAATACATAATCACAAATAACCAAAAAACATAATTTTTAACGGCACATTCCCGTCACCCATAAAATCATACTCTTTTAAGCTTCAATTCCTTTTAATGCACAATATAACTCACATCCTATGTTATATACCTTAGAATGACCCATAAAATGCAGTCCTTAGAGTCCTTATAAAAAGATTTTACGTTTAAGCTCAGTTCCGTTATAATCGTGTCCCTAGGCTAACGGTGTTGCTTCTTAACAAATTAATAAGGGCTTATTCGCTTTCTTTGAATTCCTTAGTCAGTAATCCTTTTGTGATCGTACTGATACCATTTGGAAAGTTTGAGCTTTTGATAGCATTGGATTGTTTGTGTGTTTTGAGGGCATGAATAGAAAAATAAACAATTAATATAGAGTTTCTTTATAACTTCGATTATTCAGGTTGCAGGAATAGGGCATTAAAGAGATTTTAGACTCCTGATAGCCTACTGTTTACCTGCACATATTTTCATGAACCAATCTTGTAGGTGGTTGAGGGTGGTTATCCCAAAATGATAGGTAGTAACTCCATGGACGTCAAATAGAGCACGAAGCAACTCAGGTCTATATGCAATTTGACTAAACACCCCAAACACTATAAATGATCTAATTCCTAGATCTTCATCTCATAGGTCACTCTTAACTAGCTTACATTCAGCTTATATCAGTATATTGGCGCATCTATATGTTACATACCGCTACGACTGCGAAACCCAAACAAAGTAAGTAATTTTTTATCTTGGTGGGCAGTTCGAGTCGTGTATTAAATCGCTTTGTAATAAACAATTAAATCGATCTGTTATTTCTCCGTATCGATACGGGTACAACGAACTCATTAGTCACGACTCACGATTGATTTGTATCGAGTTTAATTATGTGTATGATTTGTGTATTTTGATATGATTTTTTGAAGTCCGTACGCCATATATTTTGCATTTTTCGTGTACATATCATAATATTATTGGTTAATTATAAATATATTCATTTAAATTAATTTATATTGTTTAATCTGTCAGTCCACATCCAATATAGTTAAAGAGAACACTTTTGTTGTGAATAAATATACTTAAGTTGTTAAATCCTTGGTTCTGAGTTAACTAAAAGGGTCACGTCTACAATATTCAAACACTTATCATTCCTCTTAAACTATTACAATTTTTTTATTAATTATTACTAATGGTGTTGATTGAAAACCTAATATGACATTCGATTTATCCTTACATCGATGTACGTACAAATCTTTTTATTACATAAATTCTTGATTTGTACAATTCTGAATGTATTATTTACGGAATCCAGATGTATTAAGTAAAATTCACTCATGGCTTTCAGTGATTTGTTATGTTTCATACTAAATATTGGTTACCGATATATGTTTCATTCAGCACTCGATAATAACACTCCATTATGATTATTGGAATAAGGCTTTTAATTTATCTTTTGTTGAAACGTTAAGAGACTTAACTGTTTATAAAACAATTTATAATTGGTAGTTTGATACGCAGATATGAAATAAAAGCTGTGTGAATGAATTTAATAATTCTTTACGTCAAATATATTACCAGATAATATTCATACGTTTAACAAATAAATGAACACGTATTCAAATCCGAAATTACCTCGATATAAATAAACGAATAGTCTCGGGCTAGCTGGGACGTAAAAATAATGCTAACTAGCTGCCGTTCTTCCCAGCATGTCGTAGGAGGCGACTAGCAACATATCACAGATGTCCCATCATGACATTGCAACCCCAATATTCATGCTAAAAAGTGATTTTGCAGGTATTATATCTCCAAGGTTAACAAGTTACCAATGAGATATTATATCCCTCAGATTCTGTCCATACCACAAGGGATTAGAGGACGTGAATATTTATGAATGTATAAACAACCGAAAACAATTCTTTTCATAACTTCCCCGAATTTATGAAAACTATGAATATTGGTAAAGTAGCTTAAAAATACCTAAGAAATCTCCTTCCCCTTAGTTACACCTCTTAAGTTCTCTTAAGTATCTCTAAGTACTAAGTAAGTAGTTCTCTAGTATCTCTCAAGATTTAAGAAGGCTTTTGTTTACAATCCATTTAAATCCCAACTATTACATAGTTTATAATTATGCAAAACGATGGCAGTCGACACAATACACTTCATTAATTAAACCTTAACGCTTCGGTACGTACAGTAATGTGTACGAGTATAAATGATTTGATCTATGATCTTTGAGGTCACTTCTAAGTAACTAAATGAGAAGGAAATAATCTTATTTCAATGGCTATTGTAGGTAACTAATAGGCAGGGCGGAAATAAAAGCTTTGTTGCGTTAATGGACTGTTTGGTATGTACTTGTGATGATTTTTTTGTCTGATTTAACTAAATGCTTCCTATAATTACTGTGATGGTTTAAAAGGGTTATTTTGTATGAAAGGTACTATCGCGTGCTAGCTGGTATGTAAAAAGAATACATAGTATAAATAGCTGCTGTTCTTCCCGGCTTGTCGCAAGACACGACTAAGATACTAGAGTGTATGGGATCAATAAGGAGATGGGCTAGCAATCTGTCTACAATGTTCCATATGACATGACAACTTGAATATTTATGCGAAAATATGTATTTATGCGAAAAAATTTCCAACGTTTTATCCACAACGAAAGGGATTAAAAGACGTGAATGTGTGAGTCAGAAAGTAAAGAATGATTTAGTAATCTAAAATTGCTTAATAGCTCAATGAGAATCAACTTTAAATTTTAACAAATGCCGGATTGCCAATACATTATTTTCCAAATTCAAATCAAATAAGTCATTTCATTTACAGGTACCGGTTTCAACTTTCAACACCAGTAACCGATAATTCTTGGTTTAGTTCCAAACCAAAACATAAACTTATTATAATACGTAATAACGTAAATTTACTGTTAATTAAAAATGTTCACATGTTCACAATCCATACATCATTTCTACGATGAAGCGTAACATTTACAAGTACTTTAAGCCACGGTTAAGCCAAGATGAATTAACCGAAAACAATTCTCAAAATAAGCGATCATTACCGATAAAATAGTACTGATTGAGCATCCTTGACTGTTTTGAACTTATATTGGAATTAAGTTTAAGTTAGAACTTAAAACAAATACCAAGGTCTTATTGGGCAACACACGAGGCGTTCACACGTATCAAGTTATTATAAGTTGGAATAATTGCTCGGTATTATTTATCTCTCGCATCTTCAACTTTGCTGATCGGGGACTTATAAAGTAAAGTGCATACAATTATAAAATAAAATTCAATACACGCAGTCGTATATCACTACATAGTATAAATCAAAGTCGCTTTCTCTGTCCCTTTGTATGCTTAAATCTTTGAAAATACGCAACGGATTTTGATGCGGTTTTTTTAATAGATAAAGTGATTCAAGAGGAAGGTTTATATGTAAAATAACATCCATTAAATAGTAGAGTAGGCTATATATTTTATACCCGTGCGAAGCCGGAGCGGGTCGTTAGTATAAACATATATACAAGTTCTTGAGAGATGGTTAGAGTGATAGTCGGTGTTCAGTAAACTATGGAGACCCGATATTTTCTAGCATAACTGTCAAGGTTGTAATGGGAATGAGAAGAAATATTGGTTACAGATGGGTGACCCATCGGGTAACAGATTCTATAGATGCATATACTCTGGCAAAAGCTAGCTAGCTTATTAGAATTCTATTTACGTCCATAACTATATAGCACGGGCATTCGGGCTTGTTCACTAAAGGACACCATGTTGTATATAGTTATATATACAATTCTTAACCTATAGCCTTACAAGATAACTATCATAAAAATATTGCTTGTAATTGGAGAGTCAGTTTATAAGATCACATACATACACATCACGCCTTAGTTTTTAGATTATTTAAAGCAACTGACACTATTTCTCTAAGGTTCTATCCACTCCGAAAGGTATTTAAGGACGAGTATGTATACGTATGTAATGATGCATGTAACCAGAGAAGCCGCAGCCAAGGTGATGTAATGGAACCCGACCCTTGAGCTAAATGAACCTTAGCCCGTAATTATTGACGTCAAGCTGCGGTTGGATACAAGTGCAAAGGTATTTTCAGCTAAATATTTACATTCTACGTCGAAGAAAAACATAAAGAGGTATTTTTCATATACCTAAGTAAAAAAATATATGAACGCCAAACATTATTAGGTAACCAACCTATTAATCACAATAGACCTTACCACTATAGCAAATTGGCATTAACAAATTAGTGACGTCATCATGTCCCCACGATTTGACCAATGATTTGATTTCTATCGAAAGAAAGGCGTAAGTATTATATACGTTTACTAGTGACCCGCTCCGGCTTTGCACGGGTATAAAATATATAGCTTACTCTACTATTTAATGGATGTTATCATACATATAAACCTTCCTCTTGAATCACTCGATTTATTAAAAAAAACCGCATCAAAATCCGTTGCGTAGGTTTAAAGAATTAAGCATACAAAAGGACATAGGGACAGAGAAAGCGACTTTGTTTTATACTTTGTAGTGATGTAGTTTGGAATAGCATATCCATACAAAATTCCACGTATGCTCACGCCAAAATATTAATAATGAATAGCCGTAGGTTATCAGTATTAGTGTCAAGTGTATCTATTATGTTAGAGAAAACGCCATTCTTTCCAGATTCGCCTGTCATTTTTATTTATAGACCACCTTTCTCAAGACCACGAATATTGCACAAAGAGCCGAGGCGCCCGCCGTCTAGACGACAGACAACTAGTTGGGTGTTATTTTTTACTTACTTTTACTTAATTTATGGCCTTATTTTGTCTCTATTAGTCATTGGACACAAACATAGGCTTTGTTGTATTGAGTTTTGGCTGTAATTGCTTCCTTTATTGCTCGGTGGGTGGTTTATTAGAAACGCTATGACGTATAGACAAAAAAATTTGGGATATTTGCATGCATAACATTAAGACAAAAGAACTATCGTTATCAGTCACATTGGACTATCTGGTCAACACGTGGGTTTGAGGTGGCCATAGAATTACTACATTCACAATTAGGGAGATAGACAACTGAACCTCTGACTATCCTGCAAGGGTTAATAGTCGTGAACGCGTGTATCGTTTTTTGTATGACGTGTGGTTTAGTTTACCTACTTAAAGCCTGCATAACGACAGATAAGCAGTTACCATCTTGACCTGTTGTTATTCTATAATTAATTTCTTTTCATTGCGAATGTATATTTATCTATTAGGGCTTTACATCACACTAACTATAAAATAGAATCTATTATTAAATACAAAATGAAAACATCTATATAATTATGCAGTCAATAAACAAAAAACTAAAGTTACTCATACCTATTCAATGGTCAGTTTCACTTCTTATATTATTCTCTTAAAAGTACATAATTATCAACCTCGATTACATTCCTATAGTTATTTAAATGACTAGTAACCTTGAACCTATAGCGACTAAGTACACTCAATTTTTAGGAAGTTACGAAACCATGGCAAGGGCGAAGAAACGAAAAAGTGGCTGGAACAAAAGAATATTATAATAACAAAAGACTCTTTTTTCATTTATCGAAGTCACCGGGCCTCGGAATTGCGACATACATCTGTCGGCGAAGTAAAACACTAACAACCAACTATCCATCTAGATAGGTAGCACAGATAGTCTATGAATAGTGATGAAGTCATTATATGTATGTCATTGTAAACTACGAAAAGACTTGTAAAATCCCCGAAATGAATTGAATTCGTGACGCCAATCTATGTTTTGTTTTATCTTTCGTATTTTATTGTTTTGTAAAATATTCTTTCTTTATATTTTGAATTTTAAATTAAGATTTCTATGTACCCAAACAATTGAGCTTGGTCGTATTTATTTTTATTTTATATTTTTACCATATCTAGTCTAACTAGTCCGGGACGTAAAAAGAATGCTAACTAACTGCCGTACTTCCTGGCAAGTCGTAGAACGCGTAAGTATTAACTTAAGACTTACTTACAATCAACAAACCTCTTACCTTTATAAATTGCATACACGGATCTACATATGAGTCTTAGTCTACATACATATGAGATACATAGAATCTAAGTTGGAATTTTGAGTGGAACCGAACCGAAGGGTCAGTCTGAAAATAAAATAAAAGGGTTTTATCTTCGGCGCCACATCGTCACCACATGCGTCGTTTCGCGGAAGATATGCTTAGAATGTTGACGAGATAAGCCAAAGGCATTTTGCAAACGAAAAAGAAATATGTGAGCAATTTAGGATATTATTTATTAGTAAAGGAAGCAACATGGACATAAGAATAAGTAATATATAATATCTATGTAATATAATATCTATGTAGACAGCAACAACATACGCTTCACGACTTGTGTATACACTATCCCTTTTTTATTATGGCGGTTTAGTCATGGTTTGCAGGCTTCAGTGCCCATATCCGAAATTCCGATGGCATGTTATAGACAGCACCTAACGTGATAGACAGTAAACCATATCGCCGTAGACAGGCACTCGCTATTACATATCCCGAGGTATAGGCAGGTTTCCTGATTCCTGACGATGTTTTCCCTCACCGTTATCTATGTAGACTACATATGAATTTAGATGTTCTAGAATTTAACTCTAAATAGTAAATTTAAAATGATAAGCAAAGGTAAATAAAAAGGACTTTTGAAAATATAAATATAATAAGTTTTAAATATCAATTTTGCCTTTACGGTTCAATAGGTTTTGTTGCGTTATTCATTATTCTTGTCACTCGTCAAACAGGCTTTTGTGTTTTCGTGATATTGATAACCTACTTAAAAGAAGATTGAATGTTCAAATTAATGTTACTTGTAACTGTACAAAAATTATACATTGGTTTGTTACAATTTTTTTGTATATATAATTGTATGATATCTTAATTTTTTAAAGTACATATATGTTTGAGAATACCTAATTATAGCTGTAAAACATAGCTTATAGATAGGGACATTCCATTTTATGCACAAACTCTCACACTTTGCAACCGAAAACAAAGTAAGCTAGATATAATATAGACATTTAAAATTATACAGCCTAAGCTCCTTAAGCAAGAAAATTAAATCAATATACCTTTGAAATGAACAAGGTTGCTTACTGCAGACGCTTCAAACTTTTAAAGTATTTTATGTCCAAATTATCAGTTATTGACATTCCTAAGGTCGAGCAACCTGACGCAGGATATCGTTGACATCCTGACCGTCACTAAAATGTGTGATAAGGAGTATTAGGAGTCCTTAGAAAAAAAAACTATGAAATAGTATGGCTATAATAATGTATCGCTCACAGTATATGAATATGGGCAAGCGCCTTAAAAGATACCGTTCGTAAGTGCTTTGTAAGCTGCCGTCTTAACTAAAATTATTATAGTTGAATTTATCTTATATAAATAAAATGTGCATACAATAATGACCACGTCTGTGCCAAGTTTTGTATTTTTGGTCTGTATCAACGGTGTCATAAATTTTCACCACTTCTAAAATTTCACTAATTGCAGTACGATTCAAGTGTGTAGAATTAAATTCAATGTTATGTACTAATTCAAATACATAGTCAATAATATCGTATCAAAAATGTCTAAGAAGATCAAATATGCAATTTATCTAAAAATTTTCATAACTCGAAAGCTGACATTACTAATTTTATATTCTCGGGACTTAGACATACTACATAATTTAATTATAAACAAAGACAAATGACAATCGCATTCACGACTATTAACCCTTGTGGGCTAGTTAGAGGTTCAGGTTTCCATCTCCGCAGTTGCGAAGGTAGTAATTCTATGGAGACCTCGAACCCACGTGTTGACTAGATAGTCAGTACTTGCTGCGGCAATGTATATACTTAATAATAAGTACACAAATTTTATTAAACTATACATATAAAATCCATTGTGTAGTCCTGGGATCCGCTCTTAACCGGTTCGGGTAACTTGGCAATCAACATCTGTCGAACCAACACGAATAGTCGGGGGTGGCTTTGGTTTTACGACATTTTTAAACCGAACCCTCTCAGTAGAGATTCCGGCAGTTAAATGTTTAATGACGAACATAATGTTACGACATTTTACGACTAGTCGTAAGTCATCGTGTTACGTACATTGTTCTGTTAAAAAAAATGTGTTTTGTCGTTCGTTTATGCTTGCATGCCTACCTAATTAAAAAACTACATTCCCGATTCAATTAAAAACAAATATAACTACGTATACTCATTGATTCATACGTCCATTTTGTTTCAAATTTAATTGTCAGTAACTCTTATTCATAATAAGTTATCTTTTTTTAATTAATATCTGCATTATGCTTTTCCAATTAAACTTAATCGCCATCTAATGTCATGTTTGCTATATTAAATATCTAGATGCCCTAATGTTTTCCTAATTAGGTATATATTTATAGCAAAACTACCACCAAACGATCATAACACTTAAGTACCAACAAACAAACCAAAATAATTATGCAACGAAACACAACATTACCAATTCCACAACCTCAACCATATCTCAACACATAAATAATAATAATATTTATTAAACAAAAACAAGCATACATAAACTCAACCTTACTGCCATCACTAGGTTACCATGGCAACCTGTATTGATAGCAGCAAGCACCAATCTCGGTTACATATTATTATATTTATGCTTAATTAACAAAACCAGAGACCTAATAATAAAAAACTAACTTAATTAACAAAACGCATGTGGCAGGTGACGTTTTTGTGATCTAATGTATATATACAAGAGGTATAAGTTTAGGATTAGTGGTCAAACATTCGTGATCGGATGCCGTGTCACTCATCAATATTACTTTACATTTGGTAAAAAAGTTTTCAATCCAAATCCCTCGGGAGGCCATTATCTCCGAGAATTAACTCGCCACCGAAGACCCTCAACTCTCGGGACTAGATAAAGAGGAATCAATGAGTATGGATATTCTAGTTGGGTTCAGTATGTAATAGGTGGTTTCGTTTGTCATTTGACAAGCTTCAATTGGTAGAAGAGCATTCGTCATCAGCCTGTCTGAATCCACTGTTGGACATAGGCCTCCCCCAAAAACCTGCGCAGGTCGTCTTCCCACCTTGCCCCACACTACGAAAAACATTAACACTACTATAGAAGAGCATTGAAATATAGGAAAAAGTAGATACATACTATGTTACTCCTTTATATTGTTGCATACCACTTTTACTTCCATAGCTTACATCAGTAAATATATACTAGGAAGCTACTTGTCCTTCTGAAAACTGCTATATTAACCCCATCAGTAAAATAATCATAGATTAGGTTTAAATCTCTTAGTGTAATTCGGCTATACAATAACTTAAATTCAGGTTTAATGCATATCTAAGCACTAAACGTGACAAAGAAATTCGTTTAATTTACTCCTTCCCTAGAGATCACATCTTTCATAAAAACTAATAGTATAAACTGCTAGTACTAGCTTAGCTACGAAATTAAACAGAAACATTAACACACGGAACTCCAAAAGTAGAAGCAAAAAAGTCCATAAATCATCCAAAGATTATAAAAAGTAAGGAAGAAATATGTAGTCATGTCTTCTCGCACCACTGCCTTTCTCATGCTACCTGTTTGTTCAAGGACGTGATACTCAACTGATTTACAATCGGTACGAAATTCGGAAGCAATGATGCGGTAATTCCTTATTTACTCATTAATACTCGTGCTCGAATACTCGTTGTTGTAGTGGGTATTAATTGAATATATTAATTGCAGCTATTGAACTAGTTTGTTACAATGTAGTTATAGAGCCATTCTGGTACTTAAATAGAGTGAAAAGTGTTCAGTGGTGCTCTATGTAATGCACGAGGTTTGTAAGCGTATATGGTTGAGAACATGAATGTAACATAAAGTGTGATATAAAGTATCACGGTTAGACGGGATCATACTTTGTATAAACAAAAAATATAAGGAAATGGTCTATTTTGTAGTAGGAAGTAAAAAAACTTGTAATTAGTATGTGAAAACGTATGTATTACGTGTATCATTACAGAACAGTTGGATTAGTACTAATTAAAATATTAAGAAATTACCGATACGTAAAAATACTTAATCTAGGTCAGTTACATGTTCGATTGCAGATCGTGCAAAGGTTGTTATCCTTTACAAAGTATCCAAAGACTTGATCTTCATGAATTATATGAAACTTTTGTTTAAGGTTCTTCAATGTACCTATACACAGTGACAGAACTATCTGTTATTTATATTATCTTGAATCCTTACACTAGAGAAGAGGTTATAGCCAGTCATGCAGTACTTTCAGGGATTGACACATGATATCTGACATATAATGCCTCTACATCGCGTACATAGACAAGAGGTATCAAACCAGAGACAAACCAAACTCTGACTACCACACGAAGAATAACGAACGTGAATCTCATGTTGTATTTTGTTTATCTTGTGAAAATTCACACCTTCTTGGACATGTAAACTTCTTTTTTAAAATAATCGTTTATTTTCTTAGAAGGATATGCTGTCAGCACATAAGCTTAAACATCCTTACGACACACTGTTATCTTATTTTGAACCTCAAGACATTAACGATATAAGGTTTAGATTCGTTTGTCAGATTACAATCTTGGTCCTTACAGATATAAATTCTAAATTATATCTTTGGGAACCCCTGTTTGTGTTTTTTTCTATAGAATCTTCCCACAATTCGTCCTTGATCGTTCTTTATGATATCTGGATATTATAAAGTATCGCCCAACAATACCTATTTGTAACCTTTGACATGTTTATTTGCAATATTGGTTTCTTGTGTCAGCTTCTAAATTATGTCGTGTTTTGTTAAGCTATTTGTGACTGTAATTTTTATTTCTGTGATCGTTCTTTGAGATACAATGAAAATTACGTTAGAAAGACCAAGGGGATGTTTTCATGTCTCCATGGTTATGTCCGCGCGGGATAGGGAATAGAGGACGTAAATGAAATAAAATTTAAAAAAAACTGAATTTGAACTTACTAAATAATGTTTAAAGTGTTTTAGTTAAGTTTAGTTTTACTTTAAATTGACACAAGATAAAACACAGAGGGTATGTACATATTATGTGTATTTGCGTATAAAATTAAGTGCTCAATGTTCTTAAAGTATGTGTATGAATAATCGATCAAATGTCATTCGTACGAACTAATTTCGAACTATGGTAAAATTTAATTTTAATGCACAGACATTGTCTTTGGAAACCCCAAACCGTTTACAGATAAATATAATCACACTATCAGTTTCTATTAAATTAAATTCTACACTAAACAACAACCAAGGTATACATTTAACATCTTAGAACATCGACATCACACCTTATGTAACAAAATCTTTACGAAACCCAGCCTCAATAGCTCCATATAATTGACAACGTATTTGTTCCCATTTTTTGTACAATGTCGCCTTAATGCTTTGTATCCAACCCCAGCTTACAAGGTTGTTTTCTTCACTAATTCCTTTAATAACCATTCTTCTACCCTCTGGTCATAAATAAGGATTTAAAAGTATTATACAGTGTTGAAGGACGAAGGGAAACCTGTTCAACGGTCGTCGGGACCTAAAGAAAGATGGATTATGATCATAAAGGAAATGTGATCATTAGGAATGACAAATATGAGACCATTCTCATTTTTTTGAGCGGCCATATTGGTTAAATAACGAAAATTGTGTTTGAGCATTGATATCTAAATATAATTAAGTATTGATATATTTAATTGTAAACCGTTCCGTAGGGGCCGGCCCAATAAGACATATAACAGTCAAATAGATGCTATATTGAAAAAGTGTGACATTAGAAGTACCTTAAACCGCTGAGTGTGTATGAGAAGATGTATGAGTGTCAATGAAAAGAAAGTGGTCTGTCAGGATCGGGACAAATGGGGATCCGTGATCTCTGCCTACCCTCTATGTGCATATATGTATGATATATTATGGCACACTAAATGTACTTATAAATTAAAACTTGCTACACTAGGTATTTCGATAATAATTAGTATGTATTAACTCTGATATATAAATTTGGCTCTGCTATTTTTATTAAGTCACATGCACTAATGTAAGGGTATATCTACAACAGACCAATACCACCAAGTGATTAAGAATCAAAATTTCTGTTCTAGAAACAAAAAAAAAACTAAATCGGTTTAAGTATCTATTCCTTATTACGTTTTCTTACATTTCATTTTCCGTAACATCATAAAACAAAATGAGATTTTTATCTCCAATAATTATAGGGGCCGTTAGTAGTAGAATTTAATAAGGGATAAAAGGGTTCTTTCTTTGGGTATAAAAAAAAGATTTAATATACTTAAGGCGATATGATGCTGAGATAAAGGTGTGAGATGCTTGATGTGATAAAATATGTATTGTAATGTGGAAACCATAATAAGCCTTTGACGGCTTGTTATTGGAACCGAGAATTCAAAAAAAATGTAGCTCTAAATGCATTTGTATTAGGTTTTGGATTATTGAAAATATAGTTACATATATTGTTATTTTAAGTAGGGTATAATATATGTACAAGTAGTGTAACTAAATTAAAACACTTATCCTGCGCTGAAGTATCAATGCCTAAGTTTCTGAATTCTTCTAATCAATAAGTAGTTTAACGATGTGCTAGCTTCTTTATAGGCATGTCACAAAAAGGGACTGTTATATTTGGTAATATATGATGTGTGTTACTTCTATGTAACACGCCTCACAATAAGTTATATGCTAACTGTGCCTGAGAACATTTATATCAGATTCAGCTGTCCTGATAAATCAATTAATTCGAGTCCTAATAATCGGCATGATTTAGCATTATTTTTATTAATATTTCCTTTATGAGTTTTTGTACCTTATGATGAAACAGCAGTAATAAAACACATCCTGTCTATTATCAATTAATGTAACTTGTAATATCAGCACAAATCGTGTTACTCAAAAGGTTACTTTTGTGATTGAACAGATAAAACAATTGAACGTCGAGGAAGCCAAAACAATCCACGTTCTTGACATTTAGATATTTAATCTGTCAAAGTCTGTCTATAAAAGGATATTCTTGAATCAGAATAGTATTTAGGTAAGTACTAGTAGGTACTAGAATCAGTGACTAATTTATTATATATATTTCTGTCTATATAAGTTCCGTTGTCAAACTATAAAAGGATATTTTTGAATAAAACAAGTATCTTGGTACTTATACTGGAATGACTAATTACTTTTTATATACTTCCCGTACTAATCTGAATTCTAACTAAAACAGATTCTATAGCCAATATTAATATTTGTAGACATTAAACAACTGTTAAGGACTATACATATCTATACGCGTAAGTGTGCGAATATCAATAAATAAAATCCATTATTTACTCCTTTATCAATCACTCAGAAACACGACATAGTCAGGATATCCATATTCTTAAATTTCATATTTCAACATCTGGCTTCTGGAATATTAACGCAAGTTCTTACATGTATATTTAAAACCACTTGTTCACAACATCTTATTACCAGCAAAGTCGCAGTCGCAGACACAATAAAACAATCGAGGAGCGATCTCTCTTCGATTAATTACTCATTGACAAATGGTCAGTACACTCATCGCGCAGTGAGTAACTGCGGTTTTAAAATACAGTAATGTGTCATTCGTAAGTAAGTTAATGTATCCTTAGGGGCCTATAAACTAACCTATGTTTACTGTGAAACGTAAAATTGTGAGTGAGATGGCCTCGGCCCTAAATAAAAGATTCCGGGTAATGTTTTTTAGATATATCTTTATGTCACTAACTAGATAATATACGAAAATAGAATGTTACATGTATTTGCTTTCTAAGAAGATATAGAAATGCTTAAAGTTTCCAAAAAATAAATTCGTTTTCATCTGGTCTGTTATAATTTAACATGGAACCCGGAACTAGTTTTCTAAAAGCTGTAAATCTATCAATCGTGCTACGTGGTTACTCGGACCAATTCCCACTCAATATAAGAAACAGACACTTGGTCACATCATTGACCACCAATTGACAAGGGCACGACGACTCGCTTAAATGGACGTGAGAATAACTGTAACTTGGAACCCAAACTACTACATAACAACATAGGCATTATGACCATAATGTAGCACTGGGGCCTTAGTCCTCTAATGCTGTATGCAAATGCCAGTTCAATATCAGATCAGTAATAATGTGAAGTTGGTAGTGGATTACCACAAGTGACAAATGTCGCCATTTTTAAGCGATACTTGACACTTTTCCGATTTCAATGGATTTTACTTTGGTCATCCACTACCAACTTCACGCTATAACACATATGTATATACATAATATATACATAAAGTTTAAATAGATTTATTTAATTTTTTTAAGATTAACTTATTTTAATGACAACTTTTCATGTGGTAATGTTTTTTTTTAACTTTCAATAAGTGATTTTATGATCCTTATGTTGAATAAAACGCATTACATTTCATTTGATATGATATTGAACTTTGTTTGTGCTAAAACGCATTAGTAGACCTGTGCCCCTGTATGTATGTTGAGAAACCACGTTTTAAATTATGCTTGACATTAAATCGACTTACGTGACGAATATAGGCACCTACTACAACTAGGTACTTAAAATACATCCAAACTTTAAAACAGGTTAAGTTTACGAGTATACTATAGCTACATTGCATTGGACAAATTTTTCAAAACTCAGCACCCAAAGCATGCATTTCGCAATTATATTGCATTAACAACTTTAACTGTGTAACCCGACTAATTCCTTTATTGTTCTTTATTTCATCAAATTATACCACAAGTTTATGTAACATTTTATTAAGTAAAAAACTAATTCTTTAATTGCCGCCAATGCGATTTGGCTTGTTATAATATTGCTGAAAGGTGAGACTAATCCACTTCATTAGTTAACTCGACTGCCTTGGGACGCAGCATGATACTGTTTCTTTCGACAATTGTTCTTCAAGACAACATTTCAACAGAGTGTGGACAAAAACATAGGGTACTAGTACTTCTGGGTTGTTGTTTTTTGTTTTTGTCTGTCTGCAGTTTTAGAAGCTGTCAGATAACGTGAGTTAGCTGTTACATAAGTCCTAGACACGAACCAAATATAAAGAGGACCCGGCGTAAGGAGCGGTCCCCGTTACGCGGTGTGGAGTCTAATTGACATGTTTTAATTGGTGCGGAGTCTAAAAATGTGTAGTACAAAGTATATACCTGATTTGATTGGCCGATGCCGTGTTTTAATTGGTTGTAATATCTCCCCTCCATCACGCGTACCTCGTTTCACCCCGCGTAATGCCACGCTAGTTTCCATACAAATATTGCGTAAGGCCCACTCCTCTTATTATTTACTCCATGGTCCTAGATAACCTAGGATGTTAATAGAGGCTGCTGCTAAAGTAGAACCTACTCATACTTGTCTTTTCGTTTTCTGAACTAACGAGTGTATGTTATCGATTTAATAGTAAGTATCTGTATACTAATAGTACAAATAGTATAGTATTAATAAGAGTGCGTAATAGTGTACCACCTGTCACGTAGGATATTGATTATAATGTGAAATGTAGGTTTCTAGTGACCAAAGATCACAATGCTCAGTCAATGGTGAACACTGAAGCTCTGACTATCCCAAAACGGTCGTCAATGCATCTGTTATGTAGTATGAAAGGAAGTTATACGGCAATATAAATTTATATTTTAAAACAAAAAATGATCATTTTTATTTATCTCAAATAGGCATTCCACTTTACAATATAGAATAAACTGGCGTCGACATGACGATCACTTACACCGCAATGTCGGAAATGGACACGCTAACCTCTGACAACTCCACAGGACATAACTGTCGTGAAGCTTAAGTATGTAAGCGAAAATTTGGCATCCCACCAGCAATCCGAAAATACTCAGTCCCCCACTGCGAAATGTCATATTTAGCATAACCTAAATAAAGGACAAACCGCGGTGATATAGGAGACAAGACTCCGGTACACTGACAGTTCAATTAGTGAACATATTTACGTATAATGTTTCTTTACATGCACACACATAGGTACATAAATATGTATAAGTTATCAAGTTACATTTGCCAAATAGTTTGAAGTATACTTAATGGAACATAGTATTTTACTATGGTGGATTAATTAAATCATTGCTAATAATATGCTAGTATATCGTCTTGAATATCGAATGTAGCTACTAATATAACTGTAGCCTTAAGGGTATTGTTCGCGGAAATGAGCGAAACGAGTGTTTTCATTTTTCAGTTTAAACCTATTTAGAACTTACTGACACCTATCATACTTTCAAGGTAGCATAATGAAAGACTGAAATTGATGACTGAAGTAGTTTCAAGAGTTAAATATCAATAATTACGTAAATATAAACGCATAAAGTTGATAAAAAATCTGAAAAATGGCGCAAACAGGGTTTTGTATTTTTTCGTTTATTTCGTCACTGAGTAAGATCTGAAATCAAAATATACAATAATGGGTTCTCTAAATACTAAATAATTTGACTAAAAACATATTAGGTCCTGTTTTATTCATAATACTGCAGTTTTCGTAAGTATAAAACGCCCAATTTTGGGCCGCCATCTGTTTCATACATTTTTATATGGACAGCTTACGCGTCCGCCGCGAGTCGCTAGTTTCAATAGATCGCGTTCAGAATTTGGCGAATGCCAGCGTGGGGAGCACGTCCATTTTGTTGGCGATCACAGCTAAACCGCTAGATAATCACACGAGATCACTTATTTCTTAGTTCAATAAGTGAAATTTGGAAAACAATGTGTAATCACTTTGATGTTTGAGGTTATTGCTTATTATATTACAAGCGATTTTTTTCTTTCGAAGGGAACTGCTAAAGTTGATTTATTCTACATGTATATTTTAAGAAGTATTTTACTTGATGCGACGCCATATTTGATATAAATTTATTCTTGCGTCATTTATGCCTATGACAGGTATGTCAGACATGATATGAAAAAATTATGATAATTAATGTACATAATTTTGATTTACCGCTTGATGTTTCGGATATTATGATAAGAAGTTCAGAATATACATACATGATACCTACTGACATCACTTCAGCTTTAGCACAGTAGGTAGGCAACAATTAGTGAACCCCAGGATAGGTTGTTTATGGTGTATATATATATATATATATATATATATATATATATATGTATGTATGTATACACACACATATACATAATTATATATTATGCATAATGACCGTGACCGAATTCAGGGTAGTCAGAGTTTGAGTATGCATTTGTGATGCTCGAAATCATAAATATACATTTGGGATACTCTTTGGCATCTTGAATTAGAGTTTTTAGCGTACTGCAGAATAGGTTATACCGGTACCGGACAGATATACGGAAAGAACGGCAGCCAGTTAGATTTTGTTTTTTTTACGACTCAGACTCATCTCTCTCAAGAAGGGTAGACCGCGGAGCAATTTTTTAGCGACAAATTGCTATCGAAATCCGAATTCGGTCACTAGGCTCTCATAGCGGTATTGGAGGTCGCACCAAAAAAAATGTATAATTATTATACATATCCTGCTGCTCAAAATTTTGCTCAGTAGTCTGTAGGTATTGTTTGCCTCGGCAAACTTTACGCATAAATCGAATATTTGAAGTTCTTTTTCAGCTCAAAACCATACGAAAATACAAGCGCATTACTAGGCTCACAGACTCCTACAGGAGGTCGGGTTAGGGTACTCACTCAAGTACGTTCCAAAACACTATTTCTTATTGTTTCTATAAAATTACAATTATTTACCACAAGTGATTTATTATTTAAATATTGATTACTTTTATATATTTATGACTACAATGTTTTTAATATATATTAATAAATAATAAGTTGTTGAATAATCTGATTATAATTTATTAGTGTTTGTTTCGTTTACAACTCAATTGATACACGGAACGTGCATCCGCCATGACAATAAAGTTTGTTATGATTTTGTTAGATCAAGTTTGATGTGATTTATTTCAGTGTTTTTGAAACTATCGTAGTGTGGAACCTGTTTATATCGCAAACATAAATAACATTACATAAAATATCCCCTATTATCCCGCCGCATTGCTTTGTGAATCGATATTTGTAGAAAAATGCTTCATGTATAAGAATTTACAAATGAAATAACAACAATTTATCTGCAAGAAATCTAATTCATCATACTGATTTGATATTGACTTATATTAACTTTGATTTTAACTTATTTTAGATATAAAAACATTCTTGGCCACTACTAAAACAGGTAACCTCAAAAGTATTTATCCCAGAGATAAACAAGGGGCTGCAATTGTTTTACACGGACTTGTTTCTATAACAAAACATCGACTTTGTTTTGGAATAAGGTGGTAGGTATCTGTAAGAACATACACACATCAACATGGTCTAGGGATATTTAACTCAAACCTAAATAACTATAATTATACTACCTTTTAGTTAAGACACCTGTATCTGTAGTATTATATCATCTGTGCCTGTATATTAAATTAAACCTTGATTATTAGCCTATCTGATTAAATGAAAATATTTTAGTGAAAGTTGTAATTTAAAAAAATCTAGAACAAGAGAAAAACCTCTGATAAAACTTCAAACTAAACTTTATTTTTAAAACATTAAAACTTCAACATAACATTTACTTTTTTTTACTAAAATCGTGTTCCACTTAAAATCAATAATGTGTAGATCTTCCTAAGACATTGCTGACACATCTGCAGGGGTTCGGCATGCTTAAAACAAGGGTGTCAATATCCCGTTGTGGAATATTGTCCCAAGTCCTGCTAAGATGCAAGAAAAGATGGTTTTCACTGACAATATCTTCTGGGAAATTTCTTAGAGCTCTTCTCTGAAGCATATCCCAGGCATGCTCAATAGGATTTAAGTCTGGAGATTGCGCAGGCCAGTCTAAAGCCTGGACATTGTGCTGTTGTAACCAAGTTATAACGATACGCGCAGATAATTTGTCATCATATTTTTTTCTGTAAGGCCAGTATTAAATCTAAATTATTATTAATTAAATTTAAATCTAATTCATGATACTGATTTGATATTGACTTATATTAGCGTTGATTTTAACTTATTTTAGATGAGTGAGGGGGCAGTGACGGAACGCTGGACAAGGTTACTCGCTAAAAATAGAACTCATTTCTATACACAGGAAATAACTTACACTAATCAGTAGATGTCCATACCTAGTCACTAATCAAAGTGTAATGTAACCTTAATATGAGCATTTATAAAATTAAATAATAGGTACCTATTATTACAAACAATATTTTAGTGCAGTAACCATTACTTACATACATTATAGACTATAACTAAATTTATAGTATACTTATTTCAGGAGCTTATGTAAGTAGTAAATTGTATATCAATACACGATGTGTGTTTGCAAATTTTAACACCTACAGAGAAAAAAAGAAAGAAACTTTATTCACTACGTTAACAAAACACAAACATGGAAAAAATATAGGTATGTAAAAAAACCATTGATGCAGTGAAAAGGTGCTGCCTCAGTATACGATGCAGCTAGGCTGCAATCACTGGTCCTCCGGCAGCACCCAATTCGGAAACCGTCACAAGCTGCATAATATAATAAATAACAAACATACACAAAATAACTAATTTATAATATACAAATATAATACGAGTTCGGCTGTAGCCCAGTGGCTAAGAACTCGGACTTCGTATGAGAAAAGTCCTAGGTTCGAATCCCGACTCTAGCATGTACCAATGAATGAAATTTAAATATTTGTTTTTAATTTACGTATATAATTTACAGTCGCTAACGGTCAGGAAAAACATCGTGAGGAAACCTGCCTATCCCTCAGGATAGGTAATAGTCAATGCCTATATACGGCGATACGGTTCACTACCTATCACGTTGGGTGTTGTCTATCTAGTGAGACGCGTGCTTCGAATGACCCATACCTAACATGCCTTCGAAAATTTCGGAGATGTGCATTCAAGCCTCAGACTACCCCGCCATAATAAAAAAAGGAGTGTGTATACACAAATCGTGAAGCGTATGTATGTATATAATACGCATACATAAAATTAATACACTATACTTCATAATCATACTTCGGGCAACATAAACAAGAACATATATATATTATAGACATGTAGATAGATATAGGCACACACATACACAGTCATACATATTATATATACATTATAAACAGTAGTAACATCGTTTAAACATACATTAATATATTTCATACACATACACATTTATTCAAACTCATATATAGAAAGAAAAATATATAACTATGGTATTTGCACTGACAAGGTGAGACATTGATAGGAGTTAGGGTAAGGATTTTTGTTGTTCGAGAAGACAAGCCTTATACCTAAGGTAGAAAGCTCCCCTAGAAGCAACCTCGCGAAAAGGTGGAGGTATTTCATTCCAGCATTTGGACGCAGAGGTACTTACATCTGGTGCTAGTTTCTATACCAAAGAGCAACTACAAAGGTTCGTGGTCTAAACCATATTTAAACGTAAAAGAATAGCTGACAGTTACAGATTCCGAGAGCTAATAATCATCTTACTACTTTCATTTTAAATACGCCAGACTGTTACTATATCAAATTAACAAATAATAAAATAGGTAGGTACGCTTTGTGAGGTCAGGTGTATGTGTTTTGAGTATGCCGAGAAAACACATCATCGTGACAAAACAACAAGCAACAAGACAATTTCAATGCATATAATTAAATCGTAGTTACTAAAGTATCTGAAAACTATCTACGAGTGCGCAGTGTTTATAGTTTTATAATCCTGAATAGGTACAAAATACTGTGCTCACATTACGTCGCTGCCGCCGACCCCGATTGATATGGCTACGTCACATCCCACATCCCTTTCGGGGTAGTCAGATGTTGAGTGGCAACTAAGTTTTTTTGTCAATCGAAACCCAATCGTTACCTGATTATCAATAGCCAATGTAATAGGTGATTAACTAAGTCCTTCCATAACCAAACCAGGTTCCCTCACTAAAACAACAGCACGTGAACAATTTAAATGGTCACCCATCCAATTACTTTCCACGCCTGCGTTGCTTAACTTCGGTGATAGAACGAGAACCGGTGTATAAATCACAACCGTAAAATCCTATTTTACGATCACAACATAAAATATTTCAGCAAAAACATTATTGACATTACATAACACAAAAACAAATAATTGACAGTATAATAGTAGTTTATCAGGATCAAAAGATCTGTATGAAAATCGAGACATTTACATTTTTCGCACGACTGCCCGCCTATAAAAGTCTGTGATCCTAGTACATATTCCGTTTGTAAATTTAGTCGCAAAATCAAGCAGTATTAGGGCAAAATAAAATTAGGTTTTATGCATAGTAACGAGTTTACACTTAAATTCATGAGCTCAATTTTATTTCAATATGTGTAGTGTGGGTAAATGTAACTAATAAATTGTATGACTACTATATCTACAATATGGTAAAAAGTATTGTAGAATAGGTACTTATATAATTTTACCGTGAATGAACTGAATTAACCTAGGTAATCATAATACTTACGCATATGAAAAATGACTACAGCCGATCTTTCGTTGAAGAACATATTTTATTTCATAAGCATTATAATCTAAAAACATAGTTTTACAAATTCGTTAACCTTTCGGAGTCAGTAAATGAGTGGTTAGGTAGTTGCATACCTACATACATACATAATGTAATCTGTACTAGCATCATTACAAACACTGGAAAACTTGAATTTATTTCGTGTTGGATTGATTACCATCTGGATTTGGGTGAGAATATCAGTTTATACGTTACATCATATGGAAACGATACGTATTTATTGATATAACTATCTGCAATTTACACGCCGCGGCGGCGCGTCGTCATGATCAAAACTATCTGTCACGTTCGACAGAGAATATCTGCTAAGAAGTCGGTCTGGATTGTCGAAAAATCATCACAATGTTTATTTTATGTTAGATAGATAGATAATGTACGTTTTATTTAGCAATTAAAAAATTGTCTTGCAATCGGCACACTATTGAGTTTAAAAATCAATTATATTATTAATATAAAACTCCCATAAACGTTTCGCGATGTTTTGAAATTCGCGCCTTTTTATATTTTATATTCTGTCCAACCGCTAAAAACAGCACTAACGCGCAATGTACTCAGCGCTGCTGCGCTAGAAATTTCGGATTTTTGACAGTTCGTGAATTTATTTTTGGAATACAATACCCTTAAGTACATAATTCAATCGAAAGCAATAAAAGTTACTTAGTTAAATTTGAGTTCCACATCTGCTTGGGATATCTGTTAGGGATGCAATAAGTACTCCGATAGTAAATACTCCTACATACTATCGTTATTATAATATAATAGATAAGTAGATACTGTATGTAAAAAACCTGTAACACCCAGCGAAGCATCTAATGTCAACTCGAATTAATAAATCCGAGGAGACTCCGTTTTTATAGTCAACTACTCAGCTTTTAACAAAACAAGATAGACCACGTGTGCTGGAGTTTTTGCTTGAGTTTTTCAGCCGCGATCGCATTCCTGTGTCAACGGTTGTAAAAACTCAATCGGAATAGTGATGTCATATCCATGTCGACGTTTTTGTCCGGCCTTAGAGATAAGTTAAACAACCTTTGGATACCTAACGAGCTCATTATATCGGCCATTTTGATTTTGGTGGCACGTAGGATAAGGTTTTTTGGTACCCTTTTAAAAATGGTAATCGGTTACCCAGTAATCAAAAAGTTATCAAGCCCCGACTAATATCAAATCTACGTATATCATTAAATATTTGAATGTCTATTTCCTTGGAATTAATAATAGTTAGAACTTAATCAGATCCGTCCGTATTCCAATATTAAACGACTTTGTTATTAACTGTAGAGTCGTAAAACCATGGTAACCTTATTAAATACCAAGGTTTCCCTTAGTTACGTAAAGCTTTCACTTTCTAATGCATTTTAATCAAAATACTTATTTCAGAACAGATACAACATTTAAAATACCTATAAGAAAAATATTGTGTTATTGAGATTAATTAATCCTGACAAACCTCTTCAATACCATCCATATATGCCTTATCATACACACGGCGGTTAAAGATACTTCTAACGTACCCTCTTTAAATATCTATTATATCAGTATATCTTCACATTAGTATTATATAATATAATATTATATATATATACTACTACTATTATATATTATACTTTACAATCTCACGACTATCTCAGTATTATTACTCAAGTCAAGTCTTACTATTTATATTATATATTTTTCTTCAAATTAATATAAAGTTAAAACAACAAAATTGACTTTATATATCAGTTACAGAATTTATCGATAAATCTGTAAAGAGTACACCACTAACCCATCTCATTGTGTTCAGAGATTTGATTATTCAAGGACATTGTATTGTGCCTACAATTTATGTAATAAGATGCAAGTTCTGAGTAGAATACGAAATAAATCGTGCGATTTACGACTAAGTACATACCTACATGGAAGACCTAAAAATAGCTAAATCTTGGATTACTAAACATAACGTGATATGGATGCTAAACACGTTTTTACAGTATACTTTACTATTAGATTATCTAAGAACCTACCTAGAATTATCTGTTGTAGTTTTTTTTTATATTTGCTTTTATATAAGTACTCTTACGTCTCGTACTTAAATATAAGTGTAAACTTAATTTCGAATTATCATTACATGTGTTTTGTTAATTCCTCTAAAATTCAAAGATTACTACTTACAGATTACACACACACAGATTACAGGGTTACTTTCAGATTGAGGATCACCAAAGAGACATTTCTTTTCATACTTTTAAGATTTCTATAGGCGTTGTGATAGCATTGTTACATAACATCACAATAATTTTGAAAATAATTATTAGTCAACTTTTAAAGGAATTGATTAAAGTCATAAAAATATATTCATTATGTACAAATTATTGATTCTTTCCGTTCGCATAAACTAGGAAAACAATTGAAGCAAAACTTAGTAAACAATTGAAAACACTCAGGTCATTCACCGAAACGTTTACTTTCAAACCAGCTACTTAATAGAGAAGTAAGATTTATAAAAATGCAACTAAATCACTTTTAGCATTCCTAGATGGCTCTCAATTCAATTAAAATCACATTATCAATGTGTCCGCAGTAATTAGTGTCAGTGGCAGTATGAAATGAGTCATTGAACCGAACTGACGTGTTGGTATTTCGTAGCTCTCTAGCTATTGCGATTTTGTCTCGTGTTATTCGTTGGCTACATGTTTCCTAGTGATTTGCACTTCACTCACTGAGACAAGTTGATTAGCGAATACTTTGTAAGTTCGTGTAATAGAGTATTATCTGTTTGAGTAGTTTCCTGTTGGCAAACTATTGTGGTCAAAATATTAATTTATGAAAGTTTACATGGAAATTTTTACTTTATGCAGGTTTTTAAGCCAAACCTGGGGATACGAATACGAGTGGGGTAGAAATGCGTTGTTATCTTATACATGGGTGCATTTTACAATAACATAAGAATAACTAGTAGATTTGAAAAATAACGTAATTTTTAAATCATACATAGAGAATGAATCCATACTCTATTACATAGCTTTTTTTTATATTCTGTTTCTTTCCACGGTACTGAAAATCAGAGACTCAATCGTCATTTTCCATCACATACGGTCCCAATCAAACATTTCGCCTAAGGTAGTATTTTCGTACAAATTGCCGCCTGCCTACTGCACTCCAATTTAGTCCATAATTGCTTGTAACCCGAACATGTCAGCTTCTGTAAAACAACCTGTAATAAGAGCTCGTGCCAATCTTACCATCAGTCTAAATTGCAGTATTTAGTCGTCCGCTCCGGTTTACGTAAAATACGACAAAATCACAATTTGGCGAATTTGCATACGGCGTACATAATGCTACTGGTCGAAGTGATTTTGGCAAGCCTGGTAGCTTGTATGGCGTTTAATGATTGCTTTTTACATAATTATATCAGAGGCTGTACTAGGGTCATACACCCTTATAGTATAGCGCTGTATTGGATCATACTCCCTTTTATAGAGTTCTTAATGTGTAGGGCTGTAGTTATTGAGGATTGTATCGATTATTGTTGACTTGGATAGGCTACGTTATGGATATGTTTAACTAATTCAACAGCACCTTTACAGTGGAGTACAAATTTCAAAGCTTAATGTTACATTCTGAAAATGCATTTATTCTTAATAAGTTGCAGATAATACCGTTTACATTTATAGAACTTATTCCATCATGAAAGTGGTAACAGAATGTGTCAATCGAAATCATAACTGAGTTAAACTGTTTATCCATTCTCAAAAAATTTACAATTTGTACTTATTTCACAATTCCACTGCATCATTCAGTGTTTACACATCTATCTATCGTCCGAGGATATATTGAGCCTAAAGATCATCTTAAAGATACCCGCAATAAAGATGTGGAATATCGATAAAATACTCTTAAAACGCTGTTACAGGTATTTTATGATACTTTAAACGAGATTTACTCTTGGTTCAAGAGTGATGGTCGTACATGTAGCCCGTAACATGCCTTGACCGAAAATTGATGATAAGTGGTCATTTCCCCGCACGAGCTCGTCTTTTGGTAATTTTCTGTAATTTAAGGCTTCACTCGAATTCTTTAAGGCTTCGGTATTATTAAATACAGGTTTCATCCGAATTGAATTCGGTTTTGGAGGAAAAGCGCATGAGATAACTGTAAGCGGTACTTAAGAATGTACTTGAGATAATGTAATGTTTAATATATCATTCCAGTTATAATTATAAGTCACAATCAGATGATGGTCACGAACGAAGGTTTTGTCAACCCCGAAAGGGATTAAAGGACGAGAAAGTATATTAATCTATGTATGAATATTGGTAAGATAGACGAGTTATATCGTTTTCAGAATAGTGACCATTCATAGTGATGACATCGAACTATCGGCATGTAACTAATTATGCAATATTCGGCTAACGGCAAATATTCGTATTATATTCGTATGTAGAGTCAGTTTTATGGCTGTGTGTGTAGACGTAACATTATATCTTATTTATTATATTCATGTAAAACTTGTCATAATATTATATAATAAAAGTAGACGTATAAAATGTATATAATTAAGTCACAAATCAAGTTAAATCAATTCCTGGGTCACAGTCAATAAACAAATAAACCTAAGTTTAAGACATCATTAAGTATTAAGCCATTCGTCGAGTGAGTGCTATAAAAGATAATTTACGAAATAAAAATCAACATTTTTATTATTCTATCATCGTATTAAGTATGTGGCAACTGAGATTTTTTGAACTTGTATTTGAGAAATAAGTATAGGTATCTTTTCTTTTATAAACATTAAAAAAAAACTGTTTTTTAAATTAAACTTTCCGGAAAAATACCTAAAAACATTGTTTTTCAATAGTTATTAATATCTACCATGTATTGTTTAAGAAAAACACTGCAATAATCATTAGAAGAGGTTAATAATGTCATGGATAGCTTAAAACAATTCCTACAACAATGGCTGACGTTCCTATCTTTACAAGTATTTATTAATATCTACAAACGTCAGTGACTTGGAGAAAAAACACATTCAAGACTTAAGCAATATAAGTTAAGATAATATGTTTGTTATAGTAGAGAAGAGGCTGTAGCCTAGTGCAGAAGACCTCTGACTAGATTAGAGGTCGTAGCTTCAAATCCAGGCTCTGAATGAATGAATGAACGAACTAATGTATGAAATTGAAGAATGTATTTTTCATTTACGTATATTTTAGGCTGCGTGCGATGGATATGGGTGTTATCCACTTGTTGTTAGCAGCGCCTACTTCTGAGGCGGCTAAGTATGTGTATAGTTTTAAGTATAAGTAGTAGCTTTAAGTATAAGTTAGTTAAGTAGATGTGTAATTTGTAATGTTTTAGGGTACGATGGAACCGACATTGTCATAGTTTGTGCAAAGGTTCCAAAATAAAATTAAGATTAAAAAAAAAAAATTTACGTATAATTTTTACGGTCGCTAATAGTGACACCTGTGTGATGAATAAAAATCGTGAGGAAACCTGCCTATCCCTCGGGATAGGTAATACCCAGTGCTGATGTAATAGTACTGTTAACCCAACATCCAATCCACACTCCTATAATATGATGAGTTGCAATGATATACGATACTACGGTATACCTACTAAAAGCCTTTACGATGTACCTATTAAAATAATAATAACCAATAACCAAAATCACTATCTCGCGAACATAAGACATTAGATATCGAATGCCATTTACAAATTCCATTTTAACCGATAACACAGATTACAAAATTAGCGAGGTCACATCACTATTTATGTCGATCATTATGTCAAAGTCGACTTTGGAAGTTGTCGACTTAGCTAAACATTATGAATGCAAACGATGAAATAGATATGGCCTGGGACCAAGGTTGCATAATGCGTTTACTAGCGCAGATTAACATGCTGAGATAATAATTTCCTCGTGACGAAACTATTACAAATAATCGATTGATAATAAATTGAGTGTGTCACTTAATAGGTTATTAGAGAATAAAAATAAGTTTTATTTTTGAATTACAGATGTCGTTAGCTATTTAATACTTACTAGTACTAGTTTATAATAACTCAGCATATTTTAGTAGAAAATTGTCCTGTACTATAATGAAATGAAATTTTATCATTAATTGGATAATTTAATCTTCACATTTTAAATATGTGCTTTAGTCCTAGAACATAACAGAATAATAAAACAAACAATATTGAGATTAGAAATTATAATAAATAAAATTGTTATACAACCCAGAGTAATAATTAGATCTGATGTTCTAAACAGCAATTAACTTAGAATAACAGTATTAATCACAAGTTACAGATAGGATAAAAACCGTTTCCCCAAAATAGTTCAACCAGTATTCGAATGATTAGATAATAAAAATTCCATTGAACCGAGTAAATTATACACTTCATCAATTCAGTTTGAAGATATAAAACCAACATGGCTTCAGCATTCCTTTTTCAAATTAACTCAAATTCAAACCACTGTCGTATTTATATACATACATACGCCTTACAACTTATGTGAACATAGATATACATTCACTTCTTTTAATTGCTTTTGGGGTGGACAGAACCCCGGAGATAAAATATCTCCTAGATCACTTTTTACCATTAATATTGCAGTTGTGATGTCATATGAAACATTGGTGACGGGTTTAATAGCCCAACACCCAATAAATTCTATGTACCCCTAGTCCCTTAGTCGCCTCCTACGACATACCGGGAAGAACATCAGCTAGTTAACATTTTACCGTGACGGGGTAGTCAGAGGTTTGAAAGCCCATCTCCCAAATTTCAAAGGCTTGGTATAAGTCACTCAAAGACCGCGTTTCACTAGATAGACAGCACCCAACGTGACAGGTAGTGAACCATATAGCCGTATAAAGGCATGGGCTATTACCTATCCCGAGGGACAGACAGGTTTCCTCACGATGTTTTCCCTCACCGTTAGCGACTGTAAATTGTTTACGTTAGTGAAAACACATTTTTAAATTTCATTCACTAGTACATGTCCTAGGGAATTGAATCTAAGACCTTTCTCATAAGAAGTCAGGAGTTTTACCCACTGGACTACAGCCGCTTTGTATATCTGTTTCGAATTTATATGCTAATTGTTATATTATCTGGGATATGTGTTAATTAACTGTACCCTTTTATAGGCTCATAAAGTCAATAGCATGTCAATTGCCTATCCTAGAAATTATTGCCCTTAAACGCGTACAGTATACAAACTAATTAAGTTAATTTTCTTAGTTTATTATGGAAAGGCTGGGCAGAACTTTGGATTAAACTGTACTTAGTTATTTTAAACACTCGCGATTTATACTCATTTTATTTACTATGAGAGACCGGGTCATATCACGATAAGTTAATAAAGATATGTTACCCAGTTGCATAGGCCGTGGTCGCGGGAAGACTAGCTAGTCCGTCTCAGCTAATGTCTGTCTACCCTCATAATTGAAATTTTTGTTAATTCATAGCACGACACACTACACTAAAAATAAAAGTAATCACATATCTTTATTAATTTATCGTGATATGACCCGGTCTCTCATAGTAAATAAAATGAGTATAAATCGCGAGTGTTTAAAAATAACTAAGTACAGTTCTGAGGTCCTTCTTCTAGTTCTTCTCCCATAGGACCAAGTAGGAGGAGTAGTTAGGCAATGAGCTGGCAACCTGTCACAAATGTACCATGTGATATCACAACCCTAATATTTATGCTAAAAAGTAAACTCGGAGATATAATCGTCTCCAAGGTTCTGTCCACTCCGAAACGGATTAAAGGATTAAGGACATATGTATGTATTTAAAGGATTCGTTATGCGTATGTCCCGTGCTAGTCTCAGAAGAAATTGAAAACCAGGAATTAGACTATCAGTTTTGAATTATAGGGAAAAGGATTCATTGACATCTATTGTACAATAGCCTAGAAACCATACTATTATCCTAAACAAATTCAACCATATAATTATCCCAAAATATTACAACGAAGAAACTATATCTCCTCACTTCTATGCACCGTAAAAGCTTAAATCCCATGAGTATATACCCATTACCAATGAGTAAGAAATTGAACTGTTTCTTTTGCGTCAGGTGCATCGTAAGGTCCGTCCTTGAAGGTCGTATCGACACGTGGCTGTATGGTAAACAATCGTAGCCTCAAATGGCGGCGATTATAAGAAAACCGGTTCCTGAACGCACGCTCCTTGGACTGGTGACGAGAAAAGAGGTTGAGGTTTTATTTAAAAAGGATTTATTTCCTAATATGTATGTATACTCACGAATTTAATTCTTTTTAGGGTCGACAGAACCTCGAGCATATAACTTCGCCTCGGTTGCGTCTGTTGGGTTGTGTTCTGATAGATATTGAATGTTGGTGTCATTAAGTTAATCGTAAATTATCTTCCAATTTAGCTGAATTTCATAGTAGCAGTAGCAAAATAATGCAAGTAAATGGTATTCTACTTCACATTAGCACGGGACATGTGACTGTTATTTTATTGTGAACTAATAATTAACTAAATTCGGTTTGAGAGTCCAGGCCGGTAAAAGAATTAAGAAAGAAAGAAAGAAAAACATTTAATAATAATTCTAACTAGCTTCGTTCATCCGTAGGAGACGATTAAGGATAAAGGTGTAAATGGAATCCATTGGCTGAGGGTCCACCTTTGTGCCATAAAAAATCTCAGACCCAATATTCATGCTAAATCCAGAGAGATATTAACGTGTTTACGAGGTTCTGTCCTCTCCAAAAGGTATAAAGGACGTGAATGCACGTGTTATATATGTATATGCTTTTTCTGGCGTTTAATTATTTTCTTAAGTATTTTTTCCCCTTTTACCTTTTAACACTAATACTCGTATATCGATTTAGAACCTACGTGCGTTAGTACATTGTATTACCTACACTACATTACCTGGACTGCCAAACGCGATACCATCAATCCTACATTTCTCCACGTAGTCAGAGTACTGTTGAAGTCCTTCGTTTCCCATGCGATAAGCGAAAGGGGAATTTTATCCATTCATCACCAGATGCAAGTAGTAAGTAACAAACAGGCATTTGATTACAATGATGTAAGGAACTGGAAATCAAAAAAAAGCAAATTATTTAAGAACGAAATATCAATAACAATACCTCATACAATGTTGCCCTGATAAATTTCATTTAACCTTATGTTTAATTTATTGTTATATATATTATAAGAAAGGAACATGCATACTTATATTCAAAACAGTTCAAGGGGTGGAAAAAAGACCTTTCACTATTTTTAGGGTGGAGGGAGCAATACAAGAAATGTACCCAATCTATCGTCCATTATACCTTAAATACCTTTATCCTTTATTGCAATCTTCTATATTAAATAAAACCAATATATAATCTTTTTTTTTATCCATTCCCTTCGAACCCCTTATCTCTCCCACAGTACATAAATGGGCGAGGGAGAGTGCGCAAGAGTGTCCATGGAATATAGATTTATGGGCACTCGCCTCCGAAGCCCAGATCACTGTCACTGCCGCATTATACACGCACCAATCGCACCTCGATTCTACCGTTTCTATTTGGATACCAAGACAAAAAACCGAAAAAAAAATAACAATAATAATTAGGCTACTATTACACCAATTGAACTAGCCCCTTACTAAGTACATTTAAGACTTGTGTTAAGGGCACGTATTAAGCCGACGTATATTTAGGAAATACATTTGCATACTTATTATACATAGACTATCTTCGTCTTTGCGAAATGGGGTCGTTAATGGTTTTATAGAACACAAGTTCTTCAGTAAAATCAGCACAGAATTCGACAGAACATTTTCCTTTACCGTTCATCATCAGCACACACCAATATATTAGGAATTGATACATACATATGTCTATTTACAGGAGTACAGAGTAACATATAGTAAGTTGAAATCATACGTTATGTTAAAGTTAACTGAAGAAGAATCAAGCCCCACTCCATTGCGACACAGTTTATTTCCCGGCATCCACATTTGAGAGGAAAATATCAATAAATCTCGGGAACTATTTAAAATGGTGACGCACGAAAGCCGCCTTCTCTAAAGCTGTAAATAATCCAGAGATTACGCACCGACCGAATATTTTCGGGTTATGAAATGGGTAATTTGAATTGATTACTACGGGACTGAAGAACGGATTGTGCGTGAGATGGAAGGGCTGTTACGTAGGGGTCGGCAGAATAAAACATAGTATGTCAAACAGATAACTATATACAGACAGATAACCATGGAGACCAGAAAACATCTCGTTGGTCACTTTTAAGCATGAATATTAGTGTTGTGATATCATATAAGATAATGGTATGAGTTTGCTAACTCATCGCCCAATAGATTCCATTTACCATTTAGTCGCCCCCTACGATCGACAGCTAGTTAGTGTTCTTTTTATGTCCCAGACTAGCACGCGATTGTCAGACAGATAAATTATATAATATTGAAAAAGGCCGACGTTAACTACCGAGATGTATAGGAAAGTGATTTGCCAGGATCGAGAGTAATGGTGACCCGTGATCTCTACCTATCGCTCTGTAGGAAAAAGAGTGTGATGTGTCCGTACATAATAATAATAAAGGTTGAGTTTAGAGATGGCTGTGCTTAGGTCGTAGTCAAATCTAATGAATAAGCACAAATAAGATACTAAATAAAATTGAAGAAAAGTTAGATTAGTGTAGTTTAATTAATTATCTACAAGTCTAGTCTTCAAGTTAAATAATGAAATACATGAAAAGTTTTGTATTTTCTTAAATAGTATATTAAATAGGAAATATTGTTATGATATTACACTGCGTAATTATGTTTGTATGCAAAGGATTGAATCCATTTGTCCTCATCTTTTCGTTAATGACATCTCACCAACTGTCATAATTGTCAAATAGTTCCTTCAAACCATAGACTACAACCAGAGACAATCAAAAAGGTCATTCCCTCCCAAAAGGGAATACTGTCAAATTACTCATAAGTAATACACGAAACGTCGTTATTCTAATAATAACTTAGAGCCATTCAGAGCAATAAACGGACCGCGTAAAACGGCTTATTAAATTACGTAAACGGTTATTGCTAACACTATAAAATAAACTGTAAAACCACACGAAACAGGTATTTGTAATGTGATGTTACGAAACGATTGAATTTCATTAATAGACTCAAATTTGTGTGTACCGGATAATTCGAATGCGATTATAATTTACATAATTTAAACTTATTAGATGAGGTTGGAAGAATTCTTAAGTTTTTACGTAAATAAGTAGGAATATTTAAACGTATTTTTAGAAGTTGTAAAGCAATTAGAGATGCTCCTTTTATAATTTTTTTTTTTTTATTTGGAAACATCTAGCTACTAACAGGTAAAACTTTATACATACGCTTCACGACTTCTATTTTATTATGGCGGGGTAGTTAGAGGCTTGAGTGCCCATCTCCACAATTTTGAAGGATATCTGAAGGAATGTAAAGTATAAGCCACTGATAGCGCGCGTTTCACGAGATAGAAAACAACTCACAGACAATAAACCGTATCGCCGTGTAGAGGCACAGGCTATTATCTATCCCAAGAGATAGGCAGGTTTCCTCGCGATGATTTCCTTCGCTGTTAGCAAACTGTACGTATAAAGTACGTAAAAGAAAAATACATTTGTTGATTTCATTCATTGGTACATGCTAGCGCTGGAAATGGGACCTATGACCTCTAATAAGAAATCAGAGATTGGACCCACTAGGCTACATGGTGATGGGCTACCTATCGTCAATGTTCCATATGACATCGCAACCCCAATATGTATGATAAAAAGTGAACTAAGAGATATTTCTCATAGAGAGAGATCTATAGCACGTGAATGAATATGTATGTAATGCTCATTGTAAAGTTAACTTAGGTACAAAGGGTACTTCAGATAGTCTCCCAAACTATTCAACTGGAAACAATAATAGGAAACGTCAAGAAAGTGTGTCCATTTAATAGAACAATCGTAATTATGCAGGCAGAGAGGCTCAAATCACAGTATTGTTTATTTTATTGATGTACAGGGTATACAGTATACAGTAAAACATAATAAAAACATTCACAACTATTAACCGTTGAGAGCTAGTCAGAGGATCAAATGTCTAATTCGCAATCTATGAAGTTAACGATTCTACGAAAACCTATAATCCAAAATTTAGTTTCCCAAAAAAAACATTGATCACATTCCTTCATTCCTTTTGTAAAGGAGAAAACCTGGTAGATATAAAAACTCAATAACAAAAAGACAAACGCGTTCACTTTCAACCCTTGCGAGGTAGTTAGAGCTTCAGGAGTCCATCTCCGCTATTACGGAGGTAGTAATGCTATGACCACCTAGAACGCACAAAACTCGTTAACATACATACATGCTCATCATACCCGATTCCCGGTAGAGGGGTAGGCAAAGATCAAGATAACTTTTTAGCAAAACCATCGGGGTTCTAATGACATTTGTATTGAATATTCGTGACAGGTCCCTATTCCAGCAGCTATCTAGCCCAAATGAATTTAATGATCCTCATTCCATAACATACTAGAATTCCGGTCCATAACTATCTCGAAATTCTAGTTCAATACCACTCCCCTTGTACTTAAAGTACAGACCTCCCATAACCTAAGGAATGCCTATACAACGTACCTCACCGTAATCTCATATCAAACGAAATCAATTGTCATTAAATACCGAGTGAAAGGTAAGCTTCAAACAGCTCTAATCCGCGGGGACATGGCACTGTTACACTGACCCACCTTTCGTGACAAACGGCCGTTCGATCTGCCCCATTAGGCACATTGCATTCGATTGTATCGATAATGGTAATGGGCTACGAACGCTAGGTGTCACTACTTACACGCGCGTGCCCGAAGTAGGTTAAAGAAAATCATAAGTAGTGACGTAAACAATTTTTACTTCCACGGTGTTATTGGTTAAACTAACTATAACTATTTATAGTGATTCTAAACATGTTATCAAAATAAAAAAGTTCATTATTAATCCTAAGACAAATATAAGGTATCGATTCCCTGTAGAGGTAAGCGGAGATCAAAGATCCTCATCAATCCCTATCCTGACAAACCACTCACGCTTCTTTGACACTCTTACACTAGAAAGGAAATATATTTAACCTAAAGCCCATAGTAAATAATACCTATGAAACCTCACAATTCCGAAGTCATTAATGCTACTATGAAGATATAAGATGGATACTAGTAATGCATATAAGTACTAGACCAGCTAAGTAACAGAAAATCTAGGTAATAAGTTAGGTATGGCTCTAGTCTAGTCAGTGATTGTTATTAAGCGACCTTCGAAGTAATCAGTGGCATTTCCTGTACTATATCTCTTTTGCGGATGTAGCGTATATTAATAGGCAAGTTTAGTGTTTGTATTATGAATCAATTAGTACATATACGTATATTACTTCTAGTTTAAAAGGGAAGAGAGAATCTTGAGAAATGACATTTTTAGCAGGCAATTGGGTTATGGTGGAGATCACTACATAGTATAAAACAAAGTGGCTTTCTTTGTCCCTATGTTCCTTTGTATGCTTAAGTCTTTGAAACTACGCAACGGATTTTGATGTGTTTTTTTTTAATAGATAGAATGATTCAAGAGGAAGGTTTATATGTATAATAACATCCATTAAATAGTGGAATAGGCTATATATTTTATACCCGTGCGAAGCCGGAGCGGGTCGCTAGTATTATATAAGAAATCTAATAACAGTGGTTCACCTATTTGGAACTTAAAAGTATTGTATATGTACCCATAGTCGCATTTTACGAAGTATTTAAATGATTACATCCATTTCATCCGAGTAAGAAAACGAATTGTCAATTAAAAAATGTTTTCTTCAATATACAATAATCATTTAGTTAATTTCAAACAAATGTTAGGTGTACTATACGTAAATATAATTTAAGATCCTTTATTTACTTAATCCGTCTGCACAATGTTACTAGGATTAATTTTAGACCATCTCAGTAAATATTTTTGACAAAGAAGTTATATCCTTGTTAAAATAAAGTTATATAATAGTTTATTATATAATAGAAGTTATATACTTATCCCTGTTTTTTTATATGTAATTCATTGTTTTTTATATACCTATCAAACGCGACTAAGGTATTATCTCACGTCAGGAAATATCAAAGAAACAATTAGCGAAGTACTTGAAGTCGTTATAGAATGTTATTACTCGTGTTCACTTCCTAATCAATCACACCTGCGTTAGATAACAGAGGTTCAGTGTCTGACCCTTAGAACTTTTCATTGTTTCCGTTGCCTTGTAAATGCGTGACTGTGGAACTAGTTTAAGCTTCGGTTATAGTAAAGCGACGATAGAAGAGAAATAATTTATTAATTTATAGACAAAACATTGATTCATGATTAATAACTAACGGGACTTATCGTGTGAGTTTTTATATAATAAAGGTAACTTAAGTTAGCTATTAATCATGAGTATAAATCGCGAATCTCTTAAAACTATAAAAACATTGATTTCATTGGGATACTATAAGTGTTGGCAGAATATTTATTGCATATACTGTACAGGTCGGAGCATTAATTTTGTTTCTACATTTTGTAAAATTTTTTTCTACATATTTCGCTGCTTTAAAACTAAACTGAAGAAACTCAAAAAACATTTTATCTCAAACAGATTAAATTATAAGTACATAAAACATATTAAGTTGATAAAAAAATTATTTATAATTAATCATTTTTTTTAAATTATATGCAATTTAATGTCAAAAATATATCAACTATATTATAAAACAACGTTTTTTGCAAAATAGTGGTTTTTGAGTTTCTTCAGTTTAGTTTTAAAGCAGCGATTTATACTACCCCTATATTACATCAGTATAGGAAGGGATATTACGATTTTTTTGACTTATTGAACAACATCTTGCGAAACAAGCGAGAATATTAGACCTCTTCATAATGATTTTCTCGAAACCAGAAACTATGGTAAATAAAAGAAATACATGCCTGAGTTTGCGATGTGTTAAGGAAAAGAAAGTTACTTATAATATGGTTTGAATTTGGATTTAACACTCTGAAGTATGTGGTACCTTTAACCATTATTCAAAATAGTAATAAAAAAGTGACTAGTCGTAAGAGTGGCGTTCTTGTGATCGCACCTTAAACGTACCAGCTTGTTTGGGCCTTAAAAAAGTTGATTGAAAAGGCATCCCAGTTTTGAACTGTTGACCTATCTATTGTTTTAGTGTATAAAACAATCACTTATGCCAACAAGGCCTCCTTATGCAATCGAGTAATTAGTAACAGACTGTTATAAAACTCGCTTTATATGAAAAACGGCTGTAGCCCAGTTGATAAGACCTCGGACTTCTTATGAGAAAGGTCCTAGGTTCGAATCCCGGCTCTGGCATGTACCAATGAATGTAACAACGTAGCAGATTCACATATGCTCAAAATATGGTTGTTAAAACCAAATCCTTAAATTGAAATATATTCTTTTTGCTACCGTTCTCATAACCATAGCCAATAAATCTCCCAATATAAAACAACCATCTTAAGAGAACATTAAACAGAACCCTCGAAAATACATTGGACATATTATATACACAAATAATCGACCCTAATGTAAAACAGATGTTGCCAAAATCCACTATGTTGTGACCACACGCATTTGTTTATTTTGAGAAATCTTTTGACCCATTTGGTACCGTCTTTAGATACTCTGTGATTGTCTGGGACGTTAATAAAATGGTAACTAGCTGCCATTCTTGTCGACTTGTCATAGGAGTAAGGGACTAAGGGTCGATGGAATATGGTATACGACTATGGGTACAATATGTGACTAAAGTTAGAAGAAATTAACAGACTTTAATAACGTTAATGTAATATTTATGACAAATTCTGTCGTGCATATACTGTGACAAATCAAAATTCGTGTTCTTTTATTGCTTTCGAGCCCTCGACACAGACAGAACAGAACTTCGGAGATATAATATCCTGGGTCACTTTTCGGCAATATTGGGGTTCTGATGTCGTATAAAACATTGGTGATAGGTTGCTAGCCTATCGCCCAACAGATTCTATTGACTCTAGTCCTTTAGTCGCCTCCTACGACATGCCGGGAACAGCAGCTAGTTAGCATTCTTTTTACATCCCAGACCAGCATGGAACACCTATACTGTTAAAACCTATCTAACCTGATGCTAACGCTTGAAAGACCAAGGACATTACAATATCTTGTAGTTTTTGTTCACCCCGTAAATGTCTATGCATATTTAGGGTTGAAAGTCCAGAATATTCCATCAATCACGATGATATTGATAAACGACCAGAGCTGACCCCGCTTTGGTCTGTTCTCGGAAACACTCGCCATCAATATTAAGTTCTGTGAAAGAAATCGGAGTCAATTGGAAACAGTCTCTTGAAGTACGAAAGTATTAAACTGTTATACATTGATTACATCCATACATGTGACACAGCCATACATACTAGTATATGGACATATAAACTCGCAGACCCAGAGGGTTCACTGCCTATCACATTGGGTGCTGTCTATCTAGTGAAACGCGGGCTTGGAGTGATCCAAACCTAACATACCTTCGAAAGTTCGGAGATATGTAGTCAAGCTTCTGACTAACCCGCCATAGTAAAGGGAGTGAAAAAATAGTGAAAAAAGGGAGTGTGTATACACAAGTCGTGAAGCGTATGTTATGTTATGCCTATGTGTCCATAGGGTGTCTTGGTAGGGCAAGAATGCTTGATTTTCCGACCCTAGGATTCTTCTTAATTTAAGCTCAATTATATTACTAAATACTTAATTATGACTATAATTAAAAAACTGTAGGACATCAATACTTAGAATTGAATCAGAGCAAAATGTTTCAGAGCATCTAAAACTCTCGCTCTAAAGAGCTAAAAGCCAAAAGGTCATTTGGTTCAATTCACAATAGGAATTAACACATATCACAACATTTACCTAATAAAAGTTATTTTTCCTAATGAGATTCGTGTATAAATTGTAATATGCTTATAGACAAAAGGATAAACTCGTTCACAACCACTAACCCTTACAGGGTAGTCAGAGGTTCAGGTTTCCATCTCCGCAATTGCGAAGGTAGTAATCCTATTGCCACCTCAAACCCACGTTGTTGACCAGATAGTCAGTACTCAATGTGACAGATGTAAGCTATGTCGCCATTTACAAGCACAAATTATTACCCGAGTTGCAGGTAGGTTTCCTCACGTTTTTTCCCTCACCGTAGTATTCTTTGCATTTTATTCATATTAATATGCTTATAGCTATATTACAATTGTAACGTAAGTATTTTAAGGCAGTGTTAATGTAAGTAATTTCTCTTAATACTTTTGCATTAACATATAATGACCATATTGCATGGGTACACAAGTTCTTCTGCAATTGCCAACAAAGAAGTTGATGTCATCGTCTGAGTTCGATATTAATCAGAGGCAGTTTTAGTGCATTCCACATGTTAACTTTACGAGCTCTTTTATATTAAGGGAGACACGCGAAAAATATTGCCAACTTCATATGGGGCCACGAAACAAAGCTTAGTTATGTATGGGCAAAGTAGCAGAACGCTATTATTACACCTAACATACTCGTATATATTTGAGGGCTTGAGGGTATACATACGTGCGTGGTAACCAAAATAGTATTCTTATATCTGTGACCAAAGTGTATATCTCAGCAATCGAGTAAGTGACTTATGGCTTCAACAAACCCATATTCTCAAGCTTTTACTTTACTTGGCAAGTAGGTAAGTTACATGTAATGTATAATGAACTCTCACTTTTTCTTATCATGATTAGTACTTAATGACTACCTATGTATGCATACGCATTTACTAAACTTCTAACTACCAAAAAAGAGTTAAGACACAGATTATAAACTAAAAATAGACATATACCAAAGTTACAAGATGTGTTGATATAATAACGCCGATCGATCAACGTCGTTTTCGATAAATTGGCAATGCAAGCCATGATCGATCGGAACAGGCTAAAAAATAAATAAATAAATATTAACTAAGTTGGTATAGTTATATTTACAGGTAGGATATTTGTTTAGTGAGGGATATTGTTTATTAATGAACATTTTAACAATGACATCTTTACAATAAATTAACAAAATATTTACAAACTTAAAACTAATTGAAATTATATACCTACAAATTAAATATATAGTAAGGGATTAAACTTACCAATTTGCTTCTCTACCTGCATAAATATTTGACTATAGTCACTATCTCTGATTGGCAACGGACTAACTATCCATCACGCTTGGTTTCTATATATAGTGGGTAGTAGACTTTATAGATACATATATTCACGCCTCTACGTCCCCAACGGGATAGGAAGTGACTATCGACCGCCTTTATGCATACCACAATAGACACTTAAGCCTTTAACTACATTAAAATACTTAAACATCATGAATGGTTTATATGGTACATTACTATGTATACCTAGAGTAAAAATCGTGAAACCTACATATGTAAGGTATGGATACTAAAACATTAAGACTCCAATCTCATGGCCACACTGAACCGCCATTTATCAGAAGCACACATAAAGCAGGCAAATCATAACATCGCCCCATGTTATTAAATGTACTGGTGCAGAGAACATCCGTTAAGTCTTTTGTCAAGTACTGTTAGGAAGACAATTGCAAATTCGTTTTATGTGGTTCAATCTGTCACAAAGCTTCGGGTCAAAGACCAATAATGCCCCTCATGATGATTTGTTTATGAGGACTTTGATAGCGAAATGGGTGTAGACGAAAGATTGAATTTGTTACACGCGTTGTTGAATATGTATGGCTTAAGATTCATGTTAGAGAGAACTCGAATTACCAAAAACCATACTTATCCTAAAATTCTAACTCTTTCATCTACTGTGTTTAGTGTGTGTTTATTATTTATAGCTTGTGACAGATTCCGAATCGGGTGCTGCTGGATGACCAGTGATGCAGCCTAACAGCATCGTTTACTGAGGCAACGCCTTTTCACTGCATATTTTCATTTTATTTGAATGTGTTGTAATGTATATGTATATGCAGTGAAGAAAGTATTTTTCGTTCTTTCTTTCTTTACTGCGTTATACTTACTTCAAACCTACTGGTTACACGTAGTTAACCCTATACAAAGACAGTATAGATCTAAACAATAATAAATCTCAGACATCTATAAATAGAAATAAAGAGAAATAAACTCAAGATCAGAATTGACAATATTGTTTCTTTTAATAAAAGCGTCGTTTTATTGCGATTCCCTATATTTTCAATCCTATTAAAAACCCTTAAACATAGGTTTACTCAGTACTTTCATATTTAGGGCAAATTGTGTAAGTGATCGGTTTATTGTGCTCTTAGTATATATGTCAATGGGAGCTATCTATGCAGACATTCACATATATTATGTGATTTAGCTTCATTAAGGTATATGCTTCCTTAACGTATCAAATTCACTTCATGTTGGCTGTAGGTTTAAAGATAGACTATAAGGCGTTTTCACTCAGACACACAAATCTGCCAATAATTAAAACATATCGAGTCAACTACTAGTAGATTTGAAGGTAGAGTCATGAGGCGTATCACACATGAATCTGCCAATACCTATGACCTTTCTGAGTAAGAAACCTTGGTTCATCGCCCAGGGTCAGTACCCAGAACCCAGTGGAACAATGGCGACATTAGTTCGACGCACCCGTGGGAGGCGGAGATAATTAGCTGCTCTTCTGCTCACCTACGCGCACTTTTATCTGAATTCACCTGAATCTCAAGGTGAATCTACCAAGGCGGTAGATGGCAGGTCGTGTATTGTTTATTACAATGAAAAAATTCTAAATTTTAATAACTCATTCTATTTTAACATAACTTTTATTTAATATAAGTACAGTAATAGTACATTCATTGAACTTTGAGATAAGTTAATGAGTGGCACTGGTTGTATTACAACTATGACTGTACCATTGCATCTACTGAATCACAACCACAAACCCTTTTGGTGGCAGGTTGAGTGTCCGCCATAATTTGAGTGATGTGGTGATCTTTGGCCAATTGAAATCTACTTTTTGGCTGATAATTATTAGCATTAAAAGTGACATTGTAAACCATTACGCTTGCAACAGATACTTATTATTGCCTAATTCAAGAAAGAAAGGTTTCCTCACCGAATTTATTGTTAGAAAACAACAGTTTAATATAATCAGAGTATGCGAATGTAGATGTAAATATCGACTGCACCGATTATACTTTGATTATGTATTTTGTAAACTAAATAAATTTGAAACATTCTTCACAAGGCTGGTGTACGCACGTGAAGAATCGAGGAGCATGTATGAGAAGGTTAATGGCTATGAGTGAAACAAGGGAGATTGTCCGGATCGTTCCAGTTGACGATCCATAGTCTCTGCCTATCCCCTTAAGGACGTTAAGGCGTATGTATGTTGAACTATGTATGTATGTGAACTAACTAACTATAATCAGTAACTAGCCTGACACATTCTTCAATTTCAGACACACGCGAACCTAACAAGAGCAATAACGGTAGTATAATAAGATCATATGTGCTCTCATTTCGCATATTCCACGCATATATGACCTTAGGCCTTGACTGTTCCTCAGTAAGAACAAAAAAAGTGATTAATAACCGTAATACACTCCGCAAATCACTCATGGCGAGATGAACAATTACTTTGATTTGGCGAGGCTGTATCTGTTTTAATTATGGTTTGGAAGCACATAACGGCCCTGATCCCCCAGGGGTGAATTGGGTCGAGAGATATGGATAGTGGTTAGGTTGGAATGTATGAGAATTAATATTAGGTAAATAATTAAATGAACATTAAAATATTTAAATGTACACCAAATATATAGGTACAGGTGTTAAGGTTATGTTTGGGTTTGGATTGTGTTATTTCGATGTACATTTCAGTATTTTTGGTGTGCAATTTTTATCTTCGGTTAAATGCTAGTCTTAATAGTGGGAGCAAATACGCGTCCATATGCAAAATTAAACGAAAATAATATTATTGGTTCTGTAGTGACCTTTCATGGCATGTGTATTAAGTAGATTGGCTGGATTAATTAAAACAAGCCCGGGTCAAACAAAAATAAACAAAAGTATGAAACAACTTTTTACATAGCCAACTTAACATACAGTACATTTACAACAAAATATTGATGCAGTGAAAATTTTTAACAAGTAAAAACTATTTCTTCTGCAAACCAACCTGACGGTGTAAGCCAATTTTCACAGTAGTAAAACAATTAACACTATTTACTAGCAATCTTAAAGCTTGGGTTCAAATGCCACTCACTAAATGCTTTCAGCTTTTTTATACCCATATTTTAGAACAAATGACTGCTAGCTCTCTAGGCAATCTGCCAAAGCTCCTGTCAAATCGTCCATCGACCTCTTTTTTAAAAGGATTCAGATGATGTGTAGAGACCATAAAAAAAACCACCGTAACATATGTCAATCATTCTTAGTTCTTACTTGATGGAATTGTTATAGTTTTTGTTGTTACTTTTAGTAGATAAGATCGAGGCACGGGTTAGGGTTCTGTGCGAGTTTGGGATTTAGAATGTGATTAGCTGCCTGTCTGCTTAAAGGGGTAAGGTTGTTCTATGATGGGTAACGTAAGTCGATTTATCTTGTTCTAGTTGATTATGATGAAATGTGGATATGAAATGACTATGCTAATTAGTCAATAATAAAGATAATGACCATTATAGGTAGCTTTGACGACAATGCAATGGATAACATACATAACCATCATATGATTGACGACCTCCGTGGCGCGATCGGTTAGCCGCCTGAACGCTCTATTCGTGGGGTCCCGGGTTCGATTCCCGGTAGAGGCAGAGTTAAGAACTACGCTTTTCTTCTACTTTCCAGTCTGGTCGTTGATTATATATGCTATATATGTATTTATCTATATATAATATGTATACATTTCTTAAATATACGTTGACTAGTACTCTTAACACAAGTCTTAAATGAACTTACCAAGGGGCTAGTTCAATTGGTGTAATAATGTCCAAATATTATTATTAAATAAAATATTATTATCTACCTGCAGAGGGGTAGGCGGAGATCACAGGTTGTTATTATTTTTTATCCTGACAATTGCACTTCACTGACAAACAACTTCTCATACAAAACTCGGTGGTTATAACTTTGTCAATGAATAACACGAGTAAAGAAATAATCAGTTCACACAGTCAAAGTTTAATTAATTACTCATTCTTTATTACTAATTAATTCGGTCATTCTGAATATCGAACACAAACATGTTCTACATACATAATACTTTTGCAATACCGACCACTTCACTAATATGGCAGACAACTTTTCAATTCTAGATTTACTTTACAAAATAGACATTTACATTGACGGATGTGAATAACAATCGATACAAACAAATCGATACGTTAAATCATAAGTAGTTTTCGAGGCGTAGCGATCAAAGTTTCACATGATGATATTTGAGTTTTTAATTTGTTTATAATTTTTTTGTAACTGTTGTATTTAGTACTTGAATACTTAACATACATATACATTCACGACCTACTACCCCTTTGGTAGTCAGAGGTTGAATGTCCAACACTGGACAAGAAACTTTAACGTGTCATATGAGTACGTATCTGCCATATGAGTGAAGTGGTCAGTTCATAAACGTAACATACGCTTCACGACTTGTGTATACATACTCCCTTTTTATTGTGGCGGGTTAGTCAGAGAGAGGCTTGAGTGCCAATCTCCGCAATTTCGGAGGCATATTAGGTATGAGTCACTTAAAGCCCGCGTTACACTTAATAGACAGCACCAAACGTGATAAGTAGTGAACCGTATCGCCGTATGAAGGCACTGGCTAATACCTATCAAAAGGGATAGGCAGGTGTCCTCACGATGTTTTCCCTACCGTTAGCGACTGTAAATTATGTACGGATATGAATAACACTTTTTTTACGTAAACGTAAGTATGTATGTATTATTACACGATAACGACTTAATCATAAGTACGTATACATAATAATATATACTGTCATCATGCAGACATGTGAACTAAGTATGAGTTTGCACTTTTATGAATTTCAAAGTAATTTTGATGTTGTACGAAATTCACAGGTGATTGAACTGATTAACATAAGTGAATCTCATTTTGATACAGAGAAAACAAGTCATTTCTAACATACACATCACGCCCGTTTCGCTGTAGAGGAGGCAGAGATCACGGATTCCCATCAGCCCCTATCCTGAACATTTCGTTTCATTGACAGACACACAATCGGCAGTTATAGGTACTTCTGACGTCATTCTATTTCACTGATTTATAACATACGATATAAGTTTATTCTTTAATACATATTGGCGAAGGTCTGGCCTTGGCAAAAGTAACGAAATTGCCTTCTACAGGTTATATTGAGTTGCGCTGAAATCACTATTTTACTATTACTACTGACAGGAGATATTATATTGCCACGGTTCTGTCCACCCTGAAAGAGTAAAAGACGTGAATGTATGTATATGTGCTTGATTCTGATTACTATCTACACATAAGTACCACTTAGAGTAAACATGATGATAAACATAATAAGTATAAAAAGCCACGCTTACACCAACCCATCCCGTGGGCGTGCATTCGCAACATTGCCAAAATAATTAAAACACCTTGACTCAATATGCGTAAGACCTTATTTGTTACTAAAGAACTAAATGTATACAAGGATGACTCCTACATTATATTCTTCGTCAAAATATGACTATTAAGGGGGTGTAGGTAAATGACGCATCTAGTGTATAAAAAAATAATTTTAAAGATTTTCTTTAAAGTCAACAAGAAAGTGAAATTAAAATGCTGATCATATCAGAATTCCCAGTAAAACTTTTGCCTTTAAACTATGTCGACAGGATTACCTATGTTATTGTTTGCTATATGTTCGCAATTAGCATTTATTTTGATTATTAAGATAGATATAAATAGTAACATGTTTAGTTGAATAAAGTAAATCTTGTACTGGATTCAGGCCTATAACATAACTTTGATGAAACAAACTTTGATTTTTTTTAAATTAGTCAAACTTCTATTCCCTGGTTTTCCCTTAGTCATATTTAGCCACGCAATGATTTCGCTTACCTCACATATTGACGTGAATCTTACCAGCATATCTATCCATTTACAAGGATAACATTGACATAGTGGCATTTGTGGACGTTTAAACGTTTTAATTGAGTCGTTTTATGCGTCATGAAGCAAATCTTGTTGTTTAGGAATTCCACTCACGAGTCACGTCGAGAATTCGCGTACTCACTAAGTAATGGTACATGGCCCAGTGGACGTAGTGATTGTAAGGAGTTTTCCTCCAGAACATAATATACTTGAAGACTAGAAGTAGATATATCCACCTTGAGGACTTGACGTAAAAATGAATTAATCACAAGATTTAAGATGACGTTAACGCAGATTAGAGATTCTTTTTATTGTTAATTATATTTATTTATTCATATTTTTCACAATAACACCATTACAGGTTTCCCAATACGGTATCATTGACAATACAATACACATAAACAATTTACTAATAAACATTTACAATGAAATAACAAAAAACATTGAACACTAAACCTATCAAGTGAATATGTTTATTATGTAACCATCTATCAAGTGTGTATGTTTTATGTATGAACATATATCCGTTATTAGTAATTTTTCATTCGTCTCTTTAATTGGTATTTAACTGGTAATCAAACCTACTTTTCCAAATCCTGCACTCCAAACACAGCTGCAGGAAGCATTTATTAATATACAACATTCTATGACAAACCAACAAGCTCCTAACTGCATACTAATGTCGAAACAATAGTTAATACACTTATTAGGAATCACAATGAACCGATGGTTCATTAAGTCATGGCATATCCACGACGTTCTAGCACGTAGGACGAACAATATTAAATTCATATAACCAACGGATTCCAACGTGTTTACTCATATAATGGGTATGAAGCGATTTACGAGCTTATTAAGTATTATTCTAAAGGAATGATGTGTCTATTCTGAGATTGATAGCTCATCCTACTTACTGAAGATTCAATGAATATGTTTGTGTAAGAGGTGGTTATATTGAATATATTGAAGAAGAGAAGATATAATCAAAACCATATGTTAAGGGAAAACTGGTAGATTAATAAATTGGGTTAGTAATGAGTTTAATTACTTAATTACTTTAATCATCTTTTATCGTTTAGTTAAGATATGGGGGACGATTTTATATTATAACGTGCAAAAATAATCTCTTTATCTACTCGTACTTACATTTAACGTTCCAAAATAACGTTAAAAAATATCTCTTACTTACATTTAAGAAAAATTTATATTGAAAGAAAGAACATTGATTATTTATATAATAACCTAAATTCAGATGACAAAAGTATAAATTGTCAGTATCCACCCTACCAAAAACGTCTTATACCCTCACCATAGCTCGTCAGCCAATAAAGGAAACCTCTGATGCAAATAACATTCAAGGCGTAACGTCTAAATGTCATGATTAGACGAACTCAATCACACAGGATGACTTTGCTTTGTTTTTCTGTCAAATTGCGTACGAAATAGCGCTTTAAACCGGAACGCGAAACAATTAAATTCGGCAAATAAGTCTAGAGGCAGGAAGTTGTTTACTTGTAATTAACTAGTGCTGGCAAAAAAGTGTCTCCGGTAAGACCTAGGTTTTTGTGTCTCCTTCAACGTAGCTAGGTTTGGAATTGGAAATCTAGCTTTGAAAGGCCAGAATTTGGTTTCTCGTTGTTTTGGTCAAGTTTATCTTACGTTACATATCCTTGTTATATATAAATGTGTATTTTGATATTTAACTTGCGTGTCATACTAATGTTGAGTAACATAAGATTGCTACTTCATAGTAGAATAGTTTGGCTTAAAGGCCCTTGATATACATTTCTCAGGATGATTTGATATTTCGAGTTTTTGCATAAAAACTAGGCATTTTGCGACATATTATGCATTATGCCTAGGTTTTTTGCAAAAACCCGAAATATCTTATTATCCTGCCACATACATAAAAAACGCCCAATAACATCTATAATACCTAGAATGTAGTTAAGTCCCATCCCTAAACATCTCTATAACTTACATTGTAGACAAAAATGATCGAAAATATGGACCAATAAAGTAAGTACATTATGTCGAGTCTTCTAAAAGGAAATTCACTTTCTTCTCTCTCAATGTCGTGCCGACTATCTCTAGAGCGAAGGCATGGCAACTCGCGTGTCCGGAATGTGCGCGTGCCACGGAAATGGCCACGCGAGCAACGCTCCATTGGCCACGCATTGTCTCCCAAAGCTCTTTCACTTTGCGTCACTCCTCACGCGGTTTCACCTTATTTTTACCCAATACATAAGTACATGTACACTACCTATCACGTTGGGTGCTGTCTATCTAGTGATACGCGGGCTCCGAATGACCCATACCTAACATGCCTTCGAAATTTCGGAGATGGGCATTCAAGCCTCTGACTACCCCGCCATAATAAAAAAAGGGAGTGTGTATACACAAGTCGTGAAGCGTATGTTATGTTTATGTTACATAAGTACATGTATATTTACGCAAATATACCTACCTTCCTATATACTTCAGATGTAAACTTGATGATAATCATGATGCTGAAGATATGAATGAGTAACCACCTGCCTTGTACATTCCTGAACCAACCTGTATGACAACTACAATCCTAAGATATGAGGGGCCAACTGCCAAAGATCTAACTTCTTAGATTGATATAGGAAATGTAATGGTTATTGGAATTTATTTATCAAAGGGCTAGAAAAGGGTCAGGAACGGAGCTAAGGCTAGTAGTGATGTAAGAGATATTTTGTTAAATGATTTTGTTAAATTAAAAGAAAGTAGTCTTTTAACTACAAAATCGTCTATACCTTATAGTCTCCTCTTTTTACATATTATTATATCGAGCAAATTGCCAGTTACTATAATTCAAATATCTTAATGTTTTAACCTATTTTTCACTTGTTGCCTCGCCGTATGAACGACGTATTCCTTCATTATTATTCTTCTAAAGACGGGTGTACGTAGTGAAGAACAGAGCATGTATGAGAAGGTTAATGGGTGTGAGTGAAGCAAGAAAGATTTGTCAGGATCCTTCCAGGCGGCAATCGATTGTCTCTGCCTATCCCTTCAGAGACGAAGCCAGAATATATGTGTATATTAACATTTATATAGAAAGAACAAAATTGCAATTTATGTTATATAATCAAATACATCCATAACATATCAAACATCAGTTGTTAATCTCCCAAACGGCCCCAAAGATACACAAGTCTCTGACTACCCCTCAAAAGATAACAGTCTTATACGTATGTAATGACAATACGAATAAGTAAAGGACAACTTTTTGTTCCACAAGCACTTATTTATTCACAACTTTAAACATACCTACTGGTTGAAAAAAATATTTTTTACTGTTGTTTGTAGCTTTTGTAAGCGACAAAAAAGTTTTAGTGAGATCTGTTACAAACATAACATGTAGGGGTTATTACGATGTTTTTTACCTGTACAAAAACGTAGTTTTGTTTGTCAAGGACTTGTATTGAAGGTACTTGAAGATTTGATCTAAATACTTCGTTTGTACGTCATGAGGAAAAATTAAATGTAAGGTCTTTTACAAGTACATATTTGTTTATGTAATGTAATTACAATAATAGGTATAATAAATTATGTTTGTACTATATTGTAATCTACTATGGTTCAATAATAAACGCATCTTAAAATCATTATTGCTTTTAATGGGTCTAACATAATATCAGCGATACCTTTGCCAACAAATGCAACATATGCATTTGAGTTTAAGACAACTAGTTAAAACCTTTTTATTGTAAACGTTGAGTTTTTTGTATGTTTTTATGGCTGCAAATATACGCTTGTAGTATTATTGTGACAAATTATATTCATATATGTTAGTGGTGGACCAAAACCTCGGAGACATAAACAATTTAAGTTTAGCCACTGCAAAACTTATACCAATATATTATGGTTAATGAAAACATTGTGACAAAATGTTACATAGTCTGTATATATAAGAGATGATGAACTCGCCTTTAGTTAAATACTATGAAACAAAGTTTTTCAACCGCCAAACACATTCATAGTTTCATAGAAACTAGTCACTGAACTTCTGATTGAATGGAATGGATTCATGGTCTTGACGTATGATGAATAAAATGTTGATAACGCCAACTATATGGATAGGTTCTATATGAGCTCAAACGACAGGTGTGGAGTTCTCAAGTTTAGGCCAATTTAATTGCGAGCAGGTAAACATAATACTTGCATCTGCTTTTGAACTAAGCTAAAGAACATCTCTAAATGTTAATTGTGTAAAGATGACTGAGTTACCGTATACTTACTTATTAACGTACGAAATTATCCGTTTTGGAGATAACTGCATCAACCTTACTTGGTTTGCTCAAAGGGATACGATATCGACAAACATACATCTCTTTTTATTATAGTAAAAAATAATGAAGTAATTTTATGCTTCTTACGATTTTATAAGAATTACATTATGTTTATTATTACAAAACATAAGAAATTTACTATCTGTTAACGTCATCTCTATTTCAATAGCGGAACTATGTTGCAAGTGCTGCCATCTATATTACAATAGTTCTTGTATACAGTTTATTTCTTTTTCATAAGATGGGGCTATTCGTAATTTGTATTTGTTTTTAATTTTGTGATTAGGTATTCAATGCAATTTTATAAACTTATAATAACAATTACCAATTGTTACAAAATAAATATGCTTTCAAACAAGAAATTTGGTTCATGAAATTAATACAAGCGCGATAATGGCTTACTTGAATAATAGTAAAATAATTACATACTAATACGTAACCACGAACCAAATACAAATTAGTAATATAATTTGTATATTATGTACATATTTATTTAAATTTGTTAAACTTCATTTGTCATATATTATATTTTATTTGATAAAGTATTAAAAAAAATATAAATGACAAGCAATTCGTAATTGCTCCATGTACGTAATTGATACAAAAATTGAAATTCAACACAAAAGAATTCGCTGCGGACAGGATTCGAACCTGTGCGGGTAGAACCCAATGGATTTCAAGTCCATCTCCTTAACCACTCGGACACCGCAGCTACGACCAAGAAAGTCGAAATAATCAATAAGACTAACATACGCTATAACGGTACTCTGTGTATTTGATATTTTAGTATGAACAAGGAATTTTGATTTAGTTTCTATTCATATATTTGATAATTATAATATATTATGTCTATCAAATAAATAAATAGGCCAACAGGTAAAGTAATTACAAAATATTTATTACATAAATACATAAAATTGGAGATCCGTCATCTCTGACTACCTGTGTAAGGAAACTGGCTTGCTGTGTATGTACCCATGGTAGGCAGATATCTAGGATCCACATTTTTCCGATTTCAAAAAACGCAATTGCAATGCATCGCCTTACAGTATAGTCTTTATATTATCTGTGGTTATTCTTATTTCTGTGGTTTTACAGTATAAACCACCTTATGCACACCCGGTGATTATAAGTATTTTTAACATCATTCATTCTCAATAAATCGTCTATCGGATTTATTATAATACAAGTTTTGGTTAATATTTCATGTTGTGCGTATATAATGTGTAATCAATCCTGTATACTGTACTGCAGAATAAATACTTTTTTACAGATGATATCGCGTAATTCTTAAAGTAAATAGCGGCTTTCTTTATTATTAAAAAAAAAACTTACGTTGTCAACAAGAAACCATTAATTATAATAACGAAAAATATATCAAGAAACTTAAACTCTGAAATATATTAATATATTTATATGATTATGTATTAATTTATGATATTTTAAAATAAAATATGAATTTCAGCTTGCTTCTAATATTAAGCCATTCATAAACAACATAAAATGTAAAATGTCAGCAAATCAAAATAATAAATTATTTTATTAGTAAAAGAGCAAAAAGATCAAGTTCCTTCGAGCCGGATTTGAACCAGCGACCTATGGATTTCAATATTTGTACCTCTACAGTCCACCGCTCTACCAACTGAGCTATCGAAGGGTTACGATTGTGTTCGAAATCAACATATAAATTCTAAAGACCATTATTCCATGTGTAATGTTATCTTACAAGATTTTTAATTTTAAATGATTTTTACATAACTAGTTAGTATATTTTAATATAGATACATAATAATAAATAATGATATAGTTTTAAAGGTTTACGTAAGAAGAATCTATAATCGCCAAGTGTGTATGAGGAGGTGTATGAGTGTCAATGAAGTGAAAGCGATTTGTCGATATCGGAACAGATGGTGATCCGCGTTCTCTGCCACCCCTCTACAGGGAAACGGGCGTGCTGTGCATATATGTATGTGCAACAATAAATTTGTATTTATTTAAATACATTAAGTTGTCGTTAGTCAAAAAATTTGTCAAAAAAGAACTTTAAAGTCTGATATTCTTATTTTTATTCATAATTATTTCTTAAATAGGTTAGCGGTTAATGTAATCATATTATTACATTATGTATTAACACGTATAAGGACATACCGGTTCAAGACTTATTTTTAATAACATTTGCTCATTTCATACCAACAGGCGTTTACAAGTCGCTTACAAGAATGTACATAATGTATGTAATGTTATTAATAATATATAACATTACATACATAATGTTATTAATAATATTCTGTGAGAGATCAAAGTACAGTTATAAAGTAAAAATACATTTAGAAGATTGTTTATTGTTATTTTCATAAAATAAAAACAACAACGTGTCTTTATTTTAACAGTTATTAATCAGTTAATCCAAAACATTGAGATAATAGATATTCGTACTAACATATTAAATCCATACTTATAACATATTAATAAATACTTCGCTTACCACAAATCCAAACACAACTTCAATATTCCAAAAACTCCTCTGTCACTTTTTTAATTTACTAACTCATCAATCTTGTAAACAAGACAAGCGAACGATAGATGGCGCTGTATACCTTCCTAGAAACTAGAGACTGATTTATTACGAAAAAGTTCCCTTATTAGGTAAGTAAAGTTTAATTAGAGCAAGTGCCGTTCAGGTGTTTCGGACCCAGAGTTTCGGGTTCAATTCCCTGAACACGTTAAGCTACTTTGCCTACTAATGCAGATAGCCTGAAATACTTACTATATACGCACTTAGTATCTCCTATGTAATGTTTAATGAGTTATTATTATCTGTATAGACGTACCTATAACAGCCGAGTGTGTATGAGGAGGCACGCACCAAATACTTTTTAATTGCTCCATGATGAGGAGTTTTGTGAGCGTCGATGAAGCGAAAGGGGTTTGTTAGGATCGGGACAGATGGGGATCCGTGATCACTGCCTTCTTTACAGGGAAACGGGCCTGATGTATGTATATATGTATGCCTGATGTATTTGTATTTATAAAACATGTTTACATTACTGTGTGACCAATGGAGAGTTTTCATACCCTCTAGCTCTATTCACCCTTTTAGTGATTATGAACTCTAGGTTTATGGATGAGTTACATTTTATGACTATTTATACGACTTATGTTACAAACTTTTATCTTCACGTCTGTCGCAGAACCGACGACCGTTGGAGCAAAGCGGTTCTCGAATGGCGACCGCGTCTCGGTAAACGTAGTGTAGAACGCCCCCCTGCTAGATGGACTGATGAGCTGAAAAAGGTCGCTGGTAGTGGTTGGCTGAGGACCACGAGTGATCGTGTTTTGTGGCGTAACCTTGGGGAGGCCTATGTCCAGCAGTGACATAGGCTGATTGATTGATCTTTAAACCTTTCACCGCGTATTCAAATACAGGAAGGTTATTACGGAGATGTTATTTTAGTTGTATATCACCAACTCATAGAAGGTTTACTGAATAAGCATAAGACCTAGTACGTAAATTATATGGATGTTGAATCGGGAATAATTTCTGAATCGGATAAAAGAGGTACCCGTTAACTCAACCTACCCTTCTTTAAGTCAACGAGCGTGATATGTTTATATGTGTCCATATGAACCCAATGCTATACCACAATATATAAATAATGCATTTTAAATTGAAAGATAGGTTGACCTCGGTCGTGTCCTATTGTGCCTAATTTTGACACTTCTATTTAGTCTATGGTTCAAGTGAATGACCCCAATGTCAATGACAGCTGTTTATGAGGTTTCTAATTAGTTGATTTCATGCAAAGGTGGGCAGAACCACTGGGATTAAAAAGCGCTTAAGCAAATTAGAATTGTTGTTTTGTTTCGTCAAATCGTTAGGGGTTGATAGCCCAAAGATCAATAACAACTTGGTTATCGTCATGCCTAAAAGTTGGGTGACTTGATATTTTTTATAAAATGGCTATACATAAATAGAGGTTCACGTATTTTAAACTCTTTTGGAGTGGACACAGCATATCTGTTATGTCACTTTTTAGCATGTATATTACGGTTGTGAAGTCACATGGATGGAACGTTGATGACAGGTTCATGGCTTAATAGATTCCATTTACCCCTAGTCCCTTAGTCAACGTCTTAGTCGACGTGTCGTGAAGAACTACAGCTAGGTCGTTCTGCTTCATTCTTTAGACGTCCTAGACAAGCACGTCTCAAAACGTTGTGTTGTTATAAATAAATTACGTTAAAGGAATATAACGTAAATTAAAATGTCATGTTAAACGGCTACATAAATAAATTCCTGAGTTAGTATATATAAGTTTTCTTCATAATTCCATCATTACTTACTAAAATCTTAATACAACAACGTAAACACGCTTCAATATACCTTATAAGACTTTCCGATCACACAATGGTCACGTGACATTTTGACAGCTCGTTAGCGCCAAAAACGAGGCCCACTCACCTGCAGAGCCCGATGACGTCACTGCCCAAAGACAACGCATTATCCACGTTATGACACAGGTATTTAATTAGACCTTTATCATGTGCAGTGCGGTACGCGTAGCTTATCCAAGCTTCAAAGACTTAAAACACAAACTTTGGTTTACAAAATTCGACTTTATATTAACGGAATAGTTACCAAATTTCTTTGTTTGCATTTGGGTCTGAAAATTCGCGAGGGGTTCGTTCGGCGCATGCCCGGACAGTACAAGGTTGTATTCTTTCAGTCTTCGTAAGGCGGCGTGCATCCACGCGCTCGCCGCCCGTTGCTATTCAATAGACGCGATTAATTCACACGAATCATCAATAAACATTACTGAATCCAGTCGTTTCCAAGCCTGTGGTCCATCCAGGTGTGTTGAAGGATAGGTCCTGTCAGTCAAAAGTGGTGCGAAGTGTCATTTTTGCCGCGTTTGTGAACGATAGTGAATTATGTGCGATTTTACTCTGTTTTGATTGAAGGTGAGTCGGGTTTCAGTTTAAGGTCAGTCTTTTGTGCATGTTGGTGACTATGCATGCGGGTAATGGGCATCGCGTGACAGGGGAGAGGGAAATGGCTTCGCCATTACGATGGCGGGAGCGAACACTTTTTCAGTCACTATTGAACTTGGATTGCGAATTCTGTGGATTGGTTTAATAGCTGGGGTTTGTTGAAAACATGACATAAAGACGTTACTTTATCGATCGAAAGTTGAACAGGATAATAACAATAATAAGTTTGTGTCCGTTAATTCAGGGATACTTAAGTTTAGTACGAACAATAGGTATTGCGAAGACCTTTGTCTCGTAATAAAGCGAATATTCAACTTATAAATAAAGAGGATAAGGTTTCTGGCTTATATATTCATGAATTGCTGCTTTTGATTCTTTATTAAGGTAGCTGTGATTCAAAGGTACAATACAGAGCTAATTATATTGAGATTAGATGTTATGAAGGGTAAGCAGAACTTTGCAGTATTAATACCCTTAGTTTTAAGTCCCATTATACTTATTTAAATTTCTTTGTGGAATTTTAGTTAATTATAAGATGAGTTCTTAACCAATTGATGACATTGTAAGACCATCACATCAATACAGAAAATAAACAGACAACTCTATTCGGTCTCGCCTCTTACATCATTCTGAAAAGCCTTTAGTTAGTAGTACTAGATTGAAAATACAAACAAAACCATCACGAGACTACTATCTTATGCAAGTAAATCTTACGAGGTGGGTCGTAAAAATGCAATCGTACTTTATGCGTCGTCGTTTACTTTTGGTGACCTTAACCAAGGAATAAAACTGTACCTTATAGCCGTTGTAAAAAGGTTTAAAGTGCAGTAACCTAAAGGTCAGGTCGAAAGCTCGATGAGTACTAAGAACAATGAAGGATCCGGTGACATAGAACCTTCGCGAATAGTCTGTTATGCGGGTACTTTAAATCACTTACTTGTGTTGTTATAATAAATAAAAATACTGTTTGTATCTTAATGACTCAATACAGCAAATTCATGCTCGTATGGGGTTCGAATATAGTATAATAATCTCTTTTTTCACTTGGTAACTGGTATAAGAATAAGAGATTTTTTATGTATTAAATTTAGAGTAACATTTGTCAATCTATAACAATCAAAATGTAACGAGGAATTCACGAAACATGATAACGCTTTTAATTGTAAGTCTTTATAGAGATCACTTCTCTTCTAATTAAAATTACACTAACGCACATGAGAAGGACAAAATCTGACAGAGTTCTTCTCGGTATTTTTAAGCAAAACCATCGGTAGTGATTGAGGTTGATAACAAAATAACATTGATATTAAAGAAAATTGATGACACGTTATCAGTCAATCATCCAAAAGACTTTTATTGACCCCAACTTAACAGCAGATACTTAGCATTATATTTACCCTTCAAACTAGTACCTACAGGACAGAAAATTCCACCATAAAGATCTACCCACCAAATAGGTTCTAATCAGGTCCCACTATGCAATCTGGGTGAAGCACAGCCACTTGATAGAATACAAAAGAGGGATCGAGTGCAAACGAATGTAGTGCCTTGAGGTTCATTACATCGACCGGAGTGTTTTGATTTCGATTGAATGCAAGGTTGATTCTACGAAGACGACACTTATATAACAGTCTTATGAGTGGACTCAAGGTATATCATTGTAGGACAGAACTTATAATACGGAAACAGGTATTATGCTCTTGTTTTACCAGTGCATACCCAGAATTTGAACTAGGCTTAGAGAGAATATAATCTACTGAAATTCTAACATACCATAAGAGATCATTAACGTTTTTATTCTGTTATTTTTTTTACTTCTTTTTCCTCAAGAGTTGGCTTGTAAAAAGTTATATAAAATGTGAGTGACATGTCATCACATATATGCTATGGATGACCGGGAGGACATTTTATGTAAGAAAAAACGTCAATATTGACCCAGTTAAGACATGTTTTTCAGCATGTTAAGAATACAAAAGATCGTCCGTTTTGTAAAGGTATATTTCTATTACAGTATAATTGTCATACATTGAATTATTTACCAATTTTAAAAAAGCAGAACTGAGAACCTCCAAGGTACGGTTGGTTAGGTCAAACAAACTACGACTAGACTCCTATCGCCGATATCTAGCGGAAGAGAGCGTTCAACTTTACCCGTGGGTAGTTCGATCCAATTAAAACTTTTCTAAGCTTTGCTTGTTAATTTCAGGTTCTTGTTATCAAATATTGAACTCTTATGTTGGTTTTAGTAAATTGACAGGCCCTACGAAATAGGACATTGTTATAAAAGGCATTGAGTAAATTGTGTATATAATTGCGTTCTTTAAAAGGTGTTACGTATGATTTAGATTAAAAAATCCATGCATTTTTTGAAATTCCAATCCCAAATGAGTAATTTATTTCTCTATCACATCAAAACATTCCATAAAGCAACTTAATTCATATTGGAAATGTTTTGTTGTATAATTTTTGCTCAGTACTTTCTCTGCCTACCCCTCTGTAGGGAATCTGGCACGGTGTGTATATATGTATGTATCTTAAAGTGCCATTATAATAAAGGTACACGAGTGATTTAGTAAAAAAGTTTACCCAACAGAATGGTTCAAGTAGGTTCAATACGAACATAATAAATCAAATACATTCTCAACCTACACTTAGTTTATAATGTGCCGACAAGGAATGTAGTATTAATGAGTTAATAACAACAAATTCCCTGTTTGTGTCGATTGGCAACAAGAACTCTTATTGGGTTGTTAATGAAATGAAACGCAATGAAATTATGCTTTGAATGAATGAACAGGGTTTGAGTATTTGCGATGAAAATTATGTATGTAAGTTTGATTACATTTCGTATACACGGCCTACATACGAATTCTATAATCATTTTCAGGGTGTACTACTGATATCACTACTGATACTCACAGGATATATATTATTATCTCCTAGGTCACTTTTAGCATAATAATCATTTCAAATCTCATGTACGAGTATGTATGTCATTCTGACTCTTTAATGCAAGTTCACGAAAAATACATAGATAATAATAAGAGTATTTATAAGTTTTATAGGTGTTTATAATGGGGATTATCACTTCCCACCCCTTTATATGGAAACGGGTATAATATGTATGAATGCATGTAGTTTTTCTAAGTTATGTTACAGTTTTGATATTTATTATGTCTTGGCATTCATTTATAGTGCAAATAACATTAAATAATACTTTATTAATAACTATCCTAACATGCACAAGCTATACCCCCTAGTTTGTAAGTTTGATTTGTAAAATATTTGTATTGTGTAAGTTTTTGTGGCTGTAAATAAATGCTTTATTATTATTTATTTATCCATCTCGTATTACCAACTACTAAACCACACATAAACAAACCAATCTATTACCAACCTTGTTCCCTACTCCACACGCAATGTCAAGTGTTGCATGCCAGTATGACAATGCACTAACCTAGACCTTGTTTGAATTGGTCTAACGAGGGGACGAATAGGTCCTAATAATAGGCGATCTATTTTTATAACCTAGATCAGCTCAGCTATCAGAACAAGGAAGTGTGTAGTTACTGTTGTTAGTTCTTGTTAATGGCCTACTTTGTGTTGCATACTGTCGAGGATGTATATATGTACGTGTTAGACTAACTTTTCATGTTGGGTGTTAACTATCTGGTGTACAGATGCCCAAGTCTACTAATGCGTTTTAGCGCAGTTCAATATCAGATCTGTAAAAGTGCGAACTTGACTGTGGATTAGCATAAGTGTCAAATTACACCATTGTATTTCGCTTTAAAAATGGCGAAATTTAACACTTTTGTTATTCCACTTACAACTTAACATTATAATTGATCTGATATTTTGAAAAAAGTAGTGGACTTGGGCTCCAGGTTAATATGACTGTATTTCGCTGACTATGTAATTTAGGACTCGTGAACTTGTGACTACTGCATAAGGGTTAAATAATAATATATAAAGTACAACTAAATATAAATATACATTATTTGTTGCTCAACAATGGTTCAGACATAAGACCAGCGTTGAGTTGGCTATCAAACGCAATATACTCAACTGAGTTGGAACCCTTTTGCTGCGACAATAACATGCACAAGTTATATCCTCTAGTTTGTAAATTTTAATTGTAAACGTTTTGTATCGTATATTGTTTTTGTCTCGTTTTGTATTGTTTTTGTTTTTGCCACGTTGTGCAAGGAAAGGTGGAGGGAACAAGACCTCGTGGTAGGTCGTCGATGCGGTGGACAGACCAGATCAAGGCTGCCGTTTGTGCCCCGGTACACGAATGCATCCGCATGACGGCCAACAGGCAGAGGTGGCGGGAGGTTGTGCGGCGAACCATGTCGGCTGCTCAAGATGCCACGTCATGAAGACCACGACCGCTCTGATAAGAGCGTAACGATTGAGAAGAAGATTGTTTTTGTGGCTGTAAATAAATGCTTTTTATTATTAATATTAGATGATGACCTATCGACAAAAGTACAAGCCAAAAGACAATTACAATTTGATTCGACACAACTCATTATTCAACACTTCTGGAATAAGAGATAAATACTCAAAGCCACTTAATATATGTATTTACATAAACTTAACGTTCACAATCCTTAACAGGGAGTTTACAATATTGACACCTTGAAACTTATTCGGAAAATAAGTTATACATATTTTAATATACAATTTTTATTTCTCTATCCACCTCTTGCATGTTCAATTGCCGATCTTTGTCGTCCAATCTACCCCTTACAGAGATAGGACACACGTGTGTGGGATGTCCGTGTACATTGCGGCAGGTTGACCGCTGCAGCTGTGACGTCATCACTCTTTCGTACTAATCAATAACAGTTCAAACTACTCATATGTTCGTGATTTTAGAATTACAAGATTATGTGCTGTATTTTGACTATAGGTGTTTGTCATATATCAAAATATTTTGTCTTGTTGAATAGAGTATGACTAAATACATTTAGTTGTTATCCTGTAATAAGGGGCAAATAACATACATACATACACATCATGCCTGATTCATTGTAGAGGGGTAGGCGAAGATCGCGAATTCCTATTTGTCCCGATCCTGACAGATCCCTTTCGCTTCATTGACACTCATACATCTTCTCATACACACTCGGAGGTATAAGGTACTCCTAACGTCACCCTTTTTCAATATAACGTCTGTCTGACTAGCATATGTATTATTGGCGCCTACGTAACAGCCCTTTCACTTCACTTACATATATTCTGTTTGTCAATCTGATATCAAGTATCTGAATAAAAAATTAAATTTTAGTGTTCTACATATTTATTCCATGCTTACAATACCTAACATTTCCAAACTAAGAGAAGAATAGAATAGACAAAAATAGACTACCAATAGACAATATGTAACGTGACCTATTAATTAAGATGTGATGGAATCTAGACAAAAGACTGCGAGAGTGCTACTACGAGAAACAAAGCTTGCTACGTAGAAAGTGCGCAATACTACGAATACAATAGGATAATGCCAGGAATCTCAAGTTGATTTTGTAACCTATATGTTATCATGCTAACTATTTACATGTACATATTTAAAAAGTCTATTAATAATAATAAAATTCATGCCAGGCCATGCTTCGATAATTGAAAAAGGGTGACGTTTAGAAGTACGTACAACCGCCGAGTGTGTATGAGTGTCAATGAAGCGAAAATAGTTTGATAGGATCGGGAAAGATAAATCGCTTATAAATTGCTGGATACGTGATTTCTGCCTACTCCTCTACAGGAAATCAGGCATGATTTGTATGTATGTATGTAAAAATCATGTCAAGTTAAAATGGGTTATTTGTATCCAATAACAAATAAATTAAAGTAACAAACTTCAAAAGCGTTTAGCACAGGGTCTAAGCAGCAGCAGCAGCAGAGTAAATGCATACATTATAAGTATAAATGAAGTAAAAGTATGATTACACAGGGATTGCTTGGTTAGAAATATAAAATATGTCTTAATAAGAAAAATACTGAACACTGATAATAGATGTTCTGATAGCCTCACATAGCTGCATTGTAAATGTATATTTACGTCTGTGAAGTGAAAGTGGTTTACTCGGTTCACGAGCAATATAGAGCATATAATCTCTGTCTACACCGCTTAAAAGCAACTAATTGTCATGTATTTCAACCACTAATAGATTCCAAAACAAATTATCCTGAAAATGTGTTGTCTTTTGTGTTCTGAAAACAATTAAGAGCTCTTTTGTTCCACGGCCTACTGCTATTAAAGACAGGACGAGTAATTACTCTAGAGTTGTTGTATTGTAGTGTTGTCGCTAAGTTAAACAATATTGCGGTTACCAATAGTTAGTAAACTGGCCTGGAAATCGAATAGAATGTAGCCTAAGCTTATAAATTGATAGATTTTGGGAGAACCAAAGCATTACTTACAATATTATGTATTTCATTTTAAAATTAACTATTTGGATATTTCAACTAAATATTCTGGGACTACGCAGAAGATTTTTAGACAGATTGTTAACTAGCTTCTTTATTTCTGACATTAGGAGGTAAATAAAGAATGGGGAACTATAAATTAAGCGTAACTCTATGACCCTATATCCTATATTAACAGCATCACCCCAATTACAATACTAAAGGTAATCAAATAGTTACTATAGCTGACAAAATGCTATAAATAACCGAAAAGATACTGTGTATCCGAGATTTTGTCCATACCAAAAGCATACAAGGTCGTTAGTAGGTATATAGTAGTTACCTTGTTAGCATATTCCGTAATTATAAACCCATGAGTGCATTTGTCTTTTAAATTGGGGACGCCATCTTAGAATTTCAAGAAAAGAAATCTACAGACATCCTTCATTGTTTATTCGTTGTCTCTGAAATACATATTTCAAAGCTTTGTGAGGGAGGCGAAATGTGAGTACGCTCACAGTAAGATGAATTCACAAAGGGAAAAAGGAAATATAGATGATTAGAGAGAAACGTTGAGAAAGTATGTTGATAAAAATGAAGTCAAATTATGCAGTTGACCAAAGTCGATATATATATATATATATATATATATATATATATATATATATATATATATAATGGATCCGCCATAACTTTCTTCCCCTCTACATATAAAAGAACGTGTTATATGTATATTTAAATATAAGTTTGTATATTTAAATTGGTAGTTTTAATCCGAGGTATGTTTTCATGCATAAATTGGTTGTTCAATTCTCAGTATCCAAGCCCCTTAAAGCTAAATAAAAATACTACTTAGACATCCCGCCACATAAGGTGGCAGTAGCCAAACTTGGAACTAAATTTGACGTTACCGCCATTGCGTGTTATTTTGTATGAAAGGTAAATTTAGTATTACCAGCGTTGTGTTTTTTGCCCACTCTTTGTAATTTTTATGTTTGTTAAGAGTGATTATAATAAATTGATTTCCGGAGTTTCTTGTTAGTTCTTCTCCAAGCTAGGGTCTCCGCTGATCTAACCTCGGTAAAAAATATGTAAAGACAATGCTCAGTGCCATGTTTGAAATAATAGTTTTAAGAGATTCGCGATTTATACTCATGATATAAGATATAAGGGTGTGTATAAGATTGATTGCAGCTGTGGGAAATCCTACGTCGAACACACTTAACGGTCTATTGCGGACAGAGTGAAGGAACACATAATATATGTAATATATAATAAGAAGGATAAGTCCCGTTAATTATTAATCATGTTTGAAATAGTTTAATAAACATATTTTGACTTTGATATATTAATTTGTTTTATTTGAGTTTATAGCTCTGCAACCAAAGACCGTTACAAATGAAACCTATAATGTATCGAGCCGTATGGCACAGTGAGTGCTAGTTTTGGCGTGTTTACTGGTAACACTGAATTACGCGACTGTGGCGACGCCTCCAACTGCCACCTTATGTGGCGGGATCTCTATCCCACACTGTGTAGAGTACCCGCCACATAAGGTGGCAGTTGGAGGCGTCGCCACAGTCGCGTAATCCAGTGTTGCCAGTAAACACGCCAAAACTAGCACTCACTGTGCCATACGGCTCGATACATTATATTGAGGTTTCATAACGATCATGACATGTAACGATCTTTGGTTGCAGAGCTATAAACTCAAATAAAACAAATTAATATACCAAAGTCAAAAGTCAAAATATTTTTATTCAAAATAGGCCCTATCATAAGCTCTCTTTGAAAGTTATTTTATGATCTAAGTACAAATTAAAAAAACTATATATTGACAAAAGGAATATATATGAGTGAAGTGGAAGGGCGGTTACGTAGGGGCCGGCCTAATAAGACATATATGTAACAGTCAGATAGACGCTATATTGAAAAAAGGTGACGTTAGGAGTACCTATAACCACCGAGAGTGTATTAGAGAATGTATGAATGTCAATGAAGCGAAAGTGGTCTGTCAGGATCGGGACAAATGGGGATCCGTGATCTCTGCCTACCCCTCTACAGGGAATCAGGCGTGATGTGTATGTATGTATGTAAAAAACTATTTCAAACATGGCACTGAGCATTGTCTTTACATATTTTTACCGAGGTTAGTTCACCAACCATTTCGACTGCTCAAGATGCCACGTCATGAAGACCACGACCGCTCTGATAAGAGCGTAACGATTGAGAAGAAGAAGTTCAGCGGAGACCCTTGGAGAAGAACTAACAAGAAACTCCAGAAATCAATTTATTATAATCACCCTTAACAAACATAAAAATTACAAAGAGTGGGCAAAAAACACAACGCTGGTAATACTAAATTTACCTTTCATACAAAATAACACGCAATGGCGGAAACGTCAAATTTAGTTCCAAGTTTGGCTACTGCCACCTTATGTGGCGGGTACTCTATATCTGTCAACTATGAACAAACAACGGTGGCAACGTTAAGGCATCGTTGAGGCACCGTTGACAACGGTTTAAGAGGATATTTTATGGCGCCATGGTATTGATATAGTGCAAACTCTCGAGATCCATTACAATATTTAACGATGCATTATCTGGTTTATAGCTTATTTATGATGTTTATTCTCAGGCAAATATAATAGTAGAGCATCATTCATGGGGATGATAAAGGTGAATTTGCCTTTAAGATGATGTATACCCAGTGACCTTGAATATTACAAGCAAATACGAAGAAAACACACCTGTGTAATTGTATTGCATTAATAAAATAAAAAAGTTATACTTACAACTGACTTTAAGAGATGGTGTTTACTAATTACCCGATTCTTTTTCAATAAATTGCTCGCACTCTTTCTTTCTCTGTACATCGTAGTAGAATATCCCGAGGTTCTATCCATCCCAAAGAGTTGAGTAAAATGTGTTCCTATACTAGTATACTCGTATCTATTTCTAATATACCATCCTTAAAAAACCCAACCTTGCGTGACCTTAAGAACTCATCATATTTATTTAACTCTAAAATGAATGCAAAAGAGACAAAATTCTCCCTTTGCGTCGCACTGGGTTATCGCTCAAAGGGATCGCCATTTGCCTGATTAGCCCTTTGAGGGTCGGAGCTACCATAATCACGTTGCTCGTCTAATCACGGTACTTAGTGATGTTGTTTGTGGTTGGCTAAGACGTAGTTAGGGTTTGGGTCTAACGAATACGAAGTTATATTTGTTTACGCTTCTTTAAAACAAGTTATACTTAGGGCTATGAATGGAATTTATAGTCAAGCTGCATAGTAGGGTAAGACTACGTCACTTGAAACTTATTCAGATCAAATTGGAGACGTTTTTCTCAAAGAGTGCGTGAATCACAGAAGATCATATATGAGAAGATAAATAAGAGTGAGTGATGCAAGAGTCTATGCTATCTACCACACAATATTAATGCTATCACAACCATATTAGTCACGATCGTTAGCATATTCCCACATTTTTAGACATATGTTGTCTTTCTAATATTTTGATCATTCCATAAAGGATTGAAGTACCTGAATAAGTACTAGTACTACGTTATCATATCATCAGTTCCACAGCCCTATATCTATATATCGCATACATAAGTCAGTCTGCATGTGAACGGGACATTTCAGTAGATGTCACCAGTAAGATTTGGTGGGACCTTCGGTTTCCAATATTCTGATCATCCTTCGTGGCAATCGGTGCCAGGGACCATTTGGTTTATTTCAATGATGACTCCTAACTGTTTTTGTTCACATTCAGAGGTAACTAAGGGTCTGGGGTCGTAGATAAATTTAGATACGTACTTGAGTACGTATTAGTTACGTAGGTTCTTCATGTAAAATGTAGAAACAATTATTTTTACTTCATGACAGAAGATCAAGTGTCTAATATCAGTAAAAATGATGAATACGTAAAATATGATTCGGTCAGCATTAGAAAACTGTATCTGATTATACTAAACATTTGAAGACTCGATCAGTGAAACATTCAATAGAATATATCCAGATTTAATTTTCATCCCATCGTATCGTATCGTATCGAGTAGTAAATTAATAAATTATTGCAAAAATATATTTATTTATTATGTACATGTCGGTAAACATTTCTTCAAGAATATTACGTCTGAAATGATAGTATGTAGATTTCCCGAGCTATTCAGCAACATAGAAAACTAACCAGCTGCCATTTCCCCCGGTTTGTCGTAGAAGGTAATTAAAGGACTAGGGGTAAATGGAATCTACTGGGCGATCAGCTAGCTACCTTTTACTCCAATATTCATGCTAAAAAGTGACCAAGGACTTGTTTCCATGTCTCCGATTTTCTGTCCAACCGTGTATATAGACCCAACAGTGTTTGCGAGATATAGTGACCGTGTAGTAGAAGCCGCAGCAAACCGTCAAAGGGTCGCCATGAATAATAAAGCACCAAATGCATCCTGATAACGACCAAGTGTTTGTCCTAGTTTCACGTCTTGGAAATTAAATCAATAGTGCTAGGTCTTAGCTCAGAGAAGGTTCTAGTCTACGTTAAGGGCTAGAGTTTCATGTGGCTAGAAATAGGGTTTATATAAACATAATATGGGTATAATTTGGTACCTTAGAAGTGTTAAAGGCTATATTTTTGTCAAATACATGCATTCACATCACGCCTGTCTCGCTATGGAGATATAGACGGAGGTCGAGGATCCCAATTTGTACAATGATACTCTTTATCGTACAAATCAAACAGTAAAACGTAATTCTAACGTCACCCTTATACAAATATCTTTTTTAATCTCTCATTCTGTGAACTAGCTACTTTTACTTAGTGTTATTGTATAAGTTGTGATCGTGTTGTACGAAATATTGATGGCAAGGTAACTCTTCTCGCTCAAAAGATCTCAGAAGAGAAGAAGAACCTAGTTTTAATCCTAGTCCTTACTTATACCAAGACAACCCTGATAGCTACAAATGATCGAGCTAATATAAGTAAGCCATGTCATCATTTACAAACTATATATATTTAGGTACTTTAATATCGGTTTTTAATCAATCCTATTCTACTGATAATATTTTTGAGAGATTAACGATATTTATTCTTGTTATAAGAAAAACCAGACTAAACTAGTTGACCAGTGACCTACACATTGCAACATGGTTGAAACGTCTGGTAAAAAAGGAAATACTTTGTTAAAAAAAATGCATAAAAAAACGGGGCTTATTGCGTTTTTTCCTATTCTACAGACTTTTGTGCTGCTTATTATTGTAGGATCGGAAAAATGAGGATCTGTTGTTTGTTTATTTCTTATTGTTCTTACCTCTGTCAAGTATTACATAATATGTATTTGCCTCTGTAGAGAGAAAGTGATGTGTGTACATAATGTGTCTATTATACAATACTAAATTTTGGAACACAATTAACCGGTCACAAAATATATGTATTTCTGTTCGCCTTAATATGCTGTGGAGCTATCGTAGCAAATAAATTGAATTTTAGTAATATATTTGTTGCTATAAGAGTTTATGTGTCATGTATGCTATCCTTATTATTCTTGGAATGAATATGTATTATATAACAAAGTTTTAATTTAATCTGGACGTAAGATAACACAATATTATACTTTATCGAAGAAAACTTCTAGTTTTTTAGTCTTTTACGATGACTAAACTATGCAGTTAATTGAATTCTATTTAAATCCCAGGATTGTAAAGCAATAAAAACTTTATCATATCAATAATATTTTATAATTTATTACTTTCGTATCGCACCTAAGCGGGTGTAATAAATTACAATAAGATTAATTAAAATGTATCAGAATGCTTATTTGTATGATTAAACCAGTCGGCTCGTTGGTCTAGGGGTATGATTTTCGCTTAGGGTGCGAGAGGTCCCGGGTTCAAATCCCGGACGAGCCCAAATAATTTTTCTACGTTTTAACTGATGTAAAAATAATTCATTGTCTTTATATTCTAAGTATGTAAATGGAATTTTACGTTGTTAGGCTTTATGTAAAATTATTGTTATATTTTTTGTATTTAATAGTAATACACTAGTCACTAGTATTATTATTGTTTTAAAAAAAGCGTTTTTCTCATTCTAATAGTAATACATTCACGTGTTTAAGCCCCTTTCGGGGTGGCTAAAACCTTGGAGATTTTATTTAATAATGTGAATTTATGTTTTTCTTTTGTTACAGATGCTATGGATGATGAGAAAACACTTGTTCAAATATTAAAAAAAATCAATATAAATAAATGATTCGTTAAATTACAGTTGGTATAAGTAAATACGCGGTTACAATAGGATGAACTTCCAAAATTGTGTTCTAATAACGGGATTGTGTTAAAATTAAAATAGTAAATCAAAATATTATGAAAAGTATAAAAAATCCAAAAGTACTATAGCAAACTCTAGAATCTGGCAACAAAACATAAGTTAGTATACTTACATTCTAAAATATAATTGGATTCATTTCAACATCCAGTCAAATTATATTAATGAAACTAATTAAATTATAATCGTATAGCAATTTTATCCAATCAACTAACAATACATTCAAAAAACTACCACACTTTTAGTAATTCAATTCCATATGAAAAAACATAACTACTTAAAAATATTTTAAAAATAATAACATTAAACATAGAAACAAACAAAAAATTCCGAATACTATCAATACCCAATTCCAAAAAAACAAAACACCACCAACTCCGCCATTCCACCGAAACAAAACACTATCAAATAGTTTCCAATTCTAAATGAATCTCCATGTTGTCGTCACGAGCGCCACCTCCCGTTTATCGACAATGAGAAGATGCCCCAAGGTGGTTCGGGCTCCAACTTAACGAGGTCGCTGGTTTTGGCTCTGCCAGGCATGTATCTGCTGTACAAATACAACCAGTACCGCCAGCAACAGATGGAGACTGCACGGCGCCGCGTCACCGAACGAGAGCTGCTGCATCTCAACACTAAGATCGTGAGTAGAACATAGTCTACGAGTAATAATAAAAACAAACAAAAACGCATTCACGTTCATTAACCCTTGCGGTTCAGAGGTTCAGGTTTCCATCTCTGCAATTGCGAAGGTAGTAATTCTATGGACACCACGAACCCACGTGTTGACCAGATAGTCAGTACTCAATGTGACAGGTGGTCAGCCATGTCGCCATTTACAAGCACTGAGTATTACTTGTTCGACGAACAGGTAGGTTTCATCACGATGTTTTCCCTCACCTTGAAATAATAGTGAGTGTGATAGCAATAGAACGGGTATTGGGTAGCAACGTCGATACGGCTCACTACCTGTCACGTTGGGTGCTGTCTATCTAGTGAAACGCGGGCTTTAAGTGGCACATACCTAACATGCCTTTGAATGGTCGGATATGGGCACACAAAGTTTTTGTAAACAATAAAAAAGAAAGAATATATGGGAAAATGGGGCCACATGCTACTGATATTACAAGGTTACTAACACGAATGTCTTAGGACTATGTCTACGAAGTTTTGCCTAATCTAAATGTGTCAAAGGTCAGGTCAAAGTATAGGATGTATGTTTCTTCTTCTATGTATTGTATTACGAACCTGTTTAGTTTATAGTCAGTCTTTGATTTGTGGTTAGATTGAAAAGGCCGTGTGTTCCCAGATTTATATTTATGTTCACTTTTTACATGTCCCTCGGGACAATTTATTAGGGTTCTACGTATTTTATAGCTGGGACCCCTAGAAATATGGTATCAGGTATAAAAAATTACTACCTGTTGGTACTAAGCCAAGGTTTAGGGTACATTCCCACTGTTTATAGTATTAGTGTGTTAATAAATAAATCAAGGTTAATATAATTATTTACGTATTGATATAATGTTAGAAAATAGTTCTAACATTGATAAAATCTGTGAATATAAGGGCTGGTGTTTGTAATGGCGTGTCCTCTAATCTACGATTTTATCGTCATCACTTTTTATTATTCGCTTTTATTATTTCACCCTCCTCGACTTTTACGCGACATTTCTTGAATCATTGAGCGTGTAACTGACTATGAAATCATCGAATTAATTCCATCGTCAATAACACAGCCTACTTTTAAAACAACAGGAAAACAATGCTGCTGAGATTCATACTCCCTCTAGGTATTCAGTTGTTTATTTTATTCAGAAAAATTATATAAATAATCTATACACAACCATTTGCTGATAAAATTCCAGAACCATAAGCAATTAATCAGTAATTGTTATAGATAAAAATATCATTCGCCTCTTTATAAATTTTACTACACTGAGATCAGTCTTTCAAACACAATTTTTTTCTGAAGATTATTTAATTTTAAGATTTTTTTACACCATAGTATGTATGTCAATATAGTTTACTAAATTAGTTAAATACTAATTTAAGGTATCACCCAATTAGGTAATTATTAGTATGTTTCATCATTACAAATACAGTATTCGTCGTTAAAAATTTTATAACTTTACACTTCTTTCTCTTCATAATTTACAATTTCCCTCTCACACAAAAGTACAGTACACAGCAAAGTGAACTGCGGACCGTCGACTGGCATTTCTGAACAAAGCCCTTCCCAGCGGAATAGTGTGCTGACCTATACCGGCGTGGCATGACAAATCGTTTCTTTACAAACCGGCCACGATCTTATGTATATTTTCCTCGGGGCTCTAGGATCTGAAGTGAGTAAACTTTGTGTATAACATGCCTTTATTTTGGTCAAAATAGAACTAATGTATTACTTGCCTTAATTTTGGCATGTTTTAAAAGGTAGCTAAGTAATGTAGCAGTCGGATTGGGTAATATCAAAGCTTTACAAGGCCCTTCTCTTAACCATATCTTCAATACCTCTTGGTAAGTAAACAGAACGTCTTACTCTAACTACTACGGCTTTATTGGCTATGCCAAGGAATAGGCTGGTTATTCTCCTCATTTTGTCTTCTATAAACATGGTATTATGTGATGAGCTTACCATTATACATACATTATTCAAAAACGTTCTAATTTCGAACTAAAGCTGAAAGAAAGATAATGTGAACCTCCTTTTCAATTAAGTCCGTAATGGTATCTATAACTTAATTTAATTGAATCTTTGCAATTCTCAACAAAGCGGCATATCAAATTGCGCAAATTGTAAATGGTTCATAGAAAATATTTATAAGCATTTTCCTTATTCAAATTACAGTTTCCAAAAAGATTGATAACAGAAAAAAAATACGACTCAATTTTCGAACAAATGCACTTAAACATAATGCTTAAAACTAATATAGATTAGTGACATTGTATATATTGTAATTAAGAATTACTATGGATTCACGAAATAGAGATCGTACTCAGAAACAACTATTACTTGGAATAAGCCATAAAGCATTGCAAAACTGCGACTATATTGTGTGATTCAACGCTTGTAAATATGTACCACTATACTTGTAAAATGAAACAGTAGTAATACGTCAAAATATAATATTATTGTCCTAAATTATTATTGGCTACATGTTTATGTATAACCAAACTGTAAGCTACTACTAGAAAATACAGTCATTGGCAAGCAGAATGGCAGCTAGTTATTAATTGGAGTCCCGAATCAGCAATGAACATTACAGACTAATTGTGTTGCCAGTAGCGAAAACTAATTACATTAGTCTCATAGCGTGCACTACAGTGCTTAGGTTATCCACATAGGGGGTACTGGGAAATGACTCATATTTCTATTGAAACAAAGACGATATTGCTAGACACATGTTGATGAGTTCGTTGTCGTCATTTAGTCTCTGAACCTAGGTAGGACACCTTATCTAGTGAGAGGAAATCATTTCATAAATTTCTAAATTTTATGTTGACTAACTGAATAACCTACTAACTACCTAACTAGTCATGTTTGATATTACTAACTACTACTTTGGATTTTGCTTCCGTATATAGTGTATATATTATAATTGTACGTGTACATGCTGCTGCTGTATGGGTATAAAACCCTTCGTTGCATAGACACTTTCTTCTACTCACTATACTCCTCCTATATATACATATACTCTACAAAACATTGATCTAGATTGTACCCAGAACATTAAGCTCAAACCTTGGTCTCAACCATTGGACTACTCCTGCTAGAGTACCCGCCACATAAGGTGGCTGTAGCCAAACTTGGAACTAAATTTGATGTTTCCGCCATTGCGTGTTATTTTGTATGAAAGGTAAATTTAGTATTACCAGCGTTGTGTTTTTTGCCCACTCTTAGTAATTTTTATGTTTGTTAAGGGTGATTATAATAAATTGATTTCTGGAGTTTCTTGTTAGTTCTTCTCCAAGGGTCTCCGCTGAACTTCTTCTTCTCAATCGTTACGCTCTTATCAGAGCGGTCGTGGTCTTCATGACGTGGCATCTTGAGCAGCCGAAATGGTTGGTGAACTAACCTCGGTAAAAATATGTAAAGACAATGCTCAGTGCCATGTTTGAAATAGTTTTTTTACATACATACATACACATCACGCCTGATTCCCTGTAGAGGGGTAGGCTGAGATCACGGATCCCCATTTGTCCCGATCCTGACAGACCACTTTCGCTTCATTGACATTCATACATTCTCTAATACACTCTCGGCGGTTATAGGTACTCCTAACGTCACCTTTTTTCAATATAGCGTCTATCTGACTGTTACATATATGTCTTATTAGGCCGGCCCCTACGTAACCGCCCTTCCACTTCACTCATATATATTCCTTTTGTCAATATATAGTTTTTTTAATTTGTACTTAGATCATAAAATAACTTTCAAAGAGAGCTTATGATAGGGCCTATTTTGAATAAAAATATTTTGACTTTTGACTTTGGTATATTAATTTGTTTTATTTGAGTTTATAGCTCTGCAACCAAAGATCGTTACAAATGAAACCTCAATATAATGTATCGAGCCGTATGGCACAGTGAGTGCTAGTTTTGGCGTGTTTACTGGCAACACTGGACTGTGGCGACGCCTCCAACTGCCATCTTATGTGGCGGGTACTCTACTTACTTTACGTGTTTATATTATTTGGCTCACCACCTGTCACATTGAGTATTGACTCTCTGGTCCACACATGGGTTCAAGGTAGCCATGGCCTTACTACCTCCGTAATGACATGTTTACTTTTGTCTACAAAGTATCTGCTTTTGTTTTCTCTTGTATATTCTATTAGAAAACTCAATTTGAAATATTTGTCTCTAAATTGTCTATGAAAAAGCCTATTTCAATAGTAGCAAAGCCTGCCGAAACCAATTTCGGTTAGAGATAGGAGGCTGCTCTATAAATAGCGCAGTGTCAAGGCAATGCATTGGCCGCCACTTTCACTCTCGGGCCCCGGCTATAAATAAGGACAACAGCCGAGGCGGGACTAATGCCAATGTACGGACTATGAATAAACTGGCTTCGTAGTAAAAGGTTTTCTAAGCAGTGTTTAGAGTAAAGGTAGTGGAAGACTAGTGTTGTTTAAGGGTATTGTATTCCAAAAATAAATTCACGAACTGTCAAAAATCCGACATTTCTAGCGCAGCAGCGCTGAGTACATTGCGCGTTAGTGCTGTTTTTAGCGGTTGGACAGAATATAAAATACAAAAAGCCGCGAATTTCAAAACATCGCGAAACGTTTATGGGAGTTTTATATTAATAATATAATTGATTTTTAAACTCAATAGTGTGCCGATTGCAAGACAATTTTTTAATTGCTAAATAAAACGTACATTATCTATCTATCTAACATAAAATTAACATTGTGATGATTTTTCGACAATCCAGACCGACTTCTTAGCAGATATTCTCTGTCGAACGTGACAGATAGTTTTGATCATGACGACGCGCCGCCGCGCCGTGTAAATTGCAGATAGTTATATCAATAAATACGTATCGTTTCCATATGATGTAACGTATAAACTGATATTCTCACCCAAATCCAGATGGTAATCAATCCAACACGAAATAAATTCAAGTTTTCCAGTGTTTGTAATGATGCTAGTACAGATTACATTATGTATGTATGTAGGTATGCAACTACCTAACCACTCATTTACTGACTCCGAAAGGTTAACGAATTTGTAAAACTATGTTTTTAGATTATAATGCTTTTGAAATAAAATATGTTCTTCAACGAAAGATCGGCTGTAGTCATTTTTCATATGCGTAAGTATTATGATTACCTAGGTTAATTCAGTTCATTCACGGTAAAATTATATAAGTACCTATTCTACAATACTTTTTACCATATTGTAGATATAGTAGTCATACAATTTATTAGTTACATTTACCCACACTACACATATTGAAATAAAATTGAGCTCATGAATTTAAGTGTAAACTCGTTACAATGCATAAAACCTAATTTTATTTTGCCCTAATACTGCTTGATTTTGCGACTAAATTTACAAACGGAATATGTACTAGGATCACAGACTTTTATAGGCGGGCAGTCGTACGAAAAATGTAAATGTCTCGATTTTCATACAGATATCTTTTGATCCTGATAAATTACTATTATACTGCCAATTATTTGTTTTTGTGTTATGTAATGTCAATAATGTTTTTGCTGAAATATTTTATGTTGTGATCGTACAATAGGATTTTACGGTTGTGATTTATACACCGGTTCTCGTTCTATCACCGAAGTTAAGCAACGCAGGCGTGGAAAGTAATTGGATGGGTGACCATTTAAATTGTTCATGTGCTGTTGTTTTAGTGAGGGAACCTGGTTTGGTTATGTAAGGACTTAGTTAATCACCTATTACATTGGCTATTGATAATCAGGTAACGATTGGGTTTCGATTGACAAAAAAATGCAAAAAACTTAGTTGCCACTCAACATCTGACTACCCCGAAAGGGATGTGGGATGTGACGTAGCCATATCAATCGGGGTGGGCGGCAGCGACGTAATGTGAGCACAGTATTTTGTACCTATTCAGGATTATAAAACTATAAACACTGCGCACTCGTAGATAGTTTTCAGATACTTTAGTAACTACGATTTAATTATATGCATTGAAATTGTCTTGTTGCTTGTTGTTTTGTCACGATGATGTGTCTTCTCGGCATACTCAAAACACATACACCTGACCTCACAAAGCGTACCTACCTATTTTATTATTTGTTAATTTGATATAGTAACAGTCTGGCGTATTTAAAATGAAAGTAGTAAGATGATTATTAGCTCTCGGAATCTGTAACTGTCAGCTATTCTTTTACGTTTAAATATGGTTTAGACCACGAACCTTTGTAATTGTTCTTTGGTATAGAAACTAGCACCAGATGTAAGTACCTCTGCGTCCAAATGCTGGAATGAAATACCTCCACCTATTCGCGAGGTTGCTTCTAGGGGAGCTTTCTACCTTAGGTATAAGGCTTGTCTTCTCGAACAACAAAAATCCTTACCCTAACTCCTATCAATGTCTCACCTTGTCAGTGCAAATACCATAGTTATATATTTTTCTTTCTATATATGAGTTTGAATAAATGTGTATGAAATATATTAATGTATGTTTATACGATGTTACTACTGTTTATAATGTATATATAATATGTATGACTGTGTATGTGTGTGCCTATATCTATCTACATGTCTATAATATATATATATATATATATATATATATATATATATATATATATATATATATATATATATATATATATATATATATATATGTTCTTGTTTATGTTGCCCGAAGTATGATTATGAATTATAGTGTATTATTTTATGTATGCGTATTATATACATACATACGCTTCACGATTTGTGTATACACACTCCTTTTTTTATTATGGCGGGGTAGTCTGAGGCTTGAATGCACATCTCCGAAATTTCGAAGGCATGTTATGTATGGGTCATTCGAAGCACGTGTCTCACTAGATAGACAGCACCCAACGTGATAGGTAGTGAACCGTATATAGGCATTGACTATTACCTATCCTGAGGGATAGGCAGGTTTCCTCACGATGTTTTTCCTGACCGTTAGCGACTGTAAATTATATACGTAAATTAAAAACAAATATTTAAATTTCATTCATTGGTACATGCTAGAGTCGGGATTCGAACCTAGGACCTTTCTCATACGAAGTCCGAGTTCTTAGCCCCTGGGCTACAGCCGAACTCGTATTATATTTGTATATTATAAATTAGTTATTTTGTGTATGTTTGTTATCTCTTATATTATGCAGCTTGTGACGGTTTCCGAATTGGGTGCTGCCGGAGGACCAGTGATTGCAGCCTAGCTGCATCGTATACTGAGGCAGCACCTTTTCACTGCATCAATGGTTTTTTACATACCTATATTTTTTCCATGTTTGTGTTTTGTTAATGTAGTGAATAAAGTTTCTTTCTTTTTTTCTCTGTAGGTGTTAAAATTTGCAAACACACATCGTGTATTGATATACAATTTACTACTTACATAAGCTCCTGAAATAAGTATACTATAAATTTAGTTATAGTCTATAATGTTTCCTACACTTACACACACACACACTACACACACTTTTCCCTCTCGGATCTCATTGTGAGTAGACGTGTTGAAAAAATAAACAAAGTGTTGAGAGTAGTTCAATCAGTAAATTTAACCTATTGCAAGCTTCAAGTGTATAGTGGTGCCATCTATTAGTGAAAACTTAAATAACATTGCCCATCGCACGATCTTTTCATTATATGATACCTGTTATGACCCAGTGCAGTTTGAAAATCACAAGTAGCGCCATCTAGTAGTACTGCTTTGTAACATATCTCGGAGCTGAAGAAGTACAATATATGATAAACGATTGTGTTTGGTGTGGGTGAGCTGGTTTCATCGACGGGTGAGCACGGTTCCGAATATTTATTCATCACCTTTGCCTAAGGGGTGAGCAGAGATAGTGCGATAGAGATTATTTTATACCAGTTTATCTTAGACCTGATTTATACTGTGTGTGGAGACTGCAAGTATGCCTAATCTGACTCGCTCACCTCCCTCGTCATCGAATAATCAACTTAACATGTCGCGCTCTGAATCTGATATTCAGCAACTGATTCATGATGATAAGGCTTCTCCTATTCTAACGGACAACGTGACCCAGAGGGCCAAGCGACGTAGATGTTCCGAAGAAACAGTGACACAGGATCTGAATGAGTTTAGGTTGGAAATCAGGAACATGATTCAACAATTTATTGCATCCCAAACATCTCGACTGGATAAAATAGAGCAACATGTTACGGACATCAAAAATAATACTTTTCGGATCGAGAGCTCTAACTCAGATATCGAGAAGGCACTGAGCGCTGTTACGGACCAAATCTCGGCTATAGAGAGCAAGTTGAAGTCACTCGACTCTGAGCGAGATAGTGTGGCCAGACAGTTATCGGGATTGGAGGAAAGAGTTTCGTCGTTTGAGGGCGCTGCTGTCAAGACTTCTATAGAAATTCGAAATATTCCAAAGAATTATAGTGAAACAAAGCAGCAACAGTTTTCAATGGTGCAATATCTATCTTCTCACTTGGGTTCTCCCATTCAAGACAAAGATATCAGGGATGTTACTAGAATACCTAACAGAAGGGAATCAAAAACGTCATCAATTTCTGTGGAATTCCATAGCACGCTGCAGAAAAGCAGTTTTCTGCAGCGAGTTAGGGAATTTAGCAGGAAGAACAGAGAGGCGAAGCTTACCTCGGCCCACCTGGGGCTCTCTGGTGATAGTGTGCCCATCTACATAGGGGAGCAGCTCTCGCCGTCGGTGAAGAAGTTGTTTTACAGTGCTCGGTCCTTTTCCAAACAATACAAATTCGATTTCTGCTGGACCAGTAATAATCGAGTTCTACTCAGAAAAAACTGCGAAAGTTCGTATATCATTGTAAAAAACGAGGATCAACTGCAAATAATGATGACTCAGCATGCTGGGTCCAAGCCGTTGTCTGGCCCTACCAAATAATTAGTAACTATATTTCATTGTTTAGCTTAATTTTATTGTTCTATATTGTTTTGTTGTTCTATGAATTTATGCTGCATGGATTTTCTCCAGTCATTAAATATGCAATCAAGTATTTTCACTCACAAATCGAACATTTATATAATCTATTTCTTAATTTGCCTCTACTTGTGAACTCTCTGATAGTGACGTACAAGCATGGGTTCACTGTTGTATTTAATTATTTATGTATGTATAGTATAGCATTTAAACGTTTGCGTTTGCACGTCTTACCAATTCAATTAATGAGCCCTTTTTTGTACGTAAAATTTATAACCTATGTTTTTCTTAGCAAATTTTATTTACCTAACGCCGATTTCGTTTGTTACGGATTACTTAGTTTGTTTACATTTAACTTAAATATGTTTTTATCTTTTACTTGCGTTAAGTTTATAATTCTCTTTGGAGAGTATTGTTCATCAATACTAGTTACGAGCCTTCATCACCTTCTACTGAAATGACCAGTTTAACTTACTTATTCGACAAACTTGACTCACATTCTGTTGCCCAAGTGTTCACTGCTACTCCTGAACGATGTCGAAATTATGTAGGGAATGAAAGTTTGAATATTTTGTCTCTTAATATACGATCGATAAACAAAAATTTTGTGGAATTGCAGACGTTATTGTTTCGTATAAGCACTAAAATAGATTTTGTGATTTTGACGGAGTGTTGGCTAAATTGTAGTACTAATTCCATTTTGCCGAGCTTGCCCGGCTACACCGCTGCTAAAACTACGACTCACATCAACCAAAGCGATGGTGTGGTTGTTTACGGTAGGAATGAGCTGTCGTTCACGGTTGATGAAATAGGTTTTGACTTGAATGCGTCGGGCCTGGTGATGAGGTTACCCGGTGATATGGCTATTGTATGTATTTATCGTTCACCATCGATTCATAATACAGACAGTTTTTTAATATCTTTAAACCAACTGTTATCTTCGTTATCAGGAAGCAAAAGTCTTGTTTTGGTAGGTGACATAAATATTGATATTGCATCTAGTTCCCTTAGTAATGAACGCTCAATCGATTATCAAAGTCAACTGGCTTTCCATGGTCTCCTACCTGCACATAAATTACCAACGAGAGATACTGCTTGTCTGGATCACATCTTTTTGCGTTCATGCTATCCTGCTAAACTTCTATTGGTCGAGTCTCCAGTCACCGACCACTATCCCCTGCTGCTCTCACTCAACTGTGCAATTCCTCGACAATATGCAGTTACATCCATAACTAAGATTGATTATGCTGCTCTTGATAAACACATGGCCGAGTTGAAATTTGACGAAATACTTCTGTGTGATGATCCTAACAGAGCTGCCCTCTTGCTTGTTGACCTTCTTTCTACCACTATAACTAAATACACTACTACTAGGGTACTGCGGAAAAAAGATCGACTCATTAAGCCGTGGATGACACCTGGTCTGCTTCGCTGCATAAGGAACAGAGATCGGTTACACCAGCAATCTAAAAAATCTCCAAATAATCAGATCTTACGTATAACATATTTAAGATATCGAAACTTTTTAAACAAAATTCTGAAAAAGACTAAGCAAATTTTCGAATCATCTACATTGCAAAGAGCTGGATCTAATAGTAAGAAACTATGGCAAACGATTAAAAAAATAACTAATACGACGAAAGTTAGGCATCCTCCAGTGGAGCTTTTCACATCCGGTACACCCAAACAATCACTAAACGAGGTCAACCAGTTTTTTGCTGAAGTGGGGGAGACACTTGCAAATAATATTAAACAACCTCCTAACTGTTCCATCGTGACTGACACCGGTGCTAACATGTCCTCTTCGTTTGTCCTTCTCCAGCCTGGACCTTCGGATATAATAACGACCATAAATTCTTTAAAATCTGGTGCTGCTGTGGGGTGGGATGGTATCCCAACAGTTTTCCTCAAAAGATACTCCAATGTTTTGTCACGGGCACTCTGCCATGTCGTGTGTCTCTCTTTTGATCACGGTGTATTTCCACAGTGTTTCAAAAAGGCTTTAATTCATCCTGTTTATAAATCGGGAGATAAGTCATTGAGTACAAACTATCGACCAATAGCTGTGTTGTCTTCGATTTCAAAACTGGTGGAGCGAATACTTAATGAACAGTTGCTTAATTATCTCGAGTCAAATTCAATTTTATCCCCCAACCAATACGGATTCAGAAGAGGTATGTCCGCATCTGATGCAGTGCTGCACCTCACAAATAATATTGTCGAACACTTGAATAAATCCAAACGCATTCTTACCATCTTTTTGGACCTGCAGAAAGCATTCGACTCTATACCCACGCCTTTACTTCTGTCAGAGCTGTATTCGGTGGGCGTAAGGGGCGTTCAACTGGATCTTCTTGCATCTTATCTCACTGGACGCACTCAGATCGTGAGGGTTGGTGAATTTGCTAGTGATGAACTGGGTACGCGGTTTGGAGTTCCACAGGGGAGCGTGCTGGGTCCAACACTTTTCTTGGTGTATATTAATGGGTTGTGTGCTCTTAAGATTCCCCGGTGTACAGTGACCACATTCGCTGATGATACTGCATTGACTTTCGTTGCAGACTGCTTATCTGATTTGGGTCGTGTGTCACAGGAGGGACTCACGAAGGTTCATGCTTGGCTATCTTCACATTACCTGACCCTTAATATCGCGAAAACTAATTGCATCCTATTTTCAATTTCATCATTAGGCCGCCCCAAAGATCTTCCTCCTCTTCGGGTCCATGAATGTTCCCAATCGTCTGAGTGCTGCTGTCCGTCCATAGCCTATGTGGATTCTGTTAGATATTTGGGTGTCACTATGGATTCTTTGCTTTCATTTAAGATGCACGTAAACATACTGGTGTCAAGAGTGCTGAAATTGACATACATTTTTTACAAATTACGAGATAGAGATCCCGCCACATACGGTGGCAGTTGGAGGCGTCGCCACAGTCGCGTAATTCAGTGTTACCAGTAAACACGCCAAAACTAGCACTCACTGTGCCATACGGCTCGATACATTATAGGTTTAATTTGTAACGGTCTTTGGTTGCAAAGCTATAAACTCAAATAAAACAAATTAATATATCAAAGTCAAAATATGTTTATTAAACTATTTCAAACATGATTAATAATTAACGGGACTTATCCTTCTTATTATATATTACATATATTATGTGTTCCTTCACTCTGTCCGCAATAGACCGTTTAGTGTGTTCGACGTAGGATTTCCCACAGCTGCAATCAATCTTATACACACCCTTATATCTTATATCATGAGTATAAATCGCGAATCTCTTAAAACTATTATTTCAAACATGGCACTGAGCATTGTCTTTACATATTTTTTACCGAGGTTAGATCAGCGGAGACCCTAGCTTGGAGAAGAACTAACAAGAAACTCCGGAAATCAATTTATTATAATCACCCTTAACAAACATAAAAATTACAAAGAGTGGGCAAAAAACACAACGCTGGTAATACTAAATTTACCTTTCATACAAAATAACACGCAATGGCGGTAACGTCAAATTTAGTTCCAAGTTTGGCTACTGCCACCGTATGTGGCGGGATCTCTATAGCGAGCTCTTCTCTTATTCGTACCACATATTACGCACTATGTGAAAGTATTTTGAATTACGCTATTGCTTCGTGGGGTGGCATCGCAAAAACTTTGTTAAAGCCACTAGAAATTGCGCAGCGAAGGATACTGAAAGTGGCCACGCACCGCCCTCTATTATTTTCGACTCACTCACTATACCATCGGTGTAGGGTCCTTTCAGTACGGAAGCTGTACGTACTCAGTATTGTCATTGACCAACATAAAAAACTACCATTTACTGAAATAAGCAAACGTAGAGCGGACCTGGTTTGTATGAAGCCCTTTCCACATTACAGTTTTACTCAAAGACATACACTGTTTCTAGGACCTTATCTTTATAATAAAATAAATAGGGAGACTAATATATATCCGAAGTCTCTATTCGAGTGCAAAACAACAGTTAAAGAGTATTTATATGAACGTTCGTACGATGAAGTTGAGAATATGATTGTATTCGTTTCATAATCTTCCTACAAATTTTGTAATGGAAGTTTAACTACCAGAAAACGGCTCTATCTTGAGTGATCGACAATTATTAGTATAATATGATATATAACATGTTTTATTGTTTTTTGAATGCTGTATTCTATTGCTTAGGTGGATTATGTTTTTTGTATTTGTTTTTCTTTCTTATTGGTATTGTGGCATGTGTTTGGATTAGACACTCTACTTGTTATTTTATTATTGTATAATCTAGGGAATGGCCCTGTCTGTCACTAATACCGGTTACGCTAAGGCGTGACCTAGTCTGTGACAGCGGGACGATCAACTACAAAGTGTACTCTAATCAAAATGTCTAATTTATAAGGTTTAAATTGTATCTTTTGGAAAATAAAGAATTATTATTATTATATATTATCATTATTAATGTATGTAAGTAATGGTTACTGCACTAAAATATTGTTTGTAATAATAGGTACCTATTATTTAATTTTATAAATGCTCATATTAAGGTTACATTACACTTTGATTAGTGACTAGGTATGGACATCTACTGATTAGTGTAAGTTATTTCCTGTGTATGGAAATGAGTTCTATTTTTAGCGAGTAACCTCATCCAGCGTTCCATCACTGCCCCCTCACTCATCTAAAATAAGTTAAAATCAACGCTAAAATAAGTCAATATCAAATCAGTATCATGAATTAGATTTAAATTTAATTAATAATAATTTAGATTTAATACTGGCCTTACAGAAAAAAATAAGATGACAAATTATCTGCGCTTATCGTTACAACTTGGTTACAACAGCACGATGTCCAGGCTTTAGACTGGCCTGCGCAATCTCCAGACTTAAATCCTATTGAGCATGTCTGGGATATGCTTCAGAGAAGAGCTTTACGAAATTTCCCAGAAGATATTGTCAGTGAAAACCATCTTTTCTTGCATCTTAGCAGGACTTGGGACAATATTCCACAACGGGATATTGACATCCTTGTTTTAAGCATGCCGAACCCCTGCAGATGTGTCAGGAATGTCTTAGGAAGATCTACACATTATTGATTTTCAGTGGAACACGATTTTAGTAAAAAAAAGTAAATGTTATGTTGAAGTTTTAATGTTTTAAAAATAAAGTTTAGTTTGAAGTTTTATCAGAGGTTTTTCTCTTGTTCTAGATTTTTTTAAAATACAACTTTCACTAAAATATTTTCATTTAATCAGATAGGCTAATAATCAAGGTTTAATTTAATATACAGGCACAGATGATATAATACTACAGATACAGGTGTCTTAACTAAAAGGTAGTATAATTTTAGTTATTTAGGTTTGAGTTAAATATCTTATATATATAATTCGACGTAGCTCAGTAATTCGACGTAGCTCAGTTGTTTGGGGCTTGGCTCTGTATCAGTGGGTACAGGGTTCAAATCCCGTTTGAGCATGTACCAATGGAAATGAAGTTTAATGAATTTCTATGTACATTTTCGTAATAAAAACACATTTACGAAATGCGTTGAATTATACGGTGAGGGAAAACATCGTGAGGAAACCTACCTGTTCGTCGAACAGGTAATAGTTAGTGCTTGTTAATGGCGACATGGCTGACCACCTGTCACATTGAGTACTGACTATCTGGTTAACACGTGGGTTCGAGGTGTCCATAGAATTACTACCTTCGCAATTGCGGAGATGGACACCTGAACCTCTGACTACCCCGCAAGGGTTAATGGTCGTGAATGCGTTTGTTTTTTTTGTTTGTTTTTTAAATATCCCTAGACCATGTTGATGTGTGTATGTTCTTACAGATACCTACCACCTTATTCCAAAACAAAGTCTATGTTTTGTTATAGAAACAAGTCCGTGTAAAACAATTGCAGCCCTTTGTTTATCTCTGGGATAAATACTTTTGAGGTTACCTTTCTGTTTTAGTAGTGGCCAAGAATGTTTTTATATCTAAAATAAGTTAAAATCAAAGTTAATATAAGTCAATATCAAATCAGTATGATGAATTAGATTTCTTGCAGATAAATTGTTGTTATTTCATTTGTAAATTCTTATGCATGAAGAATTTTTCTATAAATATCGATTCACAAAGCAATGCGGCGGGATAATAGGGGATATTTTATGTAATGTTATTTATGTTTGCGATATAAACAGGTTCCACACTACGATAGTTTCAAAAACACTGAAATAAATCACATCAAACTTGATATAACAAAATCATAACAAACTTTATTGTCATGGCGGATGCACGTTCCGTGTATCAATTGAGTTGTAAACGAAACAAACACTAATAAATTATAATCAGATTATTCAACAACTTATTATTTATTAATATATATTAAAAACATTGTAGTCATAAATATATAAAAGTAATCAATATTTAAATAATAAATCACTTGTGGTAAATAATTGTAATTTTATAGAAACAATAAGAAATAGTGTTTTGGAACGTACTTGAGTGAGTACCCTAACCCGACCTCCTGTAGAAGTCTGTGAGCCTAGTAATGCGCTTGTATTTTCGTATGGTTTTAAGCTGAAAAAGAACTTCAAATATTCATTCGATTTATGCGTAAAGTTTGCCGAGGCAAACAATACCTACAGACTACTGAGCAAAATTTTGAGCAGCAGGATATGTATAATAATTATACATTTTTTTGGTGCGACCTCCAATACCGCTATGAGAGCCTAGTGACCGAATTCGGATTTCGATAGCAATTTATCTCTAAAAAATTGCTCCGCGGTCTACCCTTCTTGAGAGATATGAGTCTGAGTCGTAAAAAAAACAAAATCTAACTGGCTGCCGTTCTTTCCGTATATCTGTCCGGTACCGGTATAACCTATTCTGCAGTACGCTAAAAACTCTAATTCAAGATGCCAAAGAGTATCCCAAATGTATATTTATGATTTCGAGCATCACAAATGCATACTCAAACTCTGACTACCCTGAATTCGGTCACGGTCATTATGCATAATATATAATTATGTGTATGTGTGTGTATACATACATACATATATATATACACCATAAACAACCTATCCTGGGGTTTACTAATTGTTGCCTACCTACTGGGAAGAAAGCTGATGTGATGTCAGTAGGTATCATGTATGTATATTCTGAACTTCTTATCATAATATCCGAAACATCAAGCGGTAAATCAAAATTATGTATTAATTATCATGATTAGAGTACCCGCCACATAAGGTGGCAGTTGGAGGCGTCGCCACAGTCGCGTAATCCAGTGTTGCCAGTAAACACGCCAAAACTAGCACTCACTGTGCCATACGGCTCGATACATTATATTGAGGTTTCATTTGTAACGATCTTTGGTTGTAGAGCTATAAACTCGAATAAAACAAATTAATATACCAAAGTCAAAAGTCAAAATATTTTTATTCAAAATAGGCCATCATAAGCTCTCTTTGAAAGTTATTTTATGATCTAAGTACAAATTAAAAAAACTATATATTGACAAAAGGAATATATATGAGTGAAGTGGAAGGGCGGTTACGTAGGGGCCGGCCTAATAAGACATATATGTAACAGTCAGATAGACGCTATTTTGAAAAAAGGTGACGTTAGGAGTACCTATAACCGCCGAGAGTGTATTAGAGAATGTATGAATGTCAATGAAGCGAAAGTGGTCTGTCAGGATCGGGACAAATGGGGATCCCTGATCTCTGCCTACCCCTCTACAGGGAATCAGGCGTGATGTGTATGTTTGTATGTAAAAAAACTATTTCAAACATGGCACTGAGCATTGTCTTTACATATTTTTACCGAGGTTAGTTCACCAACCATTTCGGCTGCTCAAGATGCCACGTCATGAAGACCACGACCGCTCTGATAAGAGCGTAACGATTGAGAAGAAGAAGTTCAGCGGAGACCCTTGGAGAAGAACTAACAAGAAACTCCAGAAATCAATTTATTATAATCACCCTTAACAAACATAAAAATTACAAAGAGTGGGCAAAAAACACAACGCTGGTAATACTAAATTTACCTTTCATACAAAATAACACGCAATGGCGGAAACGTCAAATTTAGTTCCAAGTTTGGCTACTGCCACCTTATGTGGCGGGTACTCTAGGCATAAATGACGCAAGAATAAATTTATATCAAATATGGCGTCGCATCAAGTAAAATACTTCTTAAAATATACATGTAGAATAAATCAACTTTAGCAGTTCCCTTCGAAAGAAAAAAATCGCTTGTAATATAATAAGCAATAACCTCAAACACCAAAGTGATTACACATTGTTTTCCAAATTTCACTTATTGAACTAATAAATAACTGATCTCGTGTGATTATCTAGCGGTTTAGCTGTGAACGCCAACAAAATGGACGTGCTCCCCACGCTGGCATTCGCCAAATTCTGAACGCGATCTATTGAAACTAGCGACTCGCGGCGGACGCGTAAGCTGTCCATATAAAAATGTATGAAACAGATGGCGGCCCAAAATTGGGCGTTTTATACTTACGAAAACTGCAGTATTATGAATAAAACAGGACCTAATATATTTTTAGTCAAATTATTTAGTATTTAGAGAACCCATTATTGTATATTTTGATTTCAGATCTTACTCCGTGACGAAATAAACGAAAAAATACAAAACCCTGTTTGCGCCATTTTTCTGATTTTTTATCAACTTTATGCGTTTATATTTACGTAATTATTGATATTTAACTCTTGAAACTACTTCAGTCATCAATTTCAGTCTTTCATTATGCTACCTTGAAAGTATGATAGGTGTCAGTAAGTTCTAAATAGGTTTAAACTGAAAAATGAAAACACTCGTTTCGCTCATTTCCGCGAACAATACCCTTAAGGAATTATAACTAATAATTCGAGATTATGAAGTTTTAATTTTATTGTGTAAAGTTCTATGAAGGTTCTAACTTAAAAAAATTACCTGTTACCTACCTATCTTAGGTTGATTTTCATCTATGTATATGTATTTTGTTTGCTATTCATGACATTGGTGGCTCGTCAAATAATCAAATTTACCAATTTTAGATATTTCACTAGTATAACATCATTTAAACTTCTGTCTCATTCAGCCAACAATAAACTCTACAATTTAAACTTGACATTTGTAAGTCTTATGTCACTTGTCAACCAAAATTTTGTATATTCTTTATATCTTAGTTTACTACCAAAATTAAATTCTTTTCTTCACAAATTCTTATCTTCAACCCTTCATGACCATTACCTAAAATGTTAGCATTAAGCAGACCCTTATTCCGCGTGGCATTCCAAACTCCACAATTGGCCAGTTTAGGCCAGATTAGGTATAAAAAGGATAAAGTTGATGAAGAATGCTGTAATAAGGCTCCGGCGGAAACGCCTGTGCATCCCTGCTGCCCTCAAAAGCCCAAAAAGGAAAAGAAATCTATATTACACAGAATCAAATTGAAAATTGTGGAGGGAGGTACCAATTTCTCTAGTAAGTATGCATTTTGGTCACAATTTACTATTTAAACTAGCTATTTATCTTTTTAGCTATTTTATCGTCTTTAAACTAGATAAACATTATAAAAAAAATTTACATCCGAGATAGATTTTTGTCTAATGAATAATAATTTATAAAATATTCATGGGGTATATGGTCATAGAGAATTACGATATACTATTTATGTTTTGCCTATAAGTCGTCTTGTTCATGTGACTTCCACAGTTTAATACAAAAGTTTTCTCACATATACTGCGTTAAGAAACGATTGTAAGTCAAATTTGCTTGTTAAGACAATTGATTCACATTATGTTTACCAAAATAATGTTATCTATTCATAAACAGCAAGCAATAACTTTAATTAACAGTGCTTCTAAATGGCGACGGCTTACCACCTGTTACATTGAGTACTGACTATCTCGTCAACACGTGGGTTTAACATGGCCATAGAATTACTACCTTCGCAATTTCGAAGATAGACATCTCAACCTCTGACTACCCGCTAAGGGTTAGTGGTCGTGAACGCGTTTGTCTCTGTAAAGAAATTAACACGAGTCAAACTGCAGCCTACTTCGCAATCTAACCTAACATTTCCCCATCCCAGCTCCGTTCAAAAAGCTAACCTGTAAGAGTCAGGATGTTTGTCCTGAACCAGAAGTGGAGGTGGTAGAGAAACCTCTTCCCCCACCAACCGTGAAGGTTCTTCCTCCATCAGAAATACAGATTTGTGGCACTCAAGTCTCTATTCTAGGAGCTGATAATGCCCTAGGAGCTAACATTGCTATGCTGTTGAAACAGAGCCCTGATATACGAAGGTAATTGTATATTTACAGAGTTGAGTAGTACTACCTTCGCAATTTCGGACATGGACACCTGAACCTCTGACTACCCATCAAGCGTGTACCTACGCGTTTATCTTTTTAGAAATTTCGTAATTGTAGAAGTAGCTAAAAGAGCTATGTCTTTATGAGATGATATTAAGGTGTCGATGAAGCGAAAGTGGTTTGTGGAAAGATAGTAAAGCAGTTGATTAAATTCTATTTGAGTGTCGGAGTTTGTTGGTATTTACCTATAATACCTTATACAGAGGATTTTTATTAACCCTTTAAGAACTATAAGTAATTGTGACTAATGAAATGTACAACTGAACTTAAAATCAAAGTCATTTAATATGTTTTCAAGTTATCAAAACTACAACTGCACCCAAATCTTAAAATCAACGTAATTAAATACAATTTCAAGTTGTGTAGCATTTTCATGTATCGAATTAATATTCAAACTCGGTCACACGTATACCTGTCACGGTTGATTGATTCGTCAAAGAACTAATTGATTAGTTGAAAAATAAGAGTAGAAAGGCCCTTATCAAAGTTCACTAAATTTATATTTACTGTATTTTGCATATATGGTACTCAATTTAAATAAAAGTATACAAACAAACCTTAGTTTTCATGAGCATTTCATCAAATTAGTACCTAGCTTATAATTTAGCTTTCTTCCAGATTGGCCTAGATTTCAAAGATAAAGTGACTTAAATTAACGCATTATTTAAGTTCCTTTCAATCAAAGACACCTTAGTACTCAATCATCATAACCCCACTTTAATACGTCAAACTTCATTCTCTCTCTAACGTATATTGTCTATGTTATCATAGATCCCACTAGACATAACAAAGCTGTCCTTGATATTAAATATTTCGTCCCGTCACGCCTCAGCGCCTGCAGTCTCATGTAGCGTCTCTCCACGGCTCCCCAAGGGGTCATATCCAAGCTCCATGTTAGTACACAGGGATTTTATTTGCTCTACTCGCTCGTTCGAGTTTCATCGCTGTGCTAACATCCAATCCGGTTGGCATTAATAATTTATTTCGCGTGCACCGTTCTCTTGGAAAGCTTTGTCATTTGGCTTGTTTAATAAGCTGTCAAGGTTTTAGAGGACAGGGACTTGGTGAATGTAATCAACTGCCTATCGTATTTGGTATAAGAGATATGAAGGAAGCTTTAGTTGTTGGTCAATGTATTGACAATGCATTGCTAAATGTTCAAATGACCCACCTCTACCGCAATTGACTTCCTACACATGATTAATGGCATTTTATGTCCGAACAGCCTTTCTCTGTAGACTCACGTTAGTTATGTAATAATAATGTAATGTCGTTAATAGTTCTCAACTAGGTATGGGTACGTATGTAAATATAAAGATGGAAATTCACTTAAAGCCCTATATTTCCAGATTGCATTTATACGAGTCTTTGCCTTCACATCAGAAGCCTGTCAAAAGTAAAAAGATCACAGCTCTGGCCCAAGACTTGAGCCAAATCAATACAAACACTTTAGTCGAATGCTTCCCGCATGTGCATAGTGAGCTAGAAAAATGTTTGAAGGTAAAGAAGTAAGCTAAGAAAGTAGACCAATAGAAAACATTAAATTAGGTAGAACATTAGTACAGGGTGCAATTATAAAAGTAACTCAAAATGCGTAAGATGCTGCCAGTAATTAATATTCTAAATGGTTTACGCATACTTTAAACTTACAGTTCAGTAAATTGTAATCAAATAAAGCTACTTTTAACAACACTAGTCATGGTGCAAACTAATTATTTGCCCACCAATAACCTAGATCTTCATCTTTCTTCAATAAAACCAAGAATTGGTCCCAAATTCACCGCGCTTCCGACTCCCCATTCGTCAATCAGCTATTATCCATTGACACAACATCAATATGTCGACGAACAATAAGATTGTCTATTAGGTATCCATAAACACGATGTTCGTCCGTCGTATTCGCGAAGTAGGCGTTGACCTCGCCAGGTCATAGGGCGGTGGCCAATCAATATTCTACTTATGTATGGATTTCATGCCTGACAAGCTTCGAACAAGCTGCGAAATTTAGCTAGTTCGCCAAGTCATTAAATGCTTTTACCCTTGACTTTTCCAAGATTGATGGGTACTTCGATTTGAAGAGGTTATTTTCGAGCCACTTAAAGCCTCGCTTGACGTGTGTGTATCATGTCAAGTGATTGGAATTTGTAGCAAAATAACTCACATAAAATGTGCTTCACGTTAATATTTCAGAATATGGCCATCTATGTAACCACCAAAACAATTATTACTAATTTAATTATTTGAATCAAAACGTAAAGTATAAAAAATGGTTGACTTATTTTTATTAAAAACAGGGTTCAGATGTAGTAGTGCTCCTGGATACAGACCTCATTAAGCCAACGATGAGCTACGAAGAGAAATTCGTGACTCAGGCGCCCTTAATGAAACTCTTTGCTGATGTGATCGCCGGCGAATGTCCCAACGCTTATATTATTGTCTTTACATCGCCTATCGATTGCATGGTGCCTTTTATCGCTGAGGTAACGTAAAATTCAAACTTCTATATATTTTGATTACATATATGGATTTGAACATCATAAATATGGATCTAAGCCTGGTGTAGGGTGAAAAGTAAGGATGGAAGCGCAATTTGTTACTGTCGAGGAAACAGATCCACTTATCTCGAAAGTTCGGCTGCAGAGCGTATTGCAAGCGGCCTGGCCATTTGTCATGAGAGGGTCGGAATACACGAGCGTGTCTGTGATTATTATGAGTTTAATATTCTTCTGATAAAGTAGCAAAAAAGTTTCCAGCAAAGAGGACGTGGAAAATAGTTTGCATTCCAGAATTATATTTTTCTGTTCCAAGTATAGAGTCCAATACCAAATAGGTTAGAAGCTTCGCATCCATTCGTATGCCGTTCGTATTTTGATTCTAGTGAGTGCGCAGTGAGTTTGTTTATCTAACGAAACGTGTGGACTGCTGACTGTGAATAGAAATATCGGCAGCTGCTCCGAAGCTCATTGATGCGCATATTTACCACACAGGAATTGAATGAATATATGAAACTAAGCTTTATCAACTAAACCTGTAATGGGAAATTTGTACAACTATTAACGAACGTAAATATCGTAAAGTAAATTCAACCAAAATATATATTTTTCTTGAGGAGGCTAATGTCTATCAATGAACAGCCAAAAGCTTTGACTGATTGCATTTCTTATTCGCCAGCATATGAAAAACAGTGGCTCCTCATACAATGCAAGGAAGCTTCTAGGCTCAGTAGCCATATCAGAGATGAGGGCCACCAACCTTGCCGCCCGAACCCTGTCTCTGCAGCCATGGGTGACCAGGATTCCATGTGTGGTTGGCACTGAGGGTGATTCCTTAGTGCCCTTGTTTTCTAGGGCAATGGAAATGTTTGAATTTTCACCGGTAATTCCTTTTTGCCCCAGTTTATTTAAGAAGGCATTTTTTGTGTATAGAACATCATGGATGTAGTTTAAATTTGTATTTTGCAATTATTCTTTATTGGTTAATTCCATAAGTTCCGAGTGGATACTAATTAGTAAATATTCATAACTTCGGTCATATTGTTACTGTGTACTGTGTCATCCAAGTTACTGGATAACTTTTAGTTATGGGTCTGGTTAGCTCATGGTTTATTCATTCACTGTACCTACTTGCCTAGACATAGATGAACCATCTTATTCAGAACTTAGAACTTCCTTAGCATCTTACCAAATGCTAAAATCAACCATCTAAGAGACTGGTATTTTCTAGCAAGAAACAGTGAATTTAATAAAGGCCGTGAGGAAATCCATGCCGGGAACAGGCGACGCGAACACCCAGCGGGGTAACCAGCTATGTGATGCTCATGCCATCGCACAGCTGATCGTGAAAGTGAGCAAAGCCACCGTCTGCAAGGACACCTACAAGATAACCGCCTTTGTTGACGCTTGTGCTGCTAATGTTGTCTCGCCTGCGCCGTAAGTCAAGAGCTCACGCTTCTTTTTGTATATACCTTTTAGTATTCTTTAATATATAGTATACGTCACGCCCTAGAGAATTCTAGAAACAGATTACGGATCTCCATTTTACCCAAACCTAGCAAGCTACTGTCGCTTTAATGATTTCTTTTAGTTTAATCGTAAAATATGTAAGCAAATTTTGTGTAATAAACTTGTTATTGACGTTTCAATAACTATCATAATTTAATGATGTTGAAAGTAATGCTGGCTCTTATTTATTTATTGGTCGTCATCCTTAGCCAGTCGGTATTGGTGTAACATTTATAGACCTCTGATTCCTTAGCCAATGCTATTTATCAATGGTTCCAAAAAGCTTTGATGTTATTTGTCTGTTTCAATGTATTTGATACTCAAAACATACACAAGAGCATTGACACAAACAAAATCAAAATTGAAAAACTTCACACTGGCTTATCATGTGTGGTAAAATGGTGAATAATTTACTCATATACAGCCAAAATTGAACCTGATTTTCTCCATACAGGTTCCTTGCGAGCTCAGTGGAAATCGGAGGTATAGGAATACTGAAAAACTTGGGCCTGCCAAAAATGAATGACGTAGAACTGGAGTACGCGAACGTGGCTTTGAATAATTTGCAAGAGAAACGTGATTTGGTCCTAGACTATTATGATAAAGTCTGCGGTGGTTTTAGGGCTATTGCCCACGGTAAATGCGGTTAAGGTTTTGTAGAAAATTGTCTTTTTTGTAATGGGATTTGTAATCTGTGTGTTATTGTATAGTTATCTGTGGCGTTGCTGAAATATTATCAATAAGGCACAGAGTAATTCCAAATTAAAATTGCGTGATTGTTTCCATTAGTTAAATTTATAAGTGTAGGTATATGAATTTTAATAACAGAATACCTATAAAAATTAAATGCTTATGATGTAATCTTATAGTTAGAATATAATGTCAATCGATTTTGTTTGTAGGTGGTGTAGTAATAAAATACAAGATTTATTTCGTTATGTTTAAATATGAATGGCTATATTTTTGTATTTGTAGCTGTTTAATATACAATAACGTTTTATACAATAAACTTCTTTTATACATTAATTATTATTTTTCTTAAAATGTTACTCTACTCAGTTATATTCAATATACATGTATATATTATACAGACCATGAATGAATTAATGATCTTTTAAATACGTCTTTGGACTATTAATATTATATCCCATTAATACTATGTAAAACCCATGACACCGTGTTAATAAATCCCACTATATACAAAATAATAAACATTGATAATGAAGCAAAAGCGGTTTAGTTCAAAAAAGATTATGATCCGTGATCACTACCAATCTCTATAAATAAACAAGCGCAACATCTATGCAATGTTGTACATTCATAAAATACCATGCTTGTAAGCCTTTATAACAGGCTTTCAAAATACAACTATCTACAGTTAATTTCTTTGATAAGTACTCCCAAAATATTTACAATATGTGGCAAGGTTTCTATGGTGACTATATACACTCTTTGCTAATTATGGCACTAAATCTACTTTATTAATGGATGTCCATGTGTCAAGGACCACTTCTTCCGAAAGGAATCTTTTCGTTTGTCTTCAAATACATTTTGCCTCGCATCCTGAAATAAGACAAAATTCAATGTTTTAATAGTTCATGGTATTGATATAAATATAGTCCTGACGTCGTTCACATGTATGCTTATTATTGACCACTAGGAATTTAATCAAATAAAGTAAATAGTATAGAAACATCAAATATAAGCTATACAAAAAAATTTGGTTGCGTTAGAAGGTCTATACCCACGAGTGTATATCCTTAATATATAAGTAACAACATATAACTTATATGTGCGAACTAAAACAAGGTACATAATACTGAAAAAATTACAATGGTATGTAACTGTAACAGTACAGGAAACCGCAATCATACATGATTGACAATCTGGCATACATATAATCGTTTCAATAGACAGAACTTATTCGTATTCCATCATAAGATAAATCTGAATAAACGGATTCTGCACAAGGCTTCGGAATTCAATCTCGGAAGGGGTGGAATACATAAGCGTTGAGTGTATAAGATTAGGGTGGGATAAAGACATTTCCTGAAACACATTACGTAAAATACCACTTAAGGTGTCAATTAAATTGAATAAATACTCAAGGGATGAAAGGTATATTGATATATGTACAGACTGCTGCTTTCTGAGTCTCGAATTACTTCTTTTAAGATGTTGTTTTTACCGCGAATGAAAAGCACAGAAAAGGGTATCAAAAATTTGCGTATCTACCGGAATCCCAAATCAAAACTCAAATTTCCTGAAGACTTACCATGCTATATATTACTGTCACCGTATGTATCTTAAATTATCAAGTTCCATTTTTACTGTTATACACTCTTACATACTCTCTTACTAGTAAAATGTCTATCCCTAAAACACCCTAAACACACGCTTCCCTACCCCTTACCGACCATCTTTTCATTCCGCCACTTATAAATCTGTCGGTCCTTATTCAGATTCACAATTCATACGTGACTCGTGAACTTATTCGCGACCAGGCTAAGAATGCCTGTATTGAGATTTAACATCGCGTGTATTTCGTGTAGGACCTTGGGAATCACGGCTTGTGGGAATGTGACTTAAATCATGTACATGCGTGAAGACAGGGTTCATGTTTAGGGTAGATAGAGAGATGTAAATGAGGATTTGGATATTAAAAGTTCACGTCTCAATAGTATGATACACACTGTTAATAATTATGAGCATGATTTGGGTAGTAGTAGTATTTGCAAAGCATTTTGGATATTGAATGTTCATGATCCAGTAAATAGTCAGTGACCAATATAGCCCAGTGGTATATCCGCATTGTTTGACTATCATTCTTGGATAGTTCTTTATATAGTTCTGATAAGACTAGACTAGAGAATATAGACTAACCTAGGTCTCTTCAAACAACTCGTTGTTTAACCTAGGTACCTATTAACCAAGCCTGACATAACTTCCCTTCAGTGATCGAAGGCCCCTATTTGAACGTGACTGTATGACTCATAGTATCAAAGTAATTTTCATTACTATAATGATATTTAATAGGAAAATCCATATAAAAAAGATGTTTGTTTCTTTTTGTTGGTAGTTTTTGGGATTGCGTGTAAAGTGGCCTAATTAAATCGTCGGATAGCCATCTAAACGGAAATGAAATTAGTGTGACCTTCAATCCACTAACATAGCAACAAGCTGAGGAGTGTCATGTTGATTCACGCATTTTTATCGATAGTATACAGTGGTAGGAATCAGACTATTTATGTAGTTGCGTCTTTTTTCTTTGTTGTAGAACCTTTGTAGATTTTTACGAACATACTCGATTAGGTATACCATAAATAAGGACGATCTCATTAACAACAACTGCAAATAAGAGGACTAAAGCGTGAAATCTCATAAAAATCTCCAGTCATAAAAGTTATATAAAACTGATAAATATAATATATCTAAGTTATAGACAGAGCAGTCAAAGCAAGAATACATTAGACTACTATTACATCTTGAAAGGACAGAAATTAACCCATTTAACTCCCAACTATAGAACCAAAAAATGCAAGCTAGAACAACTATAAAAGATTCGTCATACAGCTCAATATATGTTGGGCGCTTATATTAATGTTCCGGGCAAGTAAAATGTAGCGAGCGCTTTACAGATACTTGGGGCCATGACTACGATATTTCACGGCTCGTGCCACGCTAGGAATTGCCGCTCTCGCATATTTTAGCCTTAACACGCTAAATGCATCCTGCACTCACTCTAGAGGGATTGGCTGTGAACGCTATTTTTCATTTTTATAGAAATTTCCGTAGCGTTGTAGTTATTGGATTTTTCTATAAAATATTGTTTGTAGAGTTCCATAGTTAAAACGTATGGGTGGTAATTTGTATGTATCAATAGAATTAAAATATGTATGTTATAGATTATCAAGAAAAACGTGGGTACAACGTTGCTGTAAATCACATAATTATATATCGTCTATTTCGGAAATCTACACGTACACCTACACCTACACCACATTCATCAGATTTGTTTCTGAGGTGATTCCTTAAATCCCTATGAATTTTGGCAACTGACAAGTAAGCACAATCGTGACCACCGTTATACCAGCGTAAATCACCACGCCTAAGTCACAACGTAACTCTTTTTCAAGCTCTTACTATCCCTTAGTACAGACAGCGCTCGAAGAATGCTTATAGAAATAAATATTTTTATAAGCCCATATTGCTCTATAAAAACAAAGGTCATCTACACTCACGGTGCTCGAGCAGCGAATCCCATGTACCCGTGGGGGGTGAACTGGCAGCGAGCGTTGGCCGAGCTCCAGTCCTGGCACAGGGTGGCTGGGAAGCCCTGAGGGTTCAGCACCGACTCCGCGAAGAGACGCCAGGCGCGGTTGTGGCTGCAGCCGTCTGGAATAGGCAGGAGAATGGGATTAATACAAAGGGACTATGTATCGTTATGATTGATTCGTTACGTAAGTATATGGATAGTGTTATATACTGGAGCGATTAATAAAAAGGGACTATATATCATATGATTGAATCGTTAGATGTATTGATAGTGTTATATATTGGATTATATTACGTTTTAGTTTTATCTAAAGTACAATTATTATTTATTATAGAAATATACACCTATAGGAAACTCAAACTTACTACATAGTATGTCTACAGCATAATCCTATTGCGAGCTAAAATATAGGTATTTTACAACACAGAATTTATGATTAATTGTACATAATATTCTGTGAATAATTAATGTCACCAGATCGATCGAATCAAACGGTAAGACCTAACCGTGTCGCGGCATAAGATTTCGTAATTTATAATCGTAAGGTACCTAAATAGCACTACAATATTCTGTCGGTATATCGTAATTAATCATTAAATCATCGAGCAACAAACAAGATTCCCAATTTCTGAAACCAGGAAGCAACCGGAAGACTTAGTCTATATTAATTACATACATACATACATACACATCACGCCTGATTCCCTGTAGAGAGGTAGGCAGAAATCACGGATCCCCATTTGTCTCGATCCTGACTGACCACTTTCGCTTCATTGACATTCATACATCCTCTCATACACTCTCGGCGGTTATAAGTACTCCTAACGTCACCTTTTTTCAATATAGCGTCTATCTGACTGTTATTTGTCTTATTAGGCCGGCCCCTACGTAACCGCCCTTCCACTTCACTCATATATATTCCTTTTGTCAATCTGCTATCATTCATCCGCATAACATGTCCAAACCATCGAAGCATGCTCTTTTCAATCTTAGTCACTACATCTTCTTTCAAACCGCAACCTTCCCTTATCACACTATTTTTAATTCTATCATTCAATGTTACTCCTAACATGCTTCTCAGTGACCGCATTTCGACGGCATTGATTCTACTTTCATGCTTCTTTTGCCATACCCAACTTTCACTACCATAAGTCAATGTTGGAACCAGCACAGCCCTATGAATAGACATACGTGCCGATTGAGAAATCAACTGGCTACCCATAACACTATACATAGCCCCATTAATCTTATTACCTGCACACACTCTACGTTCAATATCTCCCTCACATTTTCCGTTACTAGTAAAAAGTGTTCCCAGATATACAAAATCATTCACTTGTTCGACTCTTTCATTATCTATGTCAATCATGCACTCTGTCTTGCTAAGTCCCTCCATGACCATTACTTTCGTTTTATTTACATTAATTTTCATGCCTTTCCTCTTAAGGGACTCATTCATGCATGTGACCATCTCCTGCAACTCACACGCCGATGACGCAAGAAGAACCTGATCGTCAGCGTACAAGAGGCATTTAATGATCAACTCGCCCATACGCAATCCTCTGTCACTTTCTTTCAAATCAGTCAAGCAACTATCCATGAACAGATTGAACAGCCACGGCGAAGCTACACAGCCCTGCCTCACACCCTTTCGGATACTGAACCAGTCTGAGTAGGCCCCATTAACCCTAACACAAACTCCGGAATCCATATATAAAGACTTTAGAGCCCGTATTAAGGTACTGCCCAAACCAAACGCAGATAGCGCCCTCCACAAATCGTTCCGGGATACACGATCATACGCCTTTTCCAAATCCATTAAAGCACAGAAAACCTTTTGGTTCTTCGCCAAAAACTTTTCAGCCACCTGGCGTAAGGAAAAAACCTGATCTGTACATCCCATTCCCTTCCGAAAACCTGCCTGTACATCCCATATCTTGGTTTCAGTCTCACGAACAACTCTTTCAATCAATACTTTTGCATATATTTTTCCGACGATGCTCAGAAGGCTAATCCCCCGGTAGTTCTTGCAATCTTGCAAGGGTCCCTTCCCCTTGTACAAAGGAACGATAACGGCCCTGCACCAATCTTTAGGCACACGTCCATACCGCCAACACGCATTAAAAAGTAAGTACAAGAGGTTGGCAACCACCGGGCCACCAGCCCTCAACATCTCCACGGAAATCCTATCATACCCTGCAGCTTTACCAGTTTTCATAGCTTTCAAAGCTTTGAAGATTTCTTCCATACTAATATCACTGCCATTATCATCCAAACTTAATTCAGATGTATCATCCTGAAATGATACATCCTCATTTTCAAATAACTCTTCAAAGTATTCCTTCCATCTTTTTAATTAATTCTATGCATAATATCTATAGTTTATTCAAAAACAACAACAGTTACTGGTTGCCCGAAGCTTAATCTTGAGAAGTCAAAGCGCTTCAGGTCTTTGTGGCGCAGACAGCGTTCACTGTTGACTTTCTTTGCCGTGTTGCGAACTATTGTTTTGGAAACCAGCCAGCGTGTTCAGGAGCGCTGTGATTCAATAGACTGAACCCTAATTCTTGGTTATGTTTAGGCTGGTATGTATTTTGTATTCACGTGTGGGTACGTAAGGGCTGGTCCATTAATACATATGACAGGCAGATAGACTCCATTTTGAAAAAGGGTGACGTTAAAAGTACCTATAACCGCCGATTGTGTATCAGTGTCAATAAAGCGAAAGTGAAGTAAGGTTCGGGTCAAGTGGGGATCCGTGCTTCTTGCCTACCCCTTTACAGGAAAACGGGCGTGATGTGTATGTATCTCCATCCTCTAAATATCTTTTTTTAACTTTTCTTATTTACTGAACGTCAAATAAAGGCATACAGTTAGATTTTATTATATAACACTAACTAATCGACGAAAATAAGCAAAAGAATAAATTCCCAGTCCAATAATATTTCAATATATGTATAAAATATAACTGTACATGGCTATATACTTTACACTACTTTTTCGCTATATAATATGACAGTTTTAGTCCACATAATATTTTGTAGGTGTTGGTTATGTTGCAGTTCCTTTAGTTTTCGTTACAATTAACATCGTAGTCGCTTCGAATAAGCACCAGAATCACCCTTTGATGGCCTGATAAACTTTCGCATCCATTTTATGTAAATGCTTGTAGTTACGAGGCACTTGCTTAACATATTCTCAGCTGAATAGATTTTGCCCGACTTTTAGATAGAACATAAGAAAGTAGGTTGTAAATTGATAAGGAAAGAAGAAACAAATCAAGCTTAATAATTACGATATAGTTTTTTTAAGTAACATCAGAGGCTATTATGAAATCGTATCCTCAATTATGATGATGTTATTTATTAATTAGTTAAATAACATCGATTACTATCAAATAGCTAATACTACGGTGAGGGAAAACATTTTGAGGAAACCTGCCTGTTCCCCGAACAGATAATATTTTGTAGTGCTTGTAAATGGCGACATGGCATCACCTGTCACATTGAGTAGGTACTGACTATCTGGTCAACACGTAGGTTTGAGGTGGCCATAGAACTACTACCTTCGCAATTGTGGATATGGAAACCTAACCTTTGACTACCCCGCAAGGATGAATGGTCGTTAACGTGCTTGTCTTTTGTCTAATATGCATATGAAAATGTAACTACCTTCTAACTTGATAAAGAAAATATTACATATGTAAAAATCCGAATCCATTTTACACACTACAATTTAAAAACCATAATAAGTAAATAATATTCCCAATTCACTTCTTTTAACGCAAGCCTTTAAAAGAAGCAGACCAAATCATGTTAAAGTCTTTATAACTGCAAGCACGTTTTAGCGGGAAACCCCGATCAATGCTGTGACGTCACAGGCGGTGGAGGGGTGAAGCGGGGGGGTTTACGTTTGAAACCCTTCTCGTAGCATAAAGTAGTATTTGATTATTTATGAAGAATGCAAGCTCTGATTTGCTTGTTTAATATGACTGTGAATGAATAATTGAATTCGACTAACCAGAGTTAGATGAACTTATTGTTTCTGTTTTATTTCTTTATCAGATTTTATGTACTTAAAATATGAAATACACCAATGAGGGAAATCGTAGAGAGGAAACCTGCCTATTTCTCAGAAAAGGAAGTTACAAAACGGTTTTCCATCTGTCATGTCAGAGGATGACTATCTGGTCAACACTTGGTTTGAAGGCGGGCGTAGAATCACGTGATTGCGGAAATGGAATGCGTACCTCTGACTATACCGCAGGGACAATGGTCGTGAAGACTGTGTTATGTTTTAAAGTAATATTTAATATTTATGAAAAATTCAAGATCTGATTTGCGTACTTAATATGTCAGAGTGATGAATAATTGATTTCAACTAACCATGTACATAGTTCAATGAAATTATATTTCTGTTTTATTTCGAGCTGCTTTGGTACATTATTAGCACCGGATGTCAATTAACTTTGACATTTACCTTCCCTTTTTATAAAATGGATATTTTGTTTATCTTTTCTGACATTTTAGCTTTACTACGGAGTTATTTTGGGAACCTTCCGTCATATTTAGCCTTTTGTTTTCGCTGTATTCACTCAAAAATATACCCTATTCATACTTTAATGGAGCAAGGTTAGTTTTTAGAACATTTTGAGGTTGGATAGAATTTTTGGTCACTACTGACATGAGTTTTAATCCCTTTCGGCGTAGACAGAGACTCGGAACTCTTTAGCATTTATATTAGAAAAAAGACAAAAAAAAACAGACGCATTCACGACCATTAACCCTTGCGGGGTAGTCAGAGGTTTAGATTTCCATCTCCGCAATTGCGAAGGTAGTAATTTTATGGACACCTCGAACCCACATGTTCACCAGATAGTTAGTATTCAATGTGACAGGTGGTAAGCCATGTCGCCATTTACAAGCACTGTTACCTATTTGGCGAACAGGTAGGTTTCCTCACGATGTTATCACCGTATAATGCATTCCGTAAATGTGTTTTTATTACGAAAATGTACTTAGAAATTCATTAAGCTTCATTTCCATTGGTACATGCTTACGTGGCATTTGAACCCTGTACCCAGAGGTGATACAGTGCCAAGCCCCAAACAACTAAGCTACGTCAAATTTATATTAGAATTAAACATATTAGTACGCATAAATACAGAACATTAATATCCTGTTTTAGCCCTTCACCCATTAGATTCCACTGACCCTTAGTCCCTTAGGTACATCCTACAACAAGTTAGTTAGTTAGAAGAACGGCAGATAGTTATTATTTTATATAAATTCCATATCACACCAGTATACACATTCACTATGCTAGTAAGAGCCTCACGCTCACGCTATACCTATTTACATACATACATACACATCACGCCTGATTCCCTGTAGAGGGGTAGGCAGAGATCACGGATCCCTATTTGTCCGGATCCTGACAGACCACTTTCGCTTCATTGACATTCATACATCTTCCCATACACTCTCGGCGGTTATAGGTACACCTAACGTCAATTACCTATTTACCAAGTATAAACTTACAAAGATACGCAATCTCCCGATTCTTGATCAGCTGGTCTACCCAGCAGCCGGGTTGGATCCAGGCGCCAGCGTTGGGGTAGAAGTCCACATCCCCAATGGGTTGGGGGAACCCGAGGATGCCTGGGTTCGTGTGCAGGACGTCCACGAATGCAGCGTCCCCTCTGGCTAAGTGGCCGTCGCTGCTGGTCAGCTTGTAGCCTGGGTATGCTGGGTCTAGGCCTGCGAGTTTTGAGTATGTTTCAGTAATATATAGAGGGTTGGGAAATTTCCCTTGATTCTGTCTACAGAGTCATGAACAAGTATTACAAAGAAAAAAAATAGACAAATAATTTTGTTACGAAAATTAAGTTATAACACATTTGCAACTTGCACCGACTACTGCGGTGTGAGAAAATATTATTAGGAAGCACATCTATTCCTCGGAACAAGTAATAAACAATGCTTGTCAATAGCGGCACAGCTCACCACCTCTCACATTGAGTCTATCTGGTGGTCAACCTGAAGGTCCGAGATGGTCATAAAATAATTTCAGAGACGGTCAGTTGAATCTCTTACTAACCCGAATGGGTTTAATGGCCGCTTTTATTATTGTTTTCTAACAATGAAATTTGGGTCTGCTTTATTATTTAAGACACAACAGTCCTTAAATGATTGACTATTTCGAAAGAGAATTTAGTCGTGACTTATCTATCTACAATTTTAGCGTCATACAAAACTAAAGTTCTCCTAAATTTTACAGCTCAGTTACCAAACTCTAACCACCAACAATACTTCTTACACAATCTCCCTTCACTACCCTTTCATCTTTGAACCTACCAGTAATCCTGCCCACCAGGATACCTCTTCTCTTTAGCTCCTTGCCAGTGAACCCTGCAGCCTCGGCTCCCAAAGAGAACCCTATCACATGCACCCTCGAAGGTGACAAACCTATCTCTTGGAGAGACTGGATGAAATCCGCTAACCTCTTGCCCATATATCTCGAGTTTTGGACTGCTGTTATGTACCTGAAAAGAGTATTAAGATGCAAACTAGCTGCCGTTCTTCCCGCCATGTAAAAGGCGAGGTCAATGGAATCTCTTGGGCGATGGGCTAGGAATGTTTAAAATATTCCATATTACATCACAACCCCAATATTCATGCTAAATAGTGACCTTGGATGTATGATCGTCTTCAAGGTTTTGTCCACCCCGAAAGGGATCAGAGTATTAAGTATTAGATACATACGCGTAAATACGTACATTACACAGCAATGCTGGTCTTGTTTAGACACATACAGATAATAATACCGTAGACAGAGGTTACGGAACCCTATTTTACCCGATACTAGGCTTTATTGATATCCATACATATACATACCACTTTCGCTTTATTGATATCCATACATATTCGGCGGTTATATGTAAGTGAGTCTTTCTAACTTTACCTTATTTGAGTTACCATATAAATTTATCCGTGTTGTGGTGAACTTATTAATATCTTTTCGGTAATATTAAAATGACTTTCGAGGTTGGTAAAGCATTAATATGGAATATTAGTGATAAAATGCAAGATAATTAACCAATATCCACCAATTGCACACATCAGTCGTCTAAAAGTAGCCATAAGTAACAATGTCTTAACTTATTTTTCTCTGTTTTAAATTTCTGGGATTCACATTTGGTAATGTCAGACATGTTTCAGTGGAAAACTACATAATTTCAAATTAGTAATAAAATTTACTAGAAATAAACCGGTAGATAATCATTATTCTTTTGTAATGATGCATCATCAAATGATTATTCGAAATATATAAATTTTCCATTCATACATGTTCTGAGATTGAACTTTGATCCATGCTTGTGTTATTCATTCTAGCATAAAGACATATAGGATAGACGACATATTGAAAAAGGATGACGTTAGAAGTACATATAACCGCCGAGTGTGTATGAATGTCAATGAAGCAAAAGTGGTTTATCAGGATCGAGACAAATGAGCATCTATGATTCGCTACTCATTTGTTGAGGGGGGTGATGTGTATGTATGTTCTTACTTCTGCGTATAAATTGGGGTTCACAGTACTTAATACGTTTTAAATGAATAGACAAAAAGACAAACGCATTCACGCCCATTAACCCTTGTGGGATAGTCAGAGGTTCAGGTTTCCATCTCCGCAATTGCGAAGGTAGTCATTCTATGGGCACCTCGAACCCACGTGTTGACGTGTTGTAAGCCATGTCGCCCTTTACAAGCACTGACTATTACTTGTTCGGGGAACAGGTAGGTTTCCTCACGATGTTTTCCCTCACTTTAAATGAATATTATTGCAATATCCTATCACTTACCAGGGGAAGGTAATAAGCCGTGACCAGTCCACTGCAATGAAATTGGTATCATCTCTCCTAATATATGCTGTAATTACAAAGATTCTTATATTATACAATGGTTTATTTTGTGCACCATGTAATTGTTGATTCCAGTACATTATACGTATGTAGTTTTATGTTCATATATTTACATAGACTATCACGTCCTTTAGTCCTATCGGGGTTATCAGGATCTTGGAGAGATGGTAATATATCGTAGGTAACTTTTAGCATGAATATTGAAGTTATGCAATGCAACTTCGTTGACAGCATGATAGCCAATCGCTAAATATTACATTTAGATTCCAATTGAGAGTACATTTACACGTATAATTAAGGTTAGAATTCCGCATATCAATGTTTAATAATTACACAGTACGCATACACAATGTACAGAAGGCTAGACAGAGATCACGTATCTCCGTTTCCCGAGCCAGACCCAAATTTCGCTTCATTAACATACACACACTTTCTCATACATACTCCGCGATTATAAGTACTATCAGCCTTATTCAGTATGTCGCTTCTATGTGTATCTAAGAAGTACACAGTATGTCTAAGAAGCGAAGTGAAGAACTTAGCTTAGGCGTAAATCCAGCTATCACAGCACGGTTTTAACTAGTCCGTTATACTACATGCCAAGCAGAATGGTAACTATAGGCTATTCGCGTTAAGTAAATAGTGGCGACCTGATATTCAGAGGTTAAACTGGCCAATGAGACGTTAATAAATGAGCAAAAAGGTAACAAACCAATTGCAGACAACCGTTGTCACGTCTCATTGGTCAAATCATGGGGACATGATGACGTCACTATTTTCTTAATGCTAAAATACTAAAGATGCATTATGAAGTACTAGTCTAGTACGGAACTAATAGTATCACTATATAGTAGATTACCTAGCATCGTTATTTAATAGACAAGATAGCCTTCATGGTAAGCGGTTTTAGATTTCATTGTCAAGTCTAGATAGCGTTTTACATTAATCTTTAGTACCTTATCGTGGGAAATACAACATCGCACATTTCCTAGTTTATAATATTATAAAAATCGTATGAAAACTACATTTACAATATTATGACTATAAGTCTAAAGAATGCATTAAGCTGCTTACATATGTATATCTTCTTAAAATAGGTACGTATATGTACTCTGCATATCCTTTCGGACTATTGTAGTATTTTGTAGTAGTTATCGGGCTAAAACCTGATGCCAAGTCACCCAAAATTTTGTAAAAATACCTATCAATCCATAAGTGACAGAAATTTTGGAATAATACCAAGAACATACCCTTTTATGAATAATTACAATTAGCATTAAGTAAAAATCTTTATACCTAATCCCTCTCGGAACCAAATACCAATATCAATAATTGCCCTTAGTTAGGATATTGTGAAAGTCAGAACCCTACTCAGCATATAAATAGCACCCTACGTCAGATAGAGAGAACTAATAGGCAATCAAAGGTTTCAGGAAATCTAATCCTGAGTTAAAAATAGGCTTTATAAATCTCGTTTGACGTCACAATCACGATGACGGTGATCGAAATCACGTGCTAGTTTCCTATGCAAATACTTAGATCTTACTGATTAAGTTTGGTGCTCAAAATAGCAGATAATATGGTCTAAACTTTAGTTTAATCCGAGTTATGATGTAATTAATAAATATGATCAACCCTCAATATAAACTGTTACTTATTTAATGCTTAGAAGACCGGCAGCTAGATTATCTACATATTATCTACATATATCCTAGACAACATCTTAAACAAATTACCTAAAAAAATTCTACAAATATCTCATATTAAATTGAAATATCTCATTTTGATTACAAGGCATCGTATTAAACAAACCAAATTACCTAAATTCAACGTTACTTTATAACTTTACATTGAAATATTTGATTTTTCTATGCGACAAATCATAATGAATTCAACGGATGCAAATAAATAACAATAATCGCACCAATTTCCACGCGACCTTCAACATTGCGGTGAATGGGAAAACAAAAGAGCAACGCGTAATGCACTTGTTTTTCTCGAACAAACAACGAACAAAAAAGTCTTGATGTTTGATATAGTATAAGAGTCATTATAATCATATTTACGTAGATTTTACTGAATTCATTCATGCTATGACTAAGGAAATTATCCTTATATGCAATTACTACAACAAACTCAATATACGGATCTCATTAATTTAATAAATTATGCAAAATCTTATTGTATTTATGAAATTTGGGTATATGTTAATATTAGTTTAAACATTTTAATGGACTTTATATCCCAAACAATAATTAATATGCATATTCATAAATCGTGAAGCTACACGATAATACATCCGTAACCCAAATTAGAAAACCTGATTTCCAATATAAATATACCTTATACCTAACCTATTATTATGTCTGTCCAGACACGACAATACAATTTTTGTTTAGTCATTTCATCGACATTTATTATTAGTTTTAAAATATTTAAATGTCAAGTTCACGCGTCTTCACTTTTTGTCGATCGTCGGTTGTCGATATTGCAGTGTAGTGTCACGCAATGTCCATCGCTTGACAAAGCTGCTTTATGATTGGTCCTAGCGAACAAGGATGTGGATTCAATTCTTTGTATTCTGTGTCAATGAAGGAATATACCGTGATAAACTAAAAACAGTTAATTGAGTAGATTCATAAATTCCTTCAGTCTACTTTAACGGCCCTCACCGTTAAAACAAACATTTTGAGGAAACCCTGCCTATTCCTCGAGCATGGTAATAGCCAGTACCTGCATACGATACAGTTAATTACCTATCACGTTAGATGCTGTAGGTATATCTAGTGAAATGCGTATTCTATCTAGTAATACCTAAAATGACTCTGAAATTTCGGAGATGAACACTATAACCTATGACTACCACGCCACAATATTGTATATACAAGAGTCGTGAGGCGTATTTATTAATGTTTTTCTATTTTAACTTTAACTAGGACTTATTCACCAAGACAGGATTTTATATATGTAAACAAATGTGGTTACGGTAACATTAATATGCTAAACTTGGATTACTTTATTACGCCTATAAAATTACCGTAGCAACTCAATCCTAGGGACAGGGTCACGAACAAATCATAAAAGTATAAAATAACCAAGTACGTACTTATCGTCAAGACATTGAAATAAGATGCCAATTGGTAGACATTTTCATAAAATTCAATGGCCGTTTCCTTTGAAGCCAACGCTTGTAGTAATTTTACGATCATTATAAGTCGTGTAAATGAATTGACGAGAAATTATATTAAAATTATTTGACGATGAAGATTGTAACAATATCTACCGCTGCATAGGTTAAAAATATACATGTTATAGTTGTAGATAAATATCGGAGATACTTTTTTCGTACTGTACTTCGCACTCATTTCTTATTACTCCTTTTTAGTCAGACATACATGTTAGGATAATCCCTATGTAACCGCTTCTAGTAGAATTTAACTGACGTACCTGCCTATGAGTGAGATGTGCCAGTAAAATTTAGTATTTATGTACATACACATCACGCCCGCTTCCCTGTAGAGTAGGCTGAAATCACAGATCTCCATCTGACATTAGAGATTTAGTGTGATATAAATTTATGTTAGTCTTACCATTTTTAAGAGCTGTGGTACTGGGTCCCGTAATGGCCTCGCTAAAGCCAAATAGGTAGAACACCGTGGTTAGGCTCATGTCGAAATTGGTCGATAATATCTGCGCCGGGCTTTCAGGGTCCAGTTTTTCAGGCTTCGTTGGATTGGACCTGAAATTTAAATATACATTTATATTTTTATATATATGCCGATCTATAACCGCCGAGTATGAATGAAAATGTGTAGGTGTGTCAATGAATCGAAAAGGGATCGTCAGGATTGGGATAGATGGGGATCCGTAATCTCTGCATTCCTCTACAAAGGGAAACGGGCGTAATGTGTATGTATACGTATGCCATGATCACGGATCTGATTAATTGATCCCAGCATTTACATTAACTTACTTTCAATTATTGAACTTATTATGAAAACTGTTTGCTTGTACGTCAATTTTCTCTAATACCACCATATAATTAAAATTGGAACTGAAAATCACCTCTATATCACAATTTCGTGTTAATTTACTTGTATTACGACATATCGATAAACCAATTACACTCGTCCGTCGTGCTATTTGGTTTATAAGAGCAATTAAATTAATTGCATGTGATTTGTCACAATTTATTATACTCTAATAAAAAGCAAGCTCTTTAATATCTGAAAAGTTTCAAAGATTTCTTCATTATTAAAGCAAAGTTTAATTTTACAAAATAAAAATTTACAACCATTCATAAAAGTTTAGAAATCTAACAGAAAACCTTGGAGAAAAATATGGTACACAATAAAAAAACATACTTGACACAATTATTTCTATACAAACTAATTGTTCACCAATTAATTAGGATTGAGTAAACTAAACTTGAGAATGTGTCGATAAGGCTAATTTAGCTATAACGTTCATGTTAACTACATATCACTTAATATTTATATTACAAATGGTGTATTTTTCTTTTGTAATAAGCGATGCTATGAGACATTCATTTCGAAAGATTTTTCTTAAAAAGATGATGTTTTTTTTAAACACGGATTAGAGCTATTTATGAAAAGACTCAATTGTCCTTGCTATCTCATAGTAACAGCGAAGCTAGAAGTTTTCTTTTACTCTATATCTAATAAAAGCGTTTATTTACAGCCACAAAAACATACACAATATAAAAAATTTAACAATAAAAACTTACAAACTAGGGGATAAAACTTGTGCATGCTATTGTCGCAGCAAAAGGGTTCCAACTCAGCTGGGTATGTTGCGTTTGATAGCAAACGCAACGCTGGTCTTATGTCGGAACCATTGGAGGGCAACATTTATATTATGAAGAATAATGAAATAGTGTATAAATTAAATATTCAAAATAAATATATAAATACATAATATGAAATTTAACTAAGATATGAAAACCGATATACATTCTATAATATGGTTAGTTAAAAATATTATAAATATATTTATATAGATAATTTATAATTAATATATACAATGTATTATAATAAAGTCAAGTGGCAACACGAAATCAGTGACTAGTACGACGGGCAACAGAAGGAGCAGCCGCCTCCCTTTGCTGGCAGAGCAAATGATCCCGGACAGAACGTTTGAAAGTTGTTCTAGACGTCAGTTTCCTAATTGGTGGAGGAATATTGTTCCAACATTTGGAGGCGGCGTACTTAAAAGCTCCTCTGAATGCGGTGGTGCGATGGCGAGGCAGAACAAGCGGTGGTACACAAGCACGGGTCGATTTCTGTTGCTGGGATCGCCACGTCAGTTTATTAAATAAATATTTCTTATTTATATTATATACATATATTATATATAGCTTAATTGATCATCCTGCGTTTGATATGATTTGCTTTGACTTTAGAGTTTTTGGCACTTCAAATGTTTTAATACGATATCTATCGGTATTGGTACATATTGGGGCTTACAAAAACTTTTCACCTTGACTTGTACACTTAAATAAACTCACGGAATGGTACATCATCCGATGATTCTTAAAAAAGAACTATGATTGTTAAAAAAGAGATACTCTTTTATTTGTTTACGTTAAGTAATGCACGTTATTGTATATAAAAAATAAAGGACACACAAAGTCGAAAAACAAGCAATTAATTATGATAAAGCTCTACATCCTATTAGTTGTTGAAATGTTAGATTTCTGAATCCGGCTGTTTTCTTAAGTACTAAATTACCAAGCGAGTACGTAATCCACAAAAATGATCTCATAACGTAGATAAGTGAGAATCTAAATATTATCCTTATATTTTCACTGATAATCTGTAACTACCTAGAGGAAGTACCTTTTTTATACACTTTTTTTACAAGACAACGGGACTTATCGCGTATATTTTAGAAACAAAGTTTTAGGTTTTCTGCCCGATGTTTCGGCCATGATATAATGCCCCTTTAAATATAAGTTTCAGTTTACTTGTAAAATAAATAAAATTGGCGAGTCGCTCGATAATATATGATGTTCGTTTTGTCAGTCTCCAACAAAATTCAATCCAAAAATTTAGACATTCTGCCCATCGAAACAATTGGTTAAATTAACTACATTATAAATTATCTCTTAACTCCCGTACCCTTATATCAAACGCGGTACAAGTAGATAATTTACATTGTATACAAGTCCTAAGCAACTGGGCCCTACAATTATATGCCATTCTTACCTAGAGTACAAAAAGTACTGGATATCGATGCTGTCATCCTGTTCACAACAATAGCTGCATCGACCCACTGGGGCCTTCATGAAGCATACTTCGGCGATGCCTGAAATACAAAGAAATATTACATTCATTCACTTTTAGAGGAGACAGAACTATTTAATACTAGCGACCCGCTCCGGCTTCGCACTTCTGGCTATTTTATGGATGTTATTATACATATAAACCTTCCTCTTGAATCACTCTATCTATTAAAAAAACCGCATCAAAATTCGTTGCGTAGTTTCAAAGATTTAAGCATACAAAGGGACATAGGGACAGAGAAAGCGACTTTGTTTTATACTGTGTAGTGATATACTCGTACATACAATACTGACTGACGGCTTACTCTAGAATCAATATCTGGGTCATAAATAACATATTACAAACAAACAGAGTGAATAGAACTTTAGACACATAATGTTTTCGCAACATTATTAAGTATAACTTTCAGGATTGTGATGGTATTTAAATAGATCAATGAGTGGAAAGTAACTTGTAAATTTCCTAATGAATTCCATTTAGATCTGTCTCTTTTTTGCTTCTTACGATGTGTCGATACAAAAGCATTCTATTTACGTCATGGCCTGCAAGAGTCAATCTTTTACACCTAGTTACAACTATTACTAAAAAGTATACTTTCATTTTTGGTTAGTTTTATTAGAACCGCCAAGTTACGTACATAATGGAATATTGCAGATTTGCAAAACGTGGCCAAAACACCTCAAGATACAAATACTTAAAAGTGGAGTAGTTCAAAATGTTGCGATAAAATAAAGAAACGTATTTCTAGTACTTCGCAACATAATTAGCAAAGCTAGCCTTGATAGTGGAAAGTCCCTTATAGGTCATGGTTAGGTCTCAAAGAATAACCTAGCACTTCCTGCGAGATTAGAATCTTTCAGCTTTTACCTGAATAAATACAACCCTACGCCATATTACAACATACCATGAAGACTATTTGGTTATAAGGTTTATAAACTTTTGAGGAGCTATTTGATAAAACTATTTTATTAATGTGAAACTCTCGTGCTAACCTGGGACATGAAAAGAATACTAACTAGCTGTTATTCTTCCCATTATGTAAAGTAAGCGACTAAGGGACTAGGTTTAAATGGAAACAATTGAGCGATGGACTAGAAACCCGTCACCAATGTTCGAAATAACACCATAACCTCAACGAGTTACTAGGATAGTTTGTGTCTCCATCCATCCAACCCGGAAGGGATTAAAAAACGTGAATGTAGTATATGTATGTATATGAAAGTAGTTCGAATTACGGAGAGTAATTTATGTGTTTGATCGTGACCTTAAGTGTAACATTATTTATATTATACCGTAATAGTAAAATTATAATAATAGGAAAATTTATACCGGGAAAAATGTCGCTTGTCGGACTTGCATGCTTCCGAACCAAACGGTTCTACCATACCTCCACACCAAACGGTTCATAGAGTGTATTATGTACAGATAAGGCTAAATTGTAAGCGATAACTTAATAAATACGTAAAGACGAATGAGGATAAATACACGTTTATTAGTATTTTAAGTCTGCCTATCACTACGTGTTACAGTAAGGTCTAGGTATTAAGCATATTAAGTCAAACAAATTAACATTTAAATCGTGATAATTCATGTCATACATAAAAGTTTTGGTGGTTAACATATTTTAGTATAAGGCTTTTAAATTTAGATAAAAAAACAAATGTCTAGAGTTAAAAGTAATACACTCCCTACTATTTTAGCAGAAACGTTCATTTAGAACCTTTTTTGCACCGCAATGGTACACGCAAGAGCTATTCGTATGTTTTTCTTAAAATCTGTGTTTTGTATAAGTTGTATTATGTCTTCGTGTATGTTTTTGTAGTTGTATAATAATCCTTTTTCTTATTATTGTTAGAATGTAAACAGCTGTCAATCTTCTCATGTATGATTCGAGAAAAGTTAGCCTTGCTTATCACTTGCCAATCAAAAACGAGTAATTCTGATGATTAGAAAGCCAAGGGCAAGTTTTTGACACAGAACATTTCCTTATTATGCATCTAAATTAATAAATGAGAATCTATTTATAGTTTTTTTTAATATTTCCGCTCCTTATTTGTAAACTGATCAGTTGATGCTGATAAAACTTTTTTGTTAGTTCCTAATACTAAAACCAAGGTTGCGGATGCTTTTTTACTAAATAATAACTAAGTTGGTGTATACTCGTACATGTCCAATTGAAGAAATAATGTTTTCTTATAATTGGTTTCTACTGTAATATTAGTAAAACCAAATTGAATAATGTTATAAATAAAATAAAATTGACTTAAATAAAGAGACCCCTAATCTAGTAAATCCATTGATTTATTAGGTGTTTTTACGATTTAAATAGGATTATTTACAAAAATGCTCTCTTATGTAAGAAAGTTGAACTAAGTTAAGCTTGTCCCGTACTAGTCTGGACGTAAAAATAAGCTCAGCTACCTTAATTCCGGCATGCCGTAGGAGGCAACTTAGAGACTAGGGGTAAATAGAGTCTATTAGGCGATGAGCTAGCATCCTGTCGCCATTGTTCCTAGGAGGTAATATATCTCGAACCTTCTGGCTACCCCGACAAGGACACGAAGTACCTATAATATGTACACTAGTAAGGAATTATCCAAAATACATATTATATAAAGCAAACAATATAACCCCATATCACTTAATCTCCTCTTACCGAATAACAGGCAAGAGGTATAATAGTATTACACGTGCAAATTCAATTTGTGCATTAGCATAATTAGATGTTCGTTCTATTTTTAAACACTCATTTGCAACTTCTTAAACAAAAACAATCTTGATAAGTTCATAAAAAATTACTCAGGAGATGAATAACTATGAGAATGTTTATTAATAGGATTAAATAAACTGCCGTTTTTGTGTATATCTAAAGGTATATTTAACTTAATGTGTTAATCCGGAACATTTATATATTTTATACATTCTGGAATGAACTGGAACTGATCATCATTATTTATAATATTGTATGGTATTAAGATGAACGTAATAGGTATACTTATTTCTGATATTGTATGGTCTATAGATGCACGTTTAAGGTCATTATACATATTGAAATATAAAGTTTTATCTCAAGATTAAAATGAAAAAAGCGGTAAAATAATTTTAGTTATTGTTAACCGATAAATTATAAAACCTTCACTAATTATTCCAATTCCAATCAAACCATAATCTATTATAGCATTTGAATATCTGTTAAAAAATGAGTTTGCCATAATCAAATTATCCTCATGAATTATAACTTCTGACTACTCGAAAAAAAGAACAATGGTTATGTTGCACATATTACTACAATTTAAATCTGTAAAGAATTCATCACAAAGGCTCTAATACGTAAAGGTTAAAGACATGTTACTGTGCCACCTCTAAGTGTCTTTTATAACCTTTTGACATTACGAACAGTACAAACACTAATCTCTATGTTAAACTTGTAATGAGAACATAAAGTCATATGTACAGTCAACGCTAAAACTGCAGACCCAGTAACTTTTTATAGTGTTGAGTTTATAAGAACCAAAGACAATATTATAAAACTGGCACCACTATGCATTGTCATGGCCACTATACGTTCGCGTGCTTCGAAATGAAAAATATTATATTCTGTTGTTATAAACGTAAACCTTATAAAAAGTTACTGGGACTGCACTTGTAGCGTTGACTGTACGTAGGGTCATTTACGTCAACATGTATGATATGCTAGTCTGGGACGCAAAGAGAACACTAAGTATCTGTCTTTCTTACTGTCTTGTCATAAGCGGCTACTTACTATCAAATCATACGTCTCGAAAGTAATGATATAGGTAATCAATGAGCTACGTATACATGTATTAAAGAACTTAAACTCAAAGAAATTGAATGATGTATGCTCGAAATATTATGTTAATATTATGTGTCTAAAATTCAACTCTCAATGGATGATTAAAAAGCTAATTTCGTGTAAGGGTTATGATATATAAGTCTTTGTTGTTGTTACTACTACACACATTGTCAATCAAAGATTATAAAATCCTCAGTGAAGTGGCCGGCCCAATAAGACATATGACAGTCAAATAGACGCTATATTGAAAAAGGGTGACATTAGGAGTACCTATAACCGCCGAGTGTGTATGAGAAGATGTATGAGTGTCAAAGAAGCGAAAGTGGTCTGTCAGGATCGCGATAAATGGGGATCCTTAGTCTCTGCCTACACCTCTAAAGGGAATTAGGCGTGATGTGTATGTATGTATGTCGAAGTGAACAGACTTTTTACATATAAATAATATACTAAACTGTTTTGAGTCTTTCGAGATAGACAGAACCTCTATAGTTAAAGTCGTGTAACAAATAGCTACAAGTACTAGTTTCTTATGCATATACCATTATATGATTATTTTAATTAATTATTATTAAAACAACATGATAATCTATTAACGTGATAAGCATTATATTATGTTTATTTATTAATGAATGCAAATTGAAACTTACCCATGACGAAGGACATAATCTGACAGGCGTTGCTAGGCAACATTTTTGCAATAACAAAAGCTTCTTCCGTATATGGTCCACTGCATTAAAACTCATCTCGGGTCGGAAGTAGTGGGGGCATTTCTCTGGTCCCGGGGCGATAAAAAGAAATAGCAGAACTTACAATGACAATGGTAGGGTTGTAACACTTTTGGGATTTAACCGGAAATATTTTTCACACGGTTTTGAATTAACGGTTTTTGTTGGTAATTTTGAAAGTATAAGAGGATTCGCACTTTATTATTTACTGAAGCTCAATGAAAAAACCGAGAATTGTATATACTGTAATAAGAATATAAATCTGTAACGTAAATGCAATAATGTAAATCGCAACGTTTTGACCAATTTAAGTAGGAGACCTATCACACTTAATTAAAACTTTACATTAAGATATAAATAAAAATTCTGGATCTTTTAAATGTTAATTAAAAATTCACACTATTGCACAACCCTAGAGCCACGGGGGTGGTAGAAGTTATCCTCTCAACTCGGAGGCAGTCTAATAAGCACACTTCCGATCCACGGAGGCACTGCGAATGAACGAGAATAATTCACGGAAACACTTATATGACTATTCCGAGCATCCAACAGAACAATCTTGTATCCAACTCATTTCCTCCATTATGGAAACCTTGACTTCGTATCCAAGTCTATAAAGTTTAAAAACTTAAAATAGGAATCAAATTTTGGAAAGCTGTTCGCGAGTTCGCTAACAATGGTACACTGGCCGTTCAGAAAAATCAAATAGTCTTTTCCTCTGATCTTTTTTGTGATAATGATTTCGCGCGTGTAGATAGGGCCTTTTATAAACCAATTAAAAACAAACATTTGACGCGAGTCAACATTTGAGCGTGTTTTATAACGTAAGAATGACTCAATATTATTTCCACGTGTTTTTTGTGTATGCAAAAACCGATCTGATTTAATTTCTCATAAATATATTCGATGAATTTAAATCACGATACTACAGACAAGGCTAAGATGACTGGCAATAATGTTATGTCATTATGTAAAAATATCGATCAAGCGTCACAGTTATGAGTTCTGACGTAGTCACAGACTTGAGTGGTCAAAAAAAGGGACTCTAAGATAATTCACCGTTCACCTAAACAAATATATACTTAAGGTTCCACACGATATTTTTCCTCATAGATTTTTGTGCTCATGTACCATGTACCACCAAAGTTCGTGCCAATTGAATTGTATTTACGAAAACTTTTTCTTGTGTAAATGGTTGTTTCGAAAATTGATGAGGCTTTTCTTCCAAATTATATAGTAAACCTTTATTAACAATAACATTGACCATACGTGACCACGATTAAATAATAAGTTAATATATTAAATTGTTCTATGGTCTTTTTGTCGTTTGTCGTATATTAAATTATCATAAACCTTTTTACCATTGACCATGTTGTTTTTATGACCCTTCGAATCATTTATTATGCATTTTGTTTACTTATGAGGATGTATGATAAATTATTTTTCTAGTTCGTGTCATTGACCACGGATTATATTTTTCATCTTCTTAAAGGGCTTGGTAATTTTCCTAGTTAAGTAGGTGTTAATAAATAGTATTTAATCCCTCCTACTAATAAATCCATTAATTCTCAATTATGTAACGAATACAAGCAAGGTGCATTATCGAGGTGTCCTTAATTGTAATTTTATGACCATTTTTACTTATAAAATTTCCTTTTACAACGATTATATTCTTAATTCGAGTTTTCCTTAATACCTACAAGTACGCCAGTTAGAAGTTTATATTATTGTGTTTTAGAAATCTATTAGCTCTAAAAATACAATTAATATAATACCAAACTCTACTAATAATTATATTAATAGACAGATTAATAACGAATAATATATAGACACGTCAGAACAACCATTTTCTTCATCAAAGAATATATGCAGTAGAAGCATTACTATCTACATCTTTAAGTATTTAAAATTGTACACCCTCAAAAACTAAAATACGCTAAGTACGCTATTATACTAAATTCTCTGTTTTCACATCCCTATCTGATACGTCAATAGCACTAGCCCAATCGAAACCTTAGATTATAGCGTCTCAATGTTACACAATTACCTATAAATACAGCCGAGTAGTGTCTCGTGAAACAAATCGATTTAAATCGCAATCCACCGACCTACATTCTATGGCTTTGTTCTAAATAAAAAAAAACGTAATTGGCGGTAATTGCTACCGTGAATAATAATTGCATCAAATATTGATTGATTGATTTGTTATTTTTTTTAATACATAGAATAACAAACAAAACGTATCAACAATGGAACAAAATATATTAAACGAATAGTATAATAATATTACAGCTAATATTAACAATTAAATTTAATAAAAAAATTGTATATTAAGCTTGCTCACAGTTTTGGACATTAGTTCTGGACATTAGTTCTGTAGTCTCAGCTTAAACACCCGGCTAAGCCGACCAAAATATTAAGTTAAAACAAAGTAATTATTATAACTTAAGCGCAATGTATGACCTTGAAAATATTTAGGTAAACAACCAATTTTTCCCACTACGACGATTTATTATAATGATTGTAATCCCTTACGAGGTAATCAGAGGTTTGTGTACCTCCGATGGCATTGTAAAGGTCTTGGGTCATTCACACGTTTGACCAGTTGCACTCAATGCGTTTCCATAGTAACGCTCTCATGGCCCCGAAATGCTAAAAGTGACATAAGAGTGTGTATATGTGGTCCTGTTCACGTTGAAATGGATTAAAGGGCGTGAATGTGTATATGTGTATTCCAGACACTTACTATGTTTTCATATGCATAAAACATACTCGTATTATTAATGATAATTCTATCGAACATCGGCTTTTAATATCATAAGCAGTACTCCACACTCCATGTCTTAGGTAGAAAAATGTTGCTTTGCAATATAATACTATAATTCAAATGAATATTTGAAAGTACCTTAAAGTATTTTAGTCCATCACCGATAATTGATTCCTAATAATAGCTGATAGTTATAGTTTGAAAAGTGATTGTGTGTGAATTGATAAAAACTAATATGTCAACCTCATAAAATGGAGGGAAGCTGTATTTTTTTATAATTAATTTTTTCGTTTATTATTTATTTTCGCAGAGGTGTCGTTTCTGTGGTAGTAGTCATTATTGTTACGCACAGACATAAGGAAGAAAAGTTAACAATCTCGCAGTTACAGAAGCGGAAAATTTTACAAAAAAAATTGCAGATTGAACCGCGGAAACGTGGTTTTAATTTTATTTTTGTACTCTTAATAAATAACAAGGTCACAGGCGGATCACGAGCTCATTATTTCTTTTAATTCGAATGTCCAGCATTGTTTAATTTGATTGTAATAAATAATAGAATTATTAACCTTCGCGCCTTTATTAATTTCATCAATCGATTTTTTCTAACCATAGATAATAAGCTAATATGAAGATAATGATATGATAGATCAATTATTATTTGTTTATTTTATTATAACGCAAGATGCAACTGTGACTCTAACCGAATATTGTTCCGGGAACGATTACCGGTCACAACATGTACGAAAGCCAATTAACAATATTATTTTTAAACATTGCCTGTGATATTAATTCTACAGTATTCGTAAATATGTGCTTTTACTATAGAATAAGTAAGCGTACCGCCTATTCTTTACTGTCTGGTAAAAAAAGGATTCAACGTATTAAAAAAAAGTGTCAAACACTATCAAGGTATATTAAGCATTTACGAGTACTCACATACACATGATTCAAGGAATAATTACAAAATTACAGCTTATATGAAGCGATAAATAGAACCTGGTGAAACAAAGCCTTTTCAGTCACAATTTAATATGAATCCCCTACTTTATAGTACTCTTCCCACCAAGATAACATAAACATCAATTTGCGTGTTAATACAATTTGGCGAGCAATATCACAAGCTAATCCGCCAGGTAATGTGATTTACTGTGGCAGAGAAGCCACTAATCATTTTCCTAGCAGCTCAGCTTTAATTAGACGGGAATATTGGGAGATCTTGTTTATGGGGCGGGCTTAAACTTGTTGTTTACTCTTTTTATTAGAGAATCTAATTAAAAATCTCTTGCGGTCTTTGTCATGCCATAGGGTGCTTTTTCTGTAATGTTATAAAAAATGTATACTGTTTAGCTACAATATTCGTGTTAACTAATCTGCGATTCTAAACAAACAAAGGGTAAATAAACTTAGCACAATGTAGGAAATAAGTTGATTATATGTATACATATATTACATTCTCGTATATGAATTTATCTATTCCTAACAAGTATATATTATAAGTTGACTAGTACCTTTAACAGAAAGTCTACTTAAATTGGTGTAATAGTGTCCTAAATATTATCGTTCTTTATTATCTATAGACTGGATGACTCGTCCAAATAAAATTACTACCTAACTTTAAACAAATACATTAAATTAATCCATTTTGTTGCAGGACAAGTTGCTCAACAAGTTAGAAGAGAATGAGCCAGAACTCGCCAGCTCTCCGGAAGAAGAAGTGAGTATCATCTCATCATACATACCATACATACACATCGCTTCCGTAGTCTTTCAAAGAGTTGATTTACATCACTACATAGTATAAAACAAAGTCGCTTTCTCTGTCCCTATGTCCCTTTATATGCTAAATCTTTGAAACTACGCAACGGATTTTGATGCGGTTTTTTTAATAGATAGAGTGATTCAAGTGGAAGGTTTATATGTATAATAACATCCATTAAATAGTGGAGTAGGCTATATATTTTATACCCGTGTGAAGCCGGAGCGGGTCGCTAGTAATTACTAAACTTTTTAACTTCAATTAATTCCTATAGTAAGGTTACGGGTATGTGACATGAACCATACTATTTACGTACAGTGAAAGTTAACTAGCTGTCTTTCTTCCTATCTTACGTTCATTACTAGCTAAGATCATGTCAATTCTAATGTGTCAAAACATAAGTCCTATGTTCCTTTGTATAATGGGATCATGCATCCTTAACTTCAATCAATTTATGCAGAATTTATACAAATGTCGTTTCAATCTATGTACGTAAACACTGGTCACTACACTTGCCACTAAAACTCAAATATATATATATCCCCTTTCTTTCGTCTCAGTAATTGTCACCTGACATATACATATATATAATCACGTCCTTTTATCCCTGTCAGGGTAGGCAGAACCTTGGAGTTATAAAATCATCTCCTTGGTCCCTCATTAGCAGCAATATTGGGGTTATGATGTTATATGCAACATTGGTGACAGGTTAATAGCCCATCGCCCAACATATTCTATTGACCCCTTCCCTTAGTTCTCTCTAACTATATGCGGGGATGAACGGCAGCTAGTTAGCATACTTTTAACGTCCCATACTAGCAAGGGCCGGTTACGGTTATACATATTTCATAAACATACAAACTTACATACTTACATATCTAAATAAGCATTGTTAAGTCCTATATGCATACGCCTTTCTCAATCAAAATTCAATCCCGCACATTTGACGAACAAGCAATATGTAAATTAGTTATTAATTAAATCCATAAAAAAATACATAACTAAGAATAAAAATACATTTCCGAAATGCGTTGAATTATACTGTGTATGATAACATCGTGAGGAAACCTACCTGTTCCCTGAACAGGTAATAGTCAGTGCTTCTAAATGGTGACATGGCTTGCCACCTGTCACATTGAGTACTGACAATCTGGTCAACACGTGGGTTCGAGATGGACATAGAATTATTACCTTCGCAATTGCGGAGATGGACACCTAAACCTCTGACTACCCCACATGTGTTTTTTTTTGTATATAAATACTATTAATTACTCCAGGCACTATCACCCAACCTTACTTACTTGCTTTCTTCGGCGCCTTTGTGCGGCGGACCTTTTGTGGGTCTTGGCCTCTTCCACGATGACTTGCCACTCTATCACCCAACCATCTATCCCCATTCTATCATCTCACTACTCGTCACCTAACTAACTACCCACATAAACACAATTCTTACTACTTCTTACTACCACCTCCCTTCCAGTGCGTGATCTGCGTGAACGCGAAGGCGACGATGCAAACCTCACCATGCGGGCACCGTGTGGTCTGCCGCCGGTGCTTCGTGAAGACCATACAGATGGCGGTGAGCCAGCGTCTCCTGCCGCTGCGGTGCGTCATCTGCAGGGCCAAGATCCTGAGGCTGCGGCAGGCGCCCCGGCTAGTTACTAGTCGGAGCTGGCAGGTATGGTTACAATTGAAATGTGTACAAGACGACTACCTCCGTGGCGCGATCGGTTCGACGTCTGAACGCTATTCGTGAGGTCCCGGGTTCGATTCCCGGTGGAGGCAGAGTTAAGAACTACGCTTTTCTTCTGCTTTCCAGTCTGGTCGTTGATTATATATGATATATATGTGTTTATCTATACATAATAAGTATATATTTCTTAAATATACGTTGACTAGTACCCTTAATATAAGTCTTGTGACCTTAACATGTACTTACCAAGGGGCTAGTTCAATTGGTGTAATAACGTCCTACAATATTATTGTTATTATTATTATTAAGACGTGTGGTACTAGTGAGGTTTAAGATAGATTATGTTGGTATATAGTGTTCTGGGACGTAAAAAGTGTGCTAACTTTCTGCCGTTCTTCCCAGCATGTTGTATGACTCAACTAAGGGATTAGAGTAAATGGAATCTATTGGGTGATGGGCTAGCAACCTGTCAGCAATTACCATTATGACATAGCAACTCCGATATTTATGCTAAACAGTGACCTAGAAGATATTATATCTCTGAGGTTCCGTCCACGCTGAAGAGGATTAAAGAACGTGAATGTATTTGGATATAATGCTCTGTAATGTGTACAGTGCAGTGGGCAGTAACATGATCTACTCGTAGTTAGCTGTTATTCTTCCTGGCATGTCGTTAGATAAGGGGGTCAATGAAATTAAATGACTATTAGGCTTATGATGGGCTAGCAATCTATCACCAAAAATTATATTTAAGGTGATTAAGAAATATCATAGGTACATTCCAGGTTCGATGTACTAATAATGCTATAAGAGGGGGTATGCAGAAAAATGATGACGTTAGAATAACTTATAACCGCTTATTATATATAAGGTCTATGGGAGTCAATAACAAATGGTTTCCTTGTTGTTGCTCTTTTGTTTCAATCAAATCTTTTGCTCAGTCGAAACAGTCAGGAATTCTTATTTGTTAAGTTTATTTAACGGCTGTATGGTAACGAAGACCTTCTAGCCTGTCTGTATTTTGACAGGAATTCTTATTAAGCGTTTATGTCTATACGTTGTTATGCCAGGTATCTTCAAGCGGCGGCAAGTCATGGGGCGTGCCAGGGTCCGTGTCCAGCTACTCGGTGGGCGCCCGCTCGGTGCCCGCCTCAGCCTCGCTCTACTCCGTCACCAGCGGAGAGTCTTCCATTTCTGGTGAGTCACCTGCACACAGCTTGAGAAATAAGTATACTATATATAAAGCTATACGTATGGCATCTTCATAGAATCCAATGCATTTAAAGTCTTTGTGTGAGAAAAGAATATGTTAGGATGACTATTCCTTGGTTTAAGAATAGCTCCTCTTGGTCCATAGGTTACTTGACTATTCCATTAAACAAATATAGTTTACCCACAGATAATATAATACTACAGGTTTACCTGATTACAATAAATTTTGTAAGTGTATTGCATTGTATTGTATGTTTCTCAGTGGCGTTATATATTTTAATTACATAATAATTCGTAATTCCAGACTTTTCTACAACTTGAGTGAATCCTTGTTAATATTTTAAGATGTCATCAATATAAATGTTTTTTTTAAATTCTTATATAAGCCATTTACCTCTAAGGTTACATCGGCTCAAGTACAAACACTGATGCCACGGCGTTTGCACTTGTTATTCTGTGGTTACACCAACGTCGCCAGCTCCTAAAACCAAAGAAAAAGTAATTCTGCTCTTCCTTGTTCTTCGGTTCGTTCCAGTTGAGGATCCAAATACAATCCCAAAGCGAACAAATTTAGCCAGTTTGGAATCACAAAAATATTCAGCCCAAAATAATTATTTGTATTTTCATCTTTCACTGAGCTGCTGAATTTGTTGACGAGCCATATACGACTGAATATAAATGTTAATACAACGAAATTCATTTCCTTCCCTAACTTTCTTAATTTTTCAATTCCAGGCGTATCGTCCGTCTCCTCAAACAGTGGTGGAGTGGCGAATGACAATTGCACCGCAAAGCTCTGTGGGGGCGCCAGATGCTCGGGTTCATGCCTTGGCGCCATACCTCGCACCTCGTCCGCCCCGGCTAAGATTAGACAGTCCACTTCCAACGGACTGAGAAGGACTCCTTCGCAGAATGGGAAGGTAGTGGCACTAAAGGCTACATTTTTATTGAAATCTGATAGTAACAGTAAAAAATTTTATTTAATGTAATAATGTACCATACATTTTGTGATGGTTGGTATTGAACTTGTGATAGTCAATTAAATCTGTTTAGACAGAAATCGCAGAATAGTTTTTATAAGCCCAAGTTATGTCATGTTTTAATTGTAAACTTAAATAAAAAAATCAGAGTCCTGCATCAACCATTAGAATTGATATCAAGTTATGTTTATTAAGAACAGTGTAAAAATATACAAGTTAAGGAAGATATTAGCTAATCCTGACCCAATACCCTTTCACTACATAAAACTAATTCATTGTTCATTCAGGATCTTAATTGTCTTCTTGCAGAGTGAAAAATAAACCTCCTTCTTTAATTCTGTCTATTTTAATTTCATTATTCCAGCCTCGTATTCCGGAGTACCATCCTCTGCACAGCTACACTGGAGGGCCAGCCAGTGAGAATGCACCAGGTCGTTTGCCGCCCATCAGAGAGTTCCAGAGGGAGTTCCGGGAGGGACGGCGAGACAGCTCAATCACCACTGCCTCTGCTTCTACTAGGATAAGGTACTAAGTCTTGTTGTTATGTAAGAATGGGTGATTGTGTTAGGGTATCGATTTAGTTGATGATGGCTTGGGTATGATTAAATAGAATATTGTACTGTATCTTGGCAAAAAGGAGTCCAGTATAAAGTCGATCATAAGTTCTGAATACTAAAGCAGTAAAGCAAGAAATGAACTAAAAACATGAAGTTCATGTTTCGTCCTACTTTACAAGTTTTGAAAATTTCGAGATATATTGTGTAACGTATCTATTTTCAGATGTGCACAGAAAATAGTAACACAATTAGAAATATCACCGAAGAAAGTCCAGCAATTATTTAGTCTGAAATCATCAAACACGGGTGAATCCAGCAGATCAAGAGATAGCAGCAAAGAAACTGAATTAAGAAAGACACAAAGGAAAAACCAAGAAAAGAAGAAAACGTTCCAAAACAGGAAGTAAAGAAATCAGAGAGCAAAAACAAAAAGGACGAGAGCAGTGAAAATAAAAAGAATGAATTAGCTGAGAAGAAAAAAGAAGAAAAGTTAAGACTAAAGGCTGAGAAGGAGGCTAAGAAAGAAGCCAAGCTTCAAGCTAAAGAGGAAGAGAGACAAGCTAAGCTACTAGCTAAGGAAGAAGAGAGACAGGCGAAGTTGTTAGCAAAGGAAGAAAAGAAAAGAGCTAAAAAGGAAGCCAAGCTCGCTGCCCAAGCAGAAAAGGAAAAAAGCAAATAGTTGAGGTTTAAGGTAGAATGTAGTTAGTAAGTGAATGATAATAATATCCTCAATTAAAGTAGGTATTGCAGCTGAACTTCAAACTTTCAAGTCCAAAGATTTTAGACGACAAAAGTCATACAATTTTTATTCATGTTGTGACAGTTTAATAAATCGACCTACTATGAACAGCCTAACTTGATTGTTTAAAGTCTTCCATATTCAGGCTCTATTCGTATCGATTCTTCAATTCGCAAATAGTGGTAGGTGAATTATAGAGATTAGTCAATTTTTACTGATACTTCATTTCATGTTAAGACTACTACTTTAAAGGTTAGGACATAGAAACATACATGATACATTTTAAAGCGTTTGTATATAACAAGTTTTGTGAATAGGGTTTTATCAATGTTATTAAAGGTAGTTTATTGTTAGGGCGAATTGAGATGCGATAATACTTTTATTTTCAGAAATGATATCAAGGCCTAATCGATGAAAGTATACTGAACTGAACCATACTGAACAAACAATATGGCCGTATGATTTAATGGTTCTTATAATAAACTGTGGTACTCCTTACTAGTTAACTAAGCAACAAAATCTTACCTGAAAAATATTGCTATAACTCGGCCGTAAGAATGGCATAAATCGAATTGCAACAGTTTAAATATGGATTACTTTTGTCATTTGAACTAAATTCCCTTCACGGAATAAATTTATATTGCCATCGATTGTTTAAATTGGAATAGAAGAGAAAAGTCAGTACGCAGAGCGTGATAGGAGAAAATAAAATGTATAATCGCAGCTCATATGTTCGCCATTACGATCTTCATCCATTGAATTGTTAAATGAAAAAGTATCCTTTACTCAATTTGACGGTTTTACTAACGGAATACAAACACTAAGACTGAAAGGACAGGACATTCTAAATCATATCGTTATGTAAAATAATTGTCTATCTAATTTAGGAGGCTTTTTTAATACATTTATGCCAAAAATAATTTAAGATACAGCTTTTTTGTTTAGTTTAGGAAAGCAGTTTATTTTTCTGCGAAGTACAAACATACTTATGAATTCAGAAGCTATCTTAGTTCTATTCTCATTTATACATATTTTTTTTACGACCTTTTGTTGAGTTAAGTACCTATGCTATGTTTAAGATCTTCTTCAATAAATCTTAACAAATATGTTCAATAGGTACCTATATTTGACAAAGCCTTTTGTATTAACCCACAATAACCGTCTAATGCACACAACTTTAATTTTAACATATTTTCAAGTGAACTATTTATATATTTTACTTGAACATTTAAATTTAGCATCTGTTTATTATTTCGAGTTGCGCAATTTTATTAACTTTTATATAGAAAATCAATTTATGTTGAATGATACCAAAGATTATGTAGCCTATAACACTAGGTATGTTAATCTAGTCTTAAAACTACCTACTGGTTAGATTACAGGTTGAGAAAGCCTATTCAAATCATATCACTTGTTTTATTCATGTTAGTTATTAAAGTTTTATATTTTTAGTGCCTTTTCGTCGGTCTCAAACAAATGAGAGGAAAAAATATTTATTTCCTAATTGTCAACACATGTTTTTACAATAAATAATAGTGGTTGGGATTTGGGAACCCATATGATTGCAGACTCGATCCTGACTAGGGTTTTGCTGGATTTATCTCGTCCATAATTCAAGAACAATGGAACAGGAATCATTTAACTTTTGAGTAGCTTATGTAGGTATATTCATTGGGATTGAGGAGGATTTATCCACATTGTTATCACCAATAAGAACTGAAAATAACCCAGATAATCTCTAACCCGCTTCTTACGATATACCTTGAAAATTTATCTTTTTATTAATAAAGTATGAAGTATATGAACTTAATTATACATCATTGAGATACAATATTTATTTCTTATAAGAATCCAACAATTGAGAAAAGGAATTGAAATAAAATGATGTGAACTATTAAGTTATTTTGCAGGAACCTATGTGTTTATAAATAAGCTAAGCAAATGTTTAATTTATTGTGTAGTTTTATATTATTATGTTACCTTGTTAACTTAATAAGTATGATAATTAACTGGCCAGCCCATGAAATATTGTTTATTATTAATAAATTATAATGTAAATAGTAAAAATCTAGTGATAGTTTTTGAATAAAAAATAAACATAAAAATATTAATTTGTATTATCTTTTATTATGCATGTATAAGACCTTTAATCAACAACGTATGACTTCGATATGACTAGAACCCCAATATGCTAAACAGTGACCATGGAGATATGATGCCTTAAAGTTCTATCCACCATGAAAGGGATGTGAATGTAAAATTATGTATATTATATGTCCAATAAGACTTTGTAAGCATCATGTAAAATAATGATGAATTCTTCTCCATATTTCTAGTACATGCTTTAAAGAATACTGTAATGGCAATCAAAGACCAAATTAGTACTCTCTTTATTATCCTTACAAACAGTTTATACCATGTGGGTTGCCACTATGGCGAGGAAAAACATTGTAAGGTAAACTACCTGTTCCCCAAACTGGTAAGTCAAGTCTTGTAAATGGCAACACGGCTTATCTCCTGTTACACTGACTTCTGCGTATCTGGTGAACATGTGGGTTTGAGGTGGCCATTTACTTCCTTCACAATTGTCATCTGAATTAATAGTCGTAGACGCGTTTCTCTTTAGGTCACCACTCACCAAAATCAAATTAAACTCCGTCTAACAATAGTGCAACATGATGCTAGTTTATTTATCTACAATTATTTACTAAAATTAGACTTGGCTTAATTGTCTCCGATGCGGTCGCGGAGCTCGTCTCCCACTTGTTTGTTGATCCTATTGTACTTATTCAGTATGGGCTTGAAGTAGTAAGCCTTGTAATCCTGGTTCTCCGCCATCTTCTCCTTGATTTCATTCTCCAAGATGAGCAGCCTCCTCTTCTGGTCTTCCTCGTCAATATAGTGCATCATTTTCTCATATTCCTGAAAGTATTGTTATGAAAATATGGTAAAGAGTTAATAAAAATATATGTATCTATAACATTATTCTATTGATTGACAAGCCACCTGTCATCAATATTTCATATAAATGCAATCACAACCGTGATTTTAATGCAAAAGATGGTTCATGAGTTTCTGTCCGCCCAAAAGGAATTAGAGGATGTGATTGATAATGTATGTACATATATTATAATAATATTAAAAAGGTTCAGGTTAAAAGGGGGCCATATAATTTATTATTCTGAAATTCTGGAGATAGCCATGCAAATCTTTGACTACCCCATGGTTGTTAAATACTTATAATTTTTATACATAAGAATGATTATTACAATAACTTTTGCTTGTTCATGAAGATTGCCTGTTTATAAGCAGAGGTACATATAACAAATAATAGCAATTACTTTGGACAAGGGGTTACAAGGGATTTATGTCCATATTGATAATATTTCTACTAACTTTTTTTATTACAACTATTACTTTGAGTGGCCAGCAGAATAACAGTTACAGTGAGAAAGCAGATTAACCCTTGATTTTAGTTATTACTAGATCACTGCTCCAAATGTTATTGCATTCTAATTACAAACAATCATGTTATGTACGAGTGTCTCGTATGTATAAAGTGCACTATTGTAAATAATATAGTAAAAGTTTTAACACTATTTATAACTTCAATAATATTTACCTGTTGTGGATTGGGGTGAATGTAGCGTGCAATGAACCTAGTGATGGGGTGTCGGTGGTACTCCCAATGTTTAGGCACGTAGCCCTCTGGAATTGGTTCAAGTTGCGCAGGGCCAATAAACACATTGGCACAAAACACTATTATACCGACAGGTATAAGTCCCAACATGGTGTAGAAGTGCCACATATCCTTGAATTTGTGGTACTGCCATCTGAAAAATTATTATACATGTTAATAACATTTCAAAATCAATATTGGTTAGCATAACCTAAACTAGTAAGGTAAAATGAAAGATGTACTAAATTATATAAAACAAAATAAGTACCATTGAAGGCATATTGTTATTAAATGTATGGTTAAATAAAAATAATTAATTAAATATGAAGAATTAAAGTTATTTTGTACAATCAAACGATTAGATAATCAAATAGTAGGATACCTTGATGGTTGGATTTCGAATGATTTATGTCCATGACCGCCCAGAGTAGGGTTTGTGGTGGATAGCTTTACTGTTTGGATGGCATTTCTATTGGTTTTTAGTATTTGTGTACCCAGAGAACGGCCTAATGCGCTCCAGGAAACCATTTTTTCGTGCTAAATGTAAGGTTTCCACCAATTTTTGTTGATCTTTCTTCTTGTTCAATCAGTCAGACTGACAGGAGGGCGTAGTGATGGGCTGTGTTCATTTAAAAAGTATAAAATTAATCAATGAACTCATTTCAATTATTGATATTATTGGAAATCGTAATGCGTCTATCACAATGGAAAATTTATAAAAAAAAAATAATGATATTCGAAAATAGAGTACCCGCCACATAAGGTGGCAGTAGCCAAACTTGGAACTAAATTTGACGTTTCCGCCATTGCGTGTTATTTTGTATGAAAAGTAAATTTAGTATTACCAGCGTTGTGTTTTTTGCCCACTCTTTGTAATTTTTATGTTTGTTAAGGGTGATTATAATAAATTATTTTCTGAGTTTCTTGTTAGTTCTTCTCCAAGGGTCTCCGCTGAACTTCTTCTTCTCAATCGTTACGCTCTTATCAGAGCGGTCGTGGTCTTCATGACGTGGCATCTTGAGCAGCCGAAATGGTTGGTGAACTAACCTCGGTAAAAATATGTAAAGACAATGCTCAGTGCCATGTTTGAAATAGTTTTTTTACATACATACATACACATCACGCCTGATTCCCTGTAGAGGGGTAGGCAGAGATCACGGATCCCCATTTGTCCCGATCCTGACAGACCACTTTCGCTTCATTGACATTCATACATTCTCTAATACACCTCTGGCGGTTATAGGGTACTCCTAACGTCACCTTTTTTCAATATAGCGTCTATCTGACTGTTACATATATGTCTTATTAGGCCGGCCCCTACGTAACCGCCCTTCCACTTCACTCATATATATTCCTTTTGTCAATATATAGTTTTTTTAATTTGTACTTAGATCATAAAATAACTTTCAAAGAGAGCTTATGATAGGGCCTATTTTGAATAAAAATATTTTGACTTTGGTATATTAATTTGTTTTATTTGAGTTTATAGCTCTGCAACCAATGATCGTTACAAATGAAACCTCAATATAATGTATCGAGCCGTATGGCACAGTGAGTGCTAGTTTTGGCGTGTTTACTGGCAATAGTTATTTTTAAACACTCGCGTTTTATACTCATTTTATTAATTATCTGAGACCGGGTCTAAACACGATAAATTTATAAAGATATGTGATTACCTTTATTTTTTAGAGTCTTCCCGCGACCACGGCCTATGCAACTGGGTCGAAACGTCGGGCAAAAATAAAGGTAATCACATATCTTTATAAATTTATCGTGTTTAGACCCGGTCTCAGATAATTAATAAAATGTGTTTACTGGCAACACTGGATTACGCGACTGTGGCGACGCCTCCAACTGCCACCTTATGTGGCGGGTACTCTACATCAAAATTCTGTATGAAAATCATATTTAGAGTACCCGCCACATAAGGTGGCAGTAGCCAAACTTGGAACTAAATTTGACGTTTCCGCCATTGCGTGTTATTTTGTATGAAAGGTAAATTTAGTATTACCAGCGTTGTGTTTTTTTGCCCACTCTTTGTAATTTTTATGTTTGTTAAGGGTGATTATAATAAATTGATTTCTGGAGTTTCTTGTTAGTTCTTCTCCAAGGGTCTCCGCTGAACTTCTTCTTCTCAATCGTTACGCTCTTATCAGAGCGGTCGTGGTCTTCATGACGTGGCATCTTGAGCAGCCGAAATGGTTGGTGAACTAACCTCGGTAAAAATATGTAAAGACAATGCTCAGTGCCATGTTTGAAATAGTTTTTTTACATACATACATACAGACCACTTTCGCTTCATTGACATTCATACATTCTCTAATACACTCTCGGCGGTTATAGGTACTCCTAACGTCACCTTTTTTCAATATAGCGTCTATCTGACTGTTACATATATGTCTTGATTAGGCCAGCCCCTACGTTACCGCCCTTCCACTTCACTCATATATATTCCTTTTGTCAATATATAGTTTTTTTAATTTGTACTTAGATCACAAAAAATAACTTTCAAACAGAGCTTATGATAGGGCCTATTTTGAATAAAAATATTTAGACTTTTGACTTTGGTATATTAATTTGTTTTATTTGAGTTTATAGCTTCTGCAACCAAAGATCGTTACAAATGAAACCTCAATATAATGTATCGAGCCGTATGGCACAGTGAGTGCTAGTTTTGGCGTGTTTACTGGCAACACTGGATTACGCGACTGTGGCGACGCCTCCAACCTGCCACCTTATGTGGCGGGGTACTCTACCCGCCACATAAGGTGGCAGTAGCCAAACTTGGAACTAAATTTGACGTTTCCGCCATTGCGTGTTATTTTGTATGAAAGGTAAAATTTAGTATTACCAGCGTTGTGTTTTTTGCCCACTCTTTGTAATTTTTATGTTTGTTAAGGGTGATTATAATAAATTGATTTCTGGAGTTTCTTGTTAGTTCTTCTCCAAGGGTCTCCGCTGAACTTCTTCTCAATCGTTACGCTCTTATCAGAGCGGTCGTGGTCCTTCATGACGTGGCATCTTGAGCAGCCGAAATGGTTGGTGAACTAACCTCGGTAAAAATATGTAAAGACAATGCTCAGTGCCATGTTTGAAATAGTTTTTTTTACATACATACATACACATCACGCCTGATTCCCTGTAGAGGGGTAGGCAGAGATCACGGATCCCCATTTGTCCCGATCCTGACAGACCACTTTCGCTTCATTGACATTCATACATTCTCTAATACACTCTCGGCGGTTATAGGTACTCCTAACGTCACCTTTTTTCAATATAGCGTCTATCTGACTGTTACATATATGTCTTATTAGGCCGGCCCCTACGTAACCGCCCTTCCACTTCACTCATATATATTCCTTTTGTCAATATATAGTTTTTTTAATTTGTACTTAGATCATAAAATAACTTTCAAAGAGAGCTTATGATAGGGCCTATTTTGAATAAAAATATTTAGACTTTTGACTTTGGTATATTAATTTGTTTTATTTGAGTTTATAGCTCTGCAACCAAAGATCGTTACAAATGAAACCTCAATATAATGTATCGAGCCGTATGGCACAGTGAGTGCTAGTTTTGGCGTGTTTACTGGCAACACTGGATAACGCGACTGTGGCGACGCCTCCAACTGCCACCTTATGTGGCGGGTACTCTACTTATTTATTATTGACTGACAGTAGAGATCCCGCCACATACGGTGGCAGTAGCCAAACTTGGAACTAAATTTGACGTTACCGCCATTGCGTGTTATTTTGTATGAAAGGTAAATTTAGTATTACCAGCGTTGTGTTTTTTGCCCACTCTTTGTAATTTTTATGTTTGGGGTGATTATAATAAATTGATTTCCGGAGTTTCTTGTTAGTTCTTCTCCAAGCTAGGGTCTCCGCTGATCTAACCTCGGTAAAAAATATGTAAAGACAATGCTCATGTTTGAAATAATAGTTTTAAGAGATTCGCGATTTATACTCATGATATAAGATATAAGGGTGTGTATAAGATTGATTGCAGCTGTGGGAAATCCTACGTCGAACACACTAAACGGTCTATTGCGGACAGAGTGAAGGAACACATAATATATGTAATATATAATAAGAAGGATAAGTCCCGTTAATTATTAATCATGTTTGAAATAGTTCAATAAACATATTTTGACTTTGATATATTAATTTGTTTTATTTGAGTTTATAGCTCTGCAACCAAAGACCGTTACAAATGAAACCTATAATGTATCGAGCCGTATGGCACAGTGAGTGCTAGTTTTGGCGTGTTTACTGGTAACACTGAATTACGCGACTGTGGCGACGCCTCCAACTGCCACCTTATGTGGCGGGTACTCTACTTATTTATTATTGACTGACAGTAGTGTTTAGTATGTAAATTATTTTTTCTTTAGTTAAACGCCTTCCACATCAATTGCTCTATAATATAAAGCAATTGATGTATAATTATTATATTTACAACGAAATCATTAAGCTACATCACATCCCGTAATTTAAACACGTAAATAAAAATAAATTGTATATTTTTCTATATTTTATTAATACAAAAATAAACATATAATCACATACAAAAATAAACGTATAAACATACATACAATCCCGCCAAAATATTATTCTTACAAAACGGTTAATTCTGTTTTTCTATGACAATAATCTATTTACAAAATAATTGTATCCCTCAATATACGGTTAATATGGGAAAATACTCATAATCGACAGTCTTGTATCTTTTATACTAAATAATCTCTAGCGTATACGCGCGCTTTTTCATACAAGAGGGATTGAATTTGAATGACATAAAGTGTACGAGTATATCTAATTTATTCGTCACTTGTTGCTTCTACTTACCTAATATGAAATGTACCAGCATATATCATGGTGGTTTTCGATTTTCGCTCGGAGCATGCTCAGTCCAACCCATTTTACGTCACCTGATAAAAGCACACCCACACAATTTGTAAATACGTATTTGGTATAATAACAAACGGAGTTTAAAATGCTTTTTCCTAAATAAAGTGCTGTAGACACAATTTAGAGTTCTAGTCCATATTATTTTGATTGTATTCTTTGTTTCAGTGTTTGAATGTGTTTGTGAAATGGAGGAGTTACTCCAAAATATTTATAAAGAGGCAAATAGTCCTAAGTTTGGTAACTTGAAGAAGGCGTGCCAGGATGCGTTGGGTATGTTATCAATGTACATATATAGAAATATAAAATATAATATTTATAGTCGTAAAAAAAGTGATTTAATAAAAAGTATTCATATGAATCTGTTAGTTTACCGGCAAGGGTATTTTTATGATCATTTCCTTAAATAAAAGATAAATTGCTATTTTTTCATATATGTACTATAAAATTAGTAAATAGCATACATACGGTACATACGGTATTCAGCTACTAAGTCCCTAAGGATCGACGGATGCTACTTTACGATGAGATAGCAACCTGTCAATAAAGTTTTATTTAATATTATTACGACCCCAACACCGATACTAAATGTGACCAAGAAACATTTTATGTATTAAGTCTCCAAGGTTCTGTCCACAATGAAAGGGATTAAATAATGTGATCGTATTTGTCTTTACAGATGCACTAAACGCTCAGGAAGGCTACCACAAAAAGCCATCTCACGAACTCCGGAAGACATGCTTGCTCCCTCTGCAGATTTCGTTGGAAACTAAAAAGCCAAGATTTGTAGCTTTCGCACTAAACGGATTTCATGTAAGTTTAGGTTCAAATTCTAGTGAGGGATACCACAGGAAAACTAAGCTATGACTTTAAATAATAGTAAGTGTTTGTGACGACAGACTCACTGACCATCAAGTTAGGGAATGGTAATGGTGAAATGTGAGCTTTGATTAAGCTCAGAATATTCTTAAGGGTTCATAAATACTGTGGGCGGTGATTGAATTACCTACAGTTCAATTATATTTAATCATGTTTCTTGATAATTTGACATTGTAATAGGCAGCAAAATCTAATCTTGTCCCATGAACGTTGGGACGTGAAAAGAATGCTAAGTAGATGTAGTTCTTCCCGTTATGCCTTAGAAAGCGACTAAAGTCCTAGGGGTAATGAAATCTAGTAGGCGATAAGCTAACAACCTGTTAATGTTTCATTTTAATGCTATTGTGTGCAATCACCTCACAGGTCTACCCCGAAAGGCATTATAGGACATATATGTACATATGTATTTGAATATTTATACGTTAACGTTTCTCTAGAAAATCCTGCGAGATGACAGGTTTCACCGGGGCATCGAGCCGGAGGATGACTCGCTATGGCTCCCCTCGCAACTACTGTGCGCCACCGCCACCGTGCACTACCACCTACCTGATGCACAGGTGAGTGGGGCAGACAACAACATACCTAAGGGGATAGGCTGAGACTACCGATCGCCACCTGGAACGAGCCTGTCAAATCTTTCTTGTTTCAATCAAACCCATTAAAGCATCTCGTGCATGCTCTTCTGTTCACGATTAAGAAGAATGTTTCCGATTTCATCTGTAAAAAACTACGAAAACTCTACAACCACCGGTCACGTCGGGTATTTGCTATACGTAAGAGCTCTAATAACTTACTCAACAGTGCTGAAGATGATTGCTCCAACAATACATACATACACAAGTATATTACATACGAGTACATACTAGAGATCGCGCCACATACGGTGGCAGTTGGAGGCGTCGCCACAGTCGCGTAATTCAGTGTTACCAGTAAACACGCCAAAACTAGCACTCACTGTGCCATACGGCTCGAAACATTATAGGTTTCATTTGTAACGGTCTTTGGTTGCAGAGCTATAAACTCAAATAAAACAAATTAATATATCAAAGTCAAAATATGTTTATTAAACTATTTCATACATGATTAATAATTAACGGGACTTATCCTTCTTATTATATATTACATATATTATGTGTTCCTTCACTCTGTCCGCAATAGACCGTTTAGTGTGTTCGACGTAGGATTTCCCACAGCTGCAATCAATCTTATACACACCCTTATATCTTATATCATGAGTATAATTCGCGAATCTCTTAAAACTATTATTTCAAACATGGCACTGAGCATTGTCTTTACATATTTTTTACCGAGGTTAGATCAGCGGAGACCCTAGCTTGGAGAAGAACTAACAAGAAACTCCGGAAATCAATTTATTATAATCACCCTTAACAAACATAAAAATTACAAAGAGTGGGCAAAAAACACAACGCTGGTAATACTAAATTTACCTTTCATACAAAATAACACGCAATGGCGGTAACGTCAAATTTAGTTCCAAGTTTGGCTACTGCCACCTTATGTGGCGGGATCTCTACGTAGAGTACCCGCCACATAAGGGTGGCAGTAGCCAAACTTGGAACTAAATTTGACGTTTCCGCCATTGCGTGTTATTTTGTATGAAAGGTAAATTTAGTATTACCAGCGTTGTGTTTTTTGCCCACTCTTTGTAATTTTTATGTTTGTTAAGGGTGATTATAATAAATTGATTTCTGGAGTTTCTTGTTAGTTCTTCTCCAAGGGTCTCCGCTGAACTTCTTCTTCTCAATGGTTACGCTCTTATCAGAGCGGTCGTGGTCTTCATGACGTGGCATCTTGAGCAGCCGAAATGGTTGGTGAACTAACCTCGGTAAAAATATGTAAAGACAATGCTCAGTGCCATGTTTGAAATAGTTTTTTTACATACATACATACACATCACGCCTGATTCCCTGTAGAGGGGTAGGCAGAGATCACGGATCCCCATTTGTCCCGATCCTGACAGACCACTTTCGCTTCATTGACATTCATACATTCTCTAATACACTCTCGGCGGTTATAGGTACTCCTAACGTCACCTTTTTTCAATATAGCGTCTATCTGACTGTTACATATATGTCTTATTAGGCCGGCCCCTACGTAACCGCCCTTCCACTTCACTCATATATATTCCTTTTGTCAATATATAGTTTTTTTAATTTGTACTTAGATCATAAAATAACTTTCAAAGAGAGCTTATGATAGGGCCTATTTTGAATAAAAATATTTTGACTTTTGACTTTGGTATATTAATTTGTTTTATTTGAGTTTATAGCTCTGCAACCAAAGATCGTTACAAATGAAACCTCAATATAATGTATCGAGCCGTATGGCACAGTGAGTGCTAGTTTTGGCGTGTTTACTGGCAACACTGGATTACTGGACTGTGGCGACGCCTCCAACTGCCACCTTATGTGGCGGGTACTCTATATTAAGTCATTTCAGTTTTTTATATTGAATTTGGGTAGAAACTAAAGTACTAGTGGCTTATGGTAGACAGCTTCTGTACTCGCGATAATGAAATCCATCAGTCACGATATACACTTACATGAACATTAATACTTTCGCAAGGGATAGTCTTTTGTGGAGCATAATTTTTCAATGATCTCTTTATACCTTGCTACTGTACTACCATTCACAAGCAATATTTAAACGAAAATGCACACAAAAAATACTGAATTGTACACCAAAATAATACAGTCCCAAACCTAACTTTTGCTATGCGCGCTTATTTTGGTAAACACTTTTAAATATGCATTAAATTATTTCCATATTCACACATATTCCTAACGTTACAGGTGCAGATATTCCGCCTCTACCTCTCCTTAGCCCTGTCCCCTCGTCGTACCCTGAACGGCCGTCTGTGCGTGTGGTTCTGTGGCAGATGCTCTGAAGCCTCCACCGCCTCCGCACCAGTAGCCACTGCGGCTAAGGCTGCTGCGGCCCAGATCATCAGGGCATACTGTGCACAACTAGGTAGGTGAATGATTCATGTGATTGTTTTGTAATGGAGGTTAGGTTCGTGTGATTGTTATGTAATGGAAAAGGAGGGTTCATAACACAAACAATAGTCAAAGGAAGTACTAATTAATTTGCTCCATATTATGTTTAAAATTAACCTGGATAGGAAATAGAATGTTAGAACTAGCTGTCTTTATTCTGACATATCGTAAAGCTATGGATACATTAATGGGAGATGAACTATCAACCTTTTACCTTTATTACTTTTGTATGCCATCACAATTTGTGTCA
>JAMBLF010000657.1:0-218852 GCA_030578115.1 Leucoptera coffeella | reverse complement strand
ATTTAACATAACTTTTCTACAAATTCTTTCAATATACATTTAATGAATTTGCAATTTTTATAAATACATAATGCTTGTATATTAAAATTAAATTATAGGCGCTATAAGTATGGGCTTTTATATTAACTGTTTCATCATCAATATTTTCAATAAGGTTTTTCTATTCCAGTGTGTTTGTGTTTAACTACACGATATCAGAATACATCAAACTACTGCGAAATACCATGCTAAATAATAAAATGTCAATGTGTAATAATAAGTCAAATAAATTCAACATCGCGTAACAAGCTTAAGTTCAAACAAAGAATACACGTAAGCCATGCAAACAAAAGACAAAAGCACATATGTCAAATTCGATCGCAAATTGTACGTAATTTATGAAACTACCTAATCACAGGCTGTTTTAAACCGCTCTCATTACCTAGATTAAAAACTTTCGTGTTTTCAATTTTGTTTGACATAGCAACACGCCATTTTTATCCATGTTAAATCATTTGCATTTTTAAACAGTGGGAAACGTATGATTTAGTTCTGTATAGAGAATTAGTATTCATAATGTACTCGTATTGTTATTGGCTACAGGGAAAAATATGAAGTTAATGAATATTTTTAAATTAGGAACAATATTATATACAATAATTTCAGACTCTTTACAAAATTTATGTACCAATCAATACAACATTGTATAACGTTTAGCGACTTACGTTAGAAGTATTTATAACCACAAAGTTTATGCGAAGAGTATATATGATAATGCTGTATTAAAAATACTAGCATGAGTAAAATAATGACCAGTGAACTCAGTCGATATACATACATACATTCCTGCATCTATCCCATCCCTAAGAGGTTAAGTTAAATTAAGAGAGGAAACTATCGATGGCCACCAGGAAAGATTTGCTGCACGCGCACCTATGAAGTTTCTCATCCATGCTCTACTATTCTTGACGATGCGTACACCTGCCTTGAGAAGAATGCTTCTACGCTACCTACTCCGTCCAACTCTACCTTCAAAAAGGATATATGTATTAGTGTATAGATAATTGCTTTTGAATAGAAAGTCATTTAAAGTGTAGCGAAGAAAATAATATTAATCATATTGCAAGCTCTTGGAACGCAGATACCTGGAAAAAATATATAATACAAAACATAACAAAAGAACTAAAACTTTTTACTGAACTGAAATGCAAAGCAATATGAAAAATTGCTTAAGTAAAGTAATTTAGCAAGACAATTAATTAAAGCCGAGCAAAGGACGAAGTTGGCCAGTACTTGGAAAGAAAAATAACTATGTACTAGCTATGAATAATTTGCAAAGCGATCGGAATTGTTTCCCAAGTAAAAATGGGCCGAGTTATCACGAGTAATTGTGACTTAATCCGTTTGGGGACATTCTAAAGAAAAAGTTGGAGTAATTCTACAATTTATGTCCGATTTGTTTGTAAATACGTATGGTTTTCGTTCCCGATATAAAAAGCACTGTCAGCGGTAGTAGATAGTACTTGTTTTTAGTAGAGAGTAATTAATTCCACGTGATTTGTTAAATCTGGGTAATTTAAGCGAAAGAATGCGTAATTATAAAGTACGATTTTCAAAACAAATCAAACAATAAAAAACCCGACTAAATCCACTATTTGTTGATTTTAGTAGCTTTATGGGATATACCTTATTTAGTATATAAAATAATAACAATGTTCCTAAGAGATACAAAAACTACGTTAATATGAAATCACTTGGACAATATTACTCTTCCAGTTTTAGCTCTAATCTTTAGTAGCTCTAACATTTAATTCTAAAAGATATTTTAATAAACTGTCCGCTTACTCAATCTACTGTACTGGTAGAAATTTTCTTAATGAAATTTATTTGATGAAAGTGACTTATGACACTTCGTGTTCTTGACGGCGGAGGCACTGAGTTTAAACGCACGCAATACACTACTTAAGCTATTACCCTGAGTGCTACGATTCTTCACGGGAATTCGTATTTTGAGGCTTTTAAATAAATAAAGTTACGTTTTATCGCCATAGAAGACATACAATTATATAGTTAAGGATATTCAAAAAGAGAAAATAAATGTGATGAATAAAAACCTTAAGTTCGTATGTTTTATAATATTTCTGGAAGTTGGAATTACTACATTTTGATACATACCTCTGAGTAGTGATTATAAGGAGTAGAAAATTTTATTAGATGTAGTAGATACAACATAATTTTAGTACATCTAATTCGCTTTAAGTTGTGCAATTGAACCATAATTAAAATAAACCCTGCACTTTTGGCTTCAATACAATAAAAAGTTTAAGGGTTGCAATTTTCAAAGGTAACATTTTTTGTATGTGTACCTTGTTTTGAGTTTTGACAAGTACCAAATAACCTAAGTACACAGTAAGATGCATAATTTTCCACAGCAAACTACTTTTTATACATTTTCATATGCATTGCAACTAGGTAAAACAATAAAAACTTCCAAACCAAACCTATTCGTATCTAATTAAAAACACTTCATCATTATTACTCAACCCTGGTATAAGTTTGACGAGAATAGGGTCCCTCCATCCGTAATGCAATTAAAAAGTTGCTTGCGTGGAACTGTTTAGGTATTGCGACTCGTCTGGCCTACGACCTACTTAGCGTACCTAGTAATTAAACTTCTAGTACTTAGTACTCTGAAGTTTTGTACTAAGCGTACTTTAAATCCCGACTCATTATAAGGGTGATATAGCTTTTAGCGCCGTCATAATTGCGAGATTATTATAATGTTGTTATCTTGTTTTGAGTTTGATAATGTGATGGTTACTGTTTGGAAGTACTTCGGTTTCTCGAAAGTTTGTTAAGAGTTTGTGTCTTAATGTATTATCATGTTTAATACTTCACATTAGCGTCATAGCGTGTTAAGATAACAAGGAATAAGTAAATGAATCCTATCTAACCATTAATATTCAATAAGTATTGACGATATAAATATATAAGTAATCAATAACTGACTAACACACTCACGTCTTTCATAGAGCCTCGGTGGCATAATATTTTCCTAGTCATCTTAGCATAACTAAAGAGTTGTGATAGCAATATATTACATATTGATGACAGGTACATTGTCCATTTATCGCAAGAACAGCCCCTTGGTTGCCTTCGACACACCGAAATGAATATAGTTAGGGTTCTTTTAGAGTACCAAACCAGCTCGCCGTACTATATGTATAGCTCAACATGTTTTATTCTCATGTAGATATTACATCCATAGATAAATACATAGATAACGTCCTTTAACCCCTTTCGGGGTAGACAGAATCTCGGAGATATAATAATTGCTAGGTCACTTTTTAGCGTGAATATTGAGGTTGCGATGTCATAATGCAACATTGGTAATAGGTTGCAAGCCAAACGCCCTATAGATCCTATTAACCCATAGTCACTTAGTCGCCTTCTACAAAATGCCTGGAAGAACAGCAACTCGTTAGCATTCTTTTTACGTCCCAGCACAGGACAAGTAGATATTAGAGGATAAATTATATAATATTCTCGCACAAATCTACTGGATTAATACGAAAGCTCTTCATAAATATCTGAATGTAATTTCGCTTTGTGAAGACAGCCTTTTCACACCTTTGAACTCCTTGTAAATTATTATACTTCCTCAATAAATAATAATATGACTTGGCCTTGTTCCCGATAAGCTACGTTAGATATAGCTACATTGGATAAGTATAATAATTTATACGGCTTTGCTTCCTCGTTCCTTAACAAGTTCAAAGGGATTAAATATTTAGATTATTTAATACCTCATGCATGTACAAGATTATGTTAAAAAATATATTACAAAATCAGGACGATTAAGGAAATGCAGATCAAACAATTCAAAAATCAACGATTCGATATTAATTCGATTTATTTTTCGTATGCGTCAACTTACGTGCATAAATCCCTAGGGAGCCAGCTAGTTCGCATTGAATTTACGTCTTGATTAATTATTGCCCACTTAAAATACTATCTAGACTATCTACTATGTAGACTAGACGGACTGATGACCTGAAAAAGGTCACTGGTAGTGTTTGGCTGAGGGTCACGAGTGATCGTGTTTTGTGGCGTACTCTTAGGGAAGCCTACGTCCAACAGTGGACTGACATAGGCTGATTGATTGAAACAATACTTTAGTACCCACAAAAACTGTAACATTAGTACCATAGTACCATTTATTTAATCACTACAATGTCTCACTCAACTTCCCATTATAAATACAGGGTTCACCAGATAATTCATAGCTTTAGCTTCTAGTTAGTAGTGACTGATACCATTATTCAGGATGATAAAGTGGCTTGTTCATAAGACCCTTCAGTTTATACCTTAGAGATAGATTGCACGTCTTTCAACTTCGCTTCGATCGAGATGAGGCTGTGTTAATTTACCTTGTGCACTAGTTTAAGGTTTAAAGTTGTTTTGATGGAAAAAGCATTGTTATGAATATAAAAAATACTCAAGTTATAATAGAAAATAAGTGTTAAAGTACATGAAGTATCTATCTATCAAATTATGTCAAAAATGTAGCACCTGTAGTGACAACAATAGAGGCGTGTTTTCTTAATTAAAGAGTTATCGAGATCAAACTTTAAGACAATTTTAATATTCTAACGAGGGAAATAATTTCATCTTAACCGAATCCGTATATTGTCCAAAATAATTCTCTAGCTAAAAGGAATATGTAAGTGAAATGGAAGGGCGGTTACGTAGGGGCCGATTCAATAAGACATATGACAGTTAAGTAGACGCCAAATTGAAAAAGGGTACGTTATATTCGTCTTGTATAAGTACCTATGTATAATCGCCGAGTGTGTATGAGGACGTGTATGAGTGTCAATGATTTGTCAGAAGCGGAACAGACAGGGATCCGTGATCTCAGCCTACCTTAACACAGAATCTGCCGTGATGTCTACGTATGTAAGTTTCTACCTTCTGACATTACGTTTGTGACTTACTGAATAAAATATAGGGGAAGATAAGTCTCAAAATCACTGCGTATCACCCAGTACGTTGCACTATATCACTTCCAACGTACCGTTATTGGTTTTTCTAAGACCACGAGTTATTTCCTTCTCAGCCAGGCTATAAAATTCTCCACTCTACTTTGACAACAAGTGGACACTCGAGAGTTTTTATGTTTAATCAATTTGATGGAGTAACGGTTCTATTGACACTGTTCCTTAGTTTAAGGAAAAAAAGAATGAGATAATTTAAGTGCACCACGAAAAATATGTATAAGTTGCTATATGTATCTGTTTTTATATAATATATAAAATTAGGTTTAATTAAATGCGCTAGTATAATAAAAAGACAAACGCGTTCATGACCATTAGGGTAGTCAGAGGTTCAGGTGTTCATCTCCGTATTATAAGTAATATTCAGCTACATATATGCACTGAATAAACATACATATAGTCATGACATAAGAAGACAAACGCGCTCACGACTATTAACCCTTGCAGGGTAGTCAGAGGTTTAGGTGTCCATCTCCGCAATTGCGAAGGTAGTAATTCTATGGCTACCTCGACTCCACGTGTTGACCAGATAGTCAGTACTCAATGTGACAGGTAGTAAGCCAAGACATAACAGAGAATTGAATTATTGATAATTTTTTTTTTCTTGTACAATCGGTTATTGAAAACAAATATTAATTAAACACTGAAACTCAATGAAAGTACTTACGTAGTGCCCAGATCTTGGTAGTTTCTGAAGTGGAAACAATTAATTATCGGCAGTGGCAGTCCGATTCATGTAATTAAATTTAATTGTCCTCAGCTCAATCGAGCTTTTATGGCCATGCTAACTGAACTTTTATAATAAAATGCTTTTTAATTTTCAATTTGGAAAACTTAAGGCTATTTCAACTGCGAATTTCATACTTAATTATTTCGTTTATTCGCTTTATGTTGCCTATTTATATATACGGGATCTCATCCTGAATCTATTTCCAATTCAAATATTTTCTAGTTTTCTTTTGTTTTTTAATTTATTATTCATAAAGTAGTATATATTACCATATTATTTACCATTACTATACCATTTCCTAATAGTTTATTAGATGAAAGGTAAATCGAATTAATTTATTTAAACCCTAAAATATCATCACTCATAACTTCTACTGTTATATCAATAACAGCTCTTGCCTAAGAATAAAACTACGTAATGGTAATATGTAGCTATGTTACATGTTTCAACAGTTTTAGCTAATTCCGAAACTACTACTTATATCATTTATCTATACATTCTCCCTCATAATCTTGTACTTAGCCCGATCTAAGCCAGTCCATTTGCGCATGTCCCCACGATGTATGCTCCGTGTCGTGACGTTGCTATCGTGAGTGCTCGAATTATGCCAGTTTACGTGTTTGGAAACCTCCTGGAAGCTTTATCGAGAACAGTCATGCATTGCCACACAAAAGAGGCTTGAGTACTCGTACGAGTATTGAGTTATTAACAACAACTGCATGGTTGAACCTTTTTGGGTTGTTGAACCTTATGAAACCACAGGCTTTAAACACTCGAAGCTCACAGTGAAATACCAGTTTTTCGGTTCAGGGTTCAATAACTCGAAGCTTTAGTTTGATTGTTACGTTTTAGCTGTCATGATATGTTACATGTACGCGTAAATTTCAGATATAATAAATATACAAAATCTATCAAGTAAACTAATTAATATTATACAATAATACACATCACGCCCGTTTCCATGTTGAGCTGTAGGCAGAGATCATGGATCCCCATCTGTTCTAAACCTGACAAACCACTTTCGCTTCATTGACACTCATACACTTCTACATATACATTCGGCACTATAGGTACTCCATTATATACACAATAATAAATAAGATATAAAGATAAAACCTTAAAACAGAATACAAATTATAAACATTTCTTAAGTTACGTAAATAATACAAACTCAAGCAAGGGCATTTTTATTTATCTTATGTTCCATATTAACATTAGATGAGAACTATTTTATGACTTCAAATTACCGTAGACAAGGTAATCTATGGCTAAACCTTTCTTGTTAAAAAGAGGGTACTCGTAAAATAAGATGGGTACCTCCAACCAATTTATCTTCACTTGATTTATTTTCCTTGTTCTTTTGAACTCGAAAAGCGGGCTCTTATTGGTAATATTCATCTTTTGTATTACGAAACAAATACCAAAGGTTAATTTGAATTCTTGGATATAATATGCACAAAAATAATATTCATAACCTCAATGTTAGATCTAAAAGACTACTGAGTGAAATTAAATTTTGGCCATTTTACGAGCATTTATCTGTATATCTTTTTTTGCAGGATATATCTATACTGATCAAATAGCATTAGAGATTATTATATCTAGAGTTTATACTGCTATTACCGTTCATGGAATCTGCAAAATGAAATTTTTGAGGTGACCAAAAACTGCACCGTAAACATTTAGAAACTAGAGTTACACAAAGCTTAATCAGCGCCCAAATGGTCAAATAATGCACTTAGTCTTAAGTATAGACAGATAAATTGGTATCAAATTTTTATTAACGAATACCTTTTATATACAATATACATATCACGCCCTTTTACAAATGTTAAATGTTATAGAACACTAACAGTAACTATTACCTGTATTAAGTTTCAAGCAATATCAAATAATGTGCCACATTTTTATTTTTTCAGAAGTTTTCAATACATGAAACATAGATGGCACTATAATTATATATTTTTTATATATTTAGTATTCGCTCCTATTAGTAGCAGGGTGATGTTATATAGCCTAAAGCCTTCCTCAATAAATGGTCTATCTAACATAAAAAGAATTTTTGAAATCGAACCAGTAGTTCCTGAGATTAGCGCGTTCAAACGAACAAACAAAAAAACTCTTCAGCTTTATCATATTAGTATAGATAAGCTGCAACAAGTTGTTCTGTTCAGATTTTGGTTTTTTTTTATTATAGCGTTCAACATCGTATGCTAGTACTGTATATCACTACATAAGCAGCGTAAAGGATATAATAGCATGTATGAGAAGGTTAATGGGTGTGAATGACGCTAGAGAGATTTGTCAGGATCGTTCCAGGTGGCGATTGATGGTCTCTGCCTATCCCCTTAGGCGTAGACGCATGATATATGTATGTATATCCTTAACTTAAAGACAAATTTAATATAATTGTATCTATTATAACCTCGTGTATATAAAGGGACTGTTCCTTCATCAATATTCATAGAGAACTTACAACTAACGATCCCAATATGACGGTAGGTTCTAAGGGACGAATTGTTCTATAAATCTCTTTAGTCAAAATTAACATCGCCGTGTATTATCATATCTTTGGAAGCCACCAAGGAACTAGGGTTTGATAGAAACTATTAGGTGATGGGCTAGCAACCTGTCACCAATATTCTGTATCCATGTCATAATGGCCGCCATAGTTAAGTTAAGAGTGTATGAATGTATTTGTATATACTATGTTGTATCGATACATACATACACATCTCGCCCGTTTCCCTGTAGACGGGTAGACTGATATCACAGATCCCCATCTGCCCCGATCTTGACAAAACACTTTCGCTAAAATGAAACTCATACACACTCGGCAATTCCGTGTTCTAGATTATATAATTTGATAGCCTATTTAATGCTTGACTTTATTATCCTGCAAATATAGCCTTAATTAATGTATATCCACTTCAATCAAACACAAAGCCTAAGTGCGGAAACTTCTTGATTGTTTTATAACAAGGTTTACAATGTTTATGGTTATTATGTTTTGAAGAAAATTCTTGTTCCGTTTATTGTTCCGATTCACGGAACTTTCCTTGGGCTTAGCCTTACAGCTTTTCAAGGACTTGTAATTAAATAAAAAGCTTGATTGATGTTGTTGTCGATCAAATAATATATTAGTTACAAGTCTTTACTAACATGGTATTCAAGGAGATAAGAAATCAATTTGAGAATTTTGTGATGGTGCCGAAAATTAATCAGTGAAATAAAATGTACTTATAATTAAGTATCTCTATATTTTCTATGGGGTTTGGAAGATATGAATACCATATGAAAAGATTACAAACTTTGTAACAATCTTTAATGTTGGAAACGTTCTGTATTGTATTTTATTCTATCTTGTCTCTAGCAATCACAGATACAAGAAAATAATATGTAGGAATTTATTTCCACATACAACTCGTTCGAATAAGAGTTTCTTGATTTCCAAGTGATGTTTTGTTTTTAAATATGAAATCATACAAGAATAATTTATATTTAGTCTGTTTTCGGAGAGATGTAGTAAAAAAATATGTTTAATGTAGTTAAAGACTCTCACAACATCTGACCATTGTCACGCAACATCATTTTACATAAACAGTACAAACGCTAGACATAAAGCATATTACCTGTGTATGTACATAAAGCCACGTTAAATCGACGATAGTAATCGCCAATAACCTTACAATGTAACAAGTACTAGTATTAACAAAAGTACCCAATAATAGCTGTCGTTAATTTTTAATTAACAACGTTCGATGTACGAGTTGTGAAATTCCTCACAATGGTAAGAAATCCCTCACAATGGCCCATTGTTTGTTAAATATTAACAAATTAATTTCAAGTTGCTCGACCGAGTATAGTTGATTGGTTTAGGCTGTGGCTGGATAGACTATAGTGATATTGTTTCTGCTACGTGAGTTGTAAGGGCGTTAAAGTGATTTTGGGTGTAATACTTGAATGGTCATACTTTAGAATAAGTGAAAACTAGTATACGCAATATACATGCGTCAACATGTCATAATTATGGAAAGAGTCTTAGAATATCTTTTGATTAATAGTTGATATATTATTAATTTAAAAACTTATACTTTTACGATATGGATAATGAAAGTGAAGGTAAGGTAAAGGAGGTTAAGTTTAAAGGAGACAAATTTAGTCAAAATATGAATCAACAAACTGATATACTGCACTGCTTCTTAAGCAGACTTTTTAAATATACCTCTCTTTATGAGTCTTCCGGCGACCACAGCCTATGCAGTTGGATCGAAACGTCGGGTTACATAAAGGTATCAATATCTTTATTTAATTAGATTTTGATACGACCCGGTCTCATACAGTAAATAAAATGATTTAAACCCTTCAGTAATGTACACTGATAATAACAAACAATTTCTTCTTTTAAACAAAACACCCTTGCCGTCGGCTGTACACGGTTAAGTAATTATGGACTTATCGATTACCTCCCTTACAATATCACAGAGTGTGTTGGCATTAGGTTACATGGTCGTTACCAACGGTTTCCTCCATCGACTAAACGTCATGTAGGTTGTATAGCGAATTGTGTAATATTTGTAATGCTTTGGTGGTGTTTTATATACATACATATATATTAACGTCCTTCAATACCTCGGGATCAACTGAACCTTGGAGATTTAGTATCTGGTACTATTCTACTAAAGTTTTATATATAAGTATAATACTTAATGTTATATCATTATGTTTTCAATTTCGGATCAAACCTTAAGCTACGTAGAGGTGCCCTTACAAATAAAAAACCAATTTTATTGCTCAATTCGTAGAGGGTTTTGGCTTGAAACATAAATGAAATTAAACCAATTTTTATTGCTCGGTCTGGCCAGAAAAATTATATGTGTTGCACATACATACACATTCATTCTTCAACTAATAAAACGTAGATTTAAAAATGTTAATAACAATTATTAAAAGTCTTTAAAAAAACTTTTATCAAATCACATCAGAAAGGATGTGTGAACACATAAATAAACTGAACTGAAAAGCAACCTAGTTTATTTTAAGCATTACCTTTAAATTTATGTCATTTTTGTTCCCTTTATCAATTAGTTACTGTTACCTACAAGTAACTATAATAAATAAGATTTTTATACACTGTATCTGCTTCTAAAGAAGACTTTCTAAATATGACTCTCGTTCTGGCTATATACCTATACAATTGGATATACATACAATAATCTAATACACAACACTCGAAACAATCGTTCAATACTATCAAACACATACGTATGAATCGACATTGTGATCTTTTGAAACATTAATCATTCGTGCGGAGTTTGTCAGGGCAAGCACACGCGGGCACTCGAATTCAATTTCGATGGAAACGTCAAATATTGTGTTGTTCTATATATATTATACGATTTACGAAAGCGTGCTAGTCTGGGACGTAAAAGAAATGCTAACTAGCTGCCGCTCACATCGGCTAGTCTTAAGGGGCAACTACAACTAGGGGTTAATGGAGTCCCTTGAGTGATAGGCTAGCAACCTCCAGTGGTCTATAGAAAATCATAACCACAACATATATATTTACGAAATATTATATCTCCAAGGTTCTGTCCACTACGAAAGAGATAAACGGATGTGAATGTATTTCGGGGTACTGAATCTAGAAGATTCAAAACCGTAAATTTGTTTAATTATGCTGATTAATAAATAAAGCACATTGTGTGTTGGTTAATTATGCTGTTCAATGAAGTATTGCTGATGCATATTATTATAATTTGATGGAATAGTTAATTAATTATCCATACGTGATAAAATCATTTCATTTTGCCTCCAAACTCATTACATTCTCAACACTTCTCTATAAGTTCAGTTGCATTTCAGACCATATAAGTACCTATAACCACTGAATGTGTGTGAGGAGGAGTATGAATGTCAATGAACGAAAGTGGTTTATCGGGCCAGATGCGGATCCGTGATCTCTGCCTACCCCTCTACAAGGAGACGAGTGTGATGTGTATGTATGTATAAAGTATTACAACTCGGTACATGACTACCTTAGAAGGTTCCTATAATGTTCACCATCCTTGTAAGCAGATTAACGGTTTCAGTAAGTATCTAAATTTTATATGAGAATAATTTACTTTTATGAGATATACAAAATTTACTTTTATTTAATTTTTAAACACTCGCGAATAAACCCCACTTAAATGTTAAAGGAATTGAGTTTTACGACTGCAGCAGAAAAGATTCCATATTACGTAAACAAAAAACCCATAACATACTAAAACCTATAGCCACTGAATTGTATAGAAGTCACTGAATTGAAATTCATTGAAAAAACCGTTTTCTTACAAGATGGTTGAAGCAATTGTTTTGGTTCGCTAAGACGAGAAGCGACTGTCTGTTGTTTTCACTACAGCTTAGGCACTTTGAAGCAACACGTTCCTTAGTTCTTGAGCAAGTTAGTACTCTAAGGAATTGAGTATCAAAGTATTTTATGCAAGCTTTTGTCAACGAAGCTGCTGTTGTGTTTAGAGTAATGACAAAACAATGCATTTGACTAAATTTAGGGATTTATGTTGCAAACTTGTCACTTAGTTTGTTCGTTCAACTTAATTGCTTGTTTTTTTTATTGAATCAGGGGTTTGTTATTGAATATACAGTCTAACTTTGTATGTACGTCCATTGGAATATACTAAATCTGGGTATGTCCTAAATTGTAACTGTTTCGAAGATAAAATATTTTTTTTCTGAATTGGTTCTCTAAAAATGTTGTACAAGTATCTATCGAAGCCTAAACTGTACATTAGTGGTTTATTGCCACTTATTTTTAAAATATACGTCAATTATTTTGAAATAGTGGGACAATTCATTCTGCTATCACACTAAACGTAATCTATTGAGACAGATGTGATTTGTGGAGAATCGTCTAGCCATAAATGGTACTAAAGCAACACAATCTAAAACATTATTGCCAAACTATTGTATAATGCTCACATAACTTTTGAGGTTGACAGATCTTTGAGTTTACCCAACTATAGATCATTGCATATTGCATTTAAATATTCATATTGCATTGCATATTAAAGAATAATTTAAAATTTATTGGAATGAACAATTGAGTCCTCCATTTTAATACGTACATATAATCACGCCTCTACGTCTCTAACCGAATAGGCAGACAATCGAACGCCACCGGGAACGATACTAACAAATCTCTCCTTCGATAACCTAACTTTCTCATACATGCTTTTCTGTTCTTCACGCTGCATACGTTCGCCTTGAGAACAATGTTGATTTTTTTATTCTCTTTCCGTTTTATCTTTTTTCCATCAAGTGTGTCAAGGATACTCATGTTTACAGCTTCGATTACTTTCAAATATTCCCGTAGTATTTTCATATTCTGGTAGCGTGCGTGCTTAATAGGTATGTAGCCCTGAGGCGTGGTTTACAACTTACAGCCAGATGTGGCTCGTTAGTTTTTAATGAGGCCCAGTCATAGAAGCCCTGATGCGAATTTTCAGATGGGTTACGTGAAAGTTCCGTATTAATGGCAGCGAAATAAAATGGTTCTTTTAATCGCTTGGAGAGAAGTTTGAACGTAATGAGCAACTGGGTGCATCTCAAGTTGTAGTGTCCTGAAATCTATTTTATGCAAACACACCTTTTTTTGTAAGACTTATGAGATGATTTAAATAATACTTTCAAACTAAAGCATTATATGTCGAGTTTATTTTCAATTGTGCATGAGTAAATCTGTCTATTTTTGTGATCACATTATAGCTACTTATTACATTGTCTATGAACATCGAGGGTCTGTATAAGAAGGTGTATGAGAGTCAATAAAGCGAAAGTCTGGTCTGTCAGGATCGGGATAAATGGGGATCCATGATCTCTGTCTATCCCTTTACAAGGAATTAGGTGTGATGTGTACATATGCGTATGTGTGATGTCAATTTATGTAGGTATGCAACATTGAGGTTTGCTTAATTTAATGAAAATCATCCAGGTCATACCAATATAGAAAAAGCTAGGTTTTGTTTGTTATCAATCTAAGTTATTGACTTTAAAGCATAGGTACTCTAAATTCGCTGCAGTAATATTTTACCATACCTCGTCGTATCTAGAAGGAACTGCTCAGCATAAATTTATACTCGCAAGCCCATAAAATTTAGTGCAGAACCGTCCAACCAAATTTTATATCACACTTCCTACAGCTGTTTGCTTTTAACCTAGGTGGTACAACATCTGATCCTTATGGAAAAAGCTTTGCTGACTATGAATTCACAATTAATTTTATATGTATGTTTGTCCCAGTTACAGAACAGTCAGTTTATAGTAATTTTTAAAAACTGGGCAGTACTGGCTCATCGTATTATAAGTAGCTTACGGATATAAATTTACCTTCACTGACTACTTGTGATAACCAGGCTATAAAATAGAGGGTGCTATAGATTTCTCAGGATCTTTCTTCTTTTCCTTTGAGCTTAGAAGCGTGAATATACTCGTATGAATAAATTGTAAGGCACATGAACGAACACTTTTCGAAATCGATTATTTAGGCTCTCTCCTCTAATTAATTCTCTAACCTAACCTTCGTAAAAAGATCCTAAATACAACACATATTACAAAAAAACATCAAATTAATTTATCACACTCTTTCTTCCAGTACACATGTCTCCACGAAAACCTATTCCACTACCTTTGCGAGGAAAATGGCGGCGCAGTGACGCTACCAGCGGCGAGAGGTGATGATGCTTGGAAGGTGTACTTCAATGAGAACCCTGAGGAGATCGTGGACGAGTTCGCCATGAGATACGGGATTGAGGCTATTTATCAAGCTATGACGTAAGTGTATAAATAGTCTGTAATGTTTATTGTGTATGATTAACATATTTTGTAAGTATAATATTGCTTGTCAATGATATTATCATTATATTTTGACTTAGTACCTTATATGATGGATCCCTGATAAAAATTGTGACTCCGTAGATAGCCACGACATAAATATGTATAATTTTGTCTGTAAGTTATAATTACGTTTTAAATATAAAGAAAACTATATGTTATACATACATAGATTGATAGATTAGAAGACACAAAAAATGATAATACCCAAAAGATTAAGAATATTTTGTAGATTTGACTGAATATTTAATCAATACTAACACAAAGTATTTAATCGTACTTTCATAGTTACCTTTAACAGCACACTTATTATACAATTTCTATGTTTAGAAAGGTAAAACGTTATTTACCTTTTACGTTTGTATTTCAACTAGGGTAAAAGGCACAATGTCACAAGTTCTTTGATCTATTTCGGCCTTACCTATGTTAAACTATAATAACATTTGTATACTATAGCTTTTATATAGCTTAGCTTTGTAATTCACATTAATGTCTCTACAATGTTAGCATTTTAGTTGACATTTTGTTAGTGGTAAAACAGTTTTTTGATCGTTTCGTAAAGGCTTCAACAATTCCTAGATCGTTTTATCTTGACAAGGGTTTTGTTTTCATTGGTCCATTCAGGACTTGACATGTATATAGTAAAAGTTGTTTAAAAATATAATGTTTACATATTACGCTTATTTCGTGTAAAATAAATAGTCAGCGTTGATGTAAATATGACAGTGTACAGAAGTATGTTTTCGTACTAACTTTTACAACCACTTGCACTCCAGCCGTAGGTATTACATGCATGTATACTACTACTAGACCTTACAAATACAAAAATACAAAATATTTGTATCTATACATCTAATCATACTTCAACAGAAATTTTAGTCGGTTAGTTAGTTACGGTTAGTTTTAGTTAGGTAGTTTACGTGGAACAAAATCAAACACAAACGTGTTCACGATGACATTCAGTCAGACGATGTTTTCCTTCACTGTACTTATTTTTATTGCGAAACTGTACAAAGAAAATTTTTTTAACTACATTTACGTGGAATTGCTGCTATTAAATTAATTCCTTTCATTCATAGTTCATAGTATTTGAAAATGGTTTTCGAAGAAATACTCGTTTCTTATATCTGAATAACCTTTTGTTACAATGGCCTCATGTTGTTGACATGAAACAAGGAGTTCTTTACATCCAACCCACAAGATCTAATTCCCTAAGCAGCATTATGCGAGTAATATGCATTTAATACTTTAGTCTTATCTTTTAGTTATTCAAAGTAACATTGTATATCTAATGCCATCTGTGAGCACCAATAAAATTTACTTTGTCATGCAATAAAGTCCACTGAATAGACTTTTGATGTCCTCTTTGAATTTAAATAAAACCATTCTGGAAGAATTAATGAATACTGAAAACGGTTTTGAGTTGAAACAATGATGTAAGTTGCGCTTAAGTAGTATTAAAGTAAAGTTACTTTTTAATGACTGAATGTAGCTATTTCATTGGATTTTACTGCTGTATAATCTATGCTTACATTCTTGGCTAAACTTTTAGCATTTTATCTCGTAGTACAGTATAAACTTAACCATTTTCGCTTTGACAATACACAGATTTGCTGAATAACTGGAGCTGAATAAACTCATTATTAAATTTCATTTACATATAGGCATACTAAACATATCCTTTACCAACGATCATATCGCATAGCTACAATTAAACCGACGTAACTCAAAATTCATTACTTTTGGGAATCAAGGAATAAAGTAATTGAATAATCTATTTTTTAACATTAAAGTTGTATAGATTAGTAGATACATTTAAATTGTCGAACATTTTTTTTCTATTTGGTCATGTAGCTATTTGACTTTAAATCTGCATAATTATAATGTCAAAAAAAAAAAAAAAATTTAGGTCTCTTTGTTATTTTTAGTTAAATTTTTTTTTTATTATTTACTTGAGTAATAAAATGGCCTAATAATTATTAGGTCGTCTAAGTTGATAATCTTTATAGTTATAAACTGACTCAATTACAAAAAGTGTCACTTTATTCAGACAAATCAATAAAACAACTTACCTGACTTGTTGGTATTAAACTGACTCAATCCAAAATAGGTCCCTATAAAATAAACTATAACACTTACTTTATCTGTCATACTTGATTGAATACTAATTAGGTCAGTTAGATGCGTGCGGGCGGGAAAGAATGACCGTTACAATGAAGAGACCTAAATATACGTTTATCCGTTTCTAGCCGAGGTAAGTCTGTTTACTAAAATTTGGGCGGTCAGTAATACTTTTTTAAGCCATTTTCTTAGGTAATGTCATTTCACCCAAATTTTGAGTTACGTCGGTTTAATTGTAGCTATGCGATATATTAATTTTTCGTTCGCAATTTACCATAATTAACTGAAATTTCTATACAATCAGTTCCATTGGTGACAAGAGGAAAAAAAAAAATATTTTGGCCATCCTTACCATATTATTTCACATGCACAAGTCACATTCCCTTCCATGCAAACGGATAGGTCGAGATAACACAATCACAATATAAAGTATATCTACCTCCTACACATCTAATCCTTTCTAACTCATTTTTTCTCATTTGACGACATCCGTGGCGCGATCGGCTAGACACGGGAACGCTAATCGTGAGGTCCCGGGTTCGATTCCCCGTGGACACAGAGTTAAGAACTACGCTTTTCTACTGCTTTCCAGTCTGGTCGTTGATTATATATGCTATAAATTTGTATTTATTTATATATAATATGTAAACATTTCTTAAATATACGTTGACTAGTATCTTTAACACAAGTCTTAAATGTATTTACCAAGGGGCTAATTCAATTGGTGTTATAATGTCCAAATATTATTATTATTAACATCATCTTCCTTTCTTCTTTCCAGCCACTTCCACTGCCTTTCAACGAAGTACCTGTGTCCTGGAGTGCCAGCTGTGATGTCTACGTTGCTGGCTAATATCAACGCTTACTATGCTCATACTACTGCATCGTCAGCTGTTTCAGCATCTGATAGATTTGCTGCTTCTAACTTTGGGGTGAGTCTGTTCACAAATAAAGGTCTATAAATATTAGAGTCATGATTAATAACTAAATGGCCTGTGACCAAGGCTGCTGTAACGTAGCCAAAACGTCGGGTTAATAATAAAGGTAACTTTTTATAAAAACTTACGAGATAAGTTCCGTTTAGTTATTAATCATGAGTATAAATCGCGGATCTCTTAAAACTATAATATTGGAGTCATTATCTTGTATATATTTCTACACATATAGATAACTGAAATTATCTCTTGATTGTGATTTAAGGTATACTACGTGTATATTATAAGTCATTTAAGGCCAAATAAAACTTTTTTTAAATGTTCCGTGTAATAGTGTAGAAGGATTGACTTTTCTAGTATCTATGCAGGTCAATAGATAAGTTCCAGCAAATATGAAATTTATTGAATCTTTCATTTGGACAGATTTTATCGTTCAGTCATATGCCTTAAGATTGAAGTATGATACGTAATTAGTTGGTGTTATGAATGAATATTTTTGTAATCAGTTATGATTTCTTATTTACTAGAATCATCGTATATACATTATTAACTTTTGGTAACCTCTACAGCATCTTTAAAAAAACAGTAACTAGTTATATTCTGTTGTCGAACACTCTATGTTTTGAGGATAATTCAGTATAGCGCTACTATTATTAGTGCTTATATTTACATTCATTCTCATTCTCCTTCCAGAAAGAGAAGTTCGTGAAACTCCTCGACCAGCTCCACAATTCGCTGAGGATAGACCTCTCGATGTACAGGAACAACTTCCCAGCCTCCAGTGCGGAGAAACTCATGGACCTCAAGTCTACCGTGGACCTGCTCACCAGCATTACGTTCTTCAGGATGAAGGTACGTGCTTTAAACAGGAACATGGTAGGGTCAAAATTACGTAGACTATGAGCCGTTATGATGAGTCAACTGATTGTTATTAATAATAATAATATTTGGACATTATTACACCAATTGAACTAGCTCCTTGGTAAGGACATTTAAGACTTGTGTTGGGGGATCCAACCCGGGACCTCACGATTAGCGTTCAGGCATCTATCTGACCGCGCCACGATCATGACGGACATGTTTTGTTTTCTCTTCATTTCTCGTCATTATTTCTCCAAAAATGGATTGTTATTACATGATTTACTTTGCCCTTTTAATATATAGTCCACCGTTGTTAGTCTTATCCTATTATATCCTTATGTTAGAGCTTAATTTAAAAAGGTGATGCTTAAATGTGATTTAGGTCATATTATCTTGTATCCAAGGTTCTGTCCACTACGAAAGGAGTTAAAGGACTTGAATGTATGTAATATGATATAACACTCGTATAATTTATATTTCTAATATAATGTTCCAGGTCCAAGAACTAAGCAGTCCACCCCGTGCAAGCACAGTCGTGAAGGACTGTGTCAAAGCCTGCCTTAGATCTACATATCAGTTTCTATTCGAAAATTGTTACGAGCTTTACAATAGAGAGTTTCAGGTGAGAAGACATATGTAATCGAAATTGTATTTATTTCTACAATAATTTGTATCAAAATCAACTGGAAAACCCAACTTAGTAGTCAATGCAACATAGAAATTAAATAGAAATAACAGTATGAAAAATAATTGTTTGTTATTATACACAAAATTATTAACAATAATAAAAAATATACTTGTTACTTAGATTATGTTGATACACGAAAATGTGGTCAAATTTCTAAAGTACAATATCCTTCCGTCACTTTTGGTACGAGTATAAGGATTATTATATAATTCTTATAAATAAAGATATTATGTAAATAAGATTATATGCATCATTTTAATTAGAACGAAAAACGAAATTTGGTGTTAAAACTTTCATACAGCCTGAAGGAAACGACTTGACATAATATGATTTGTTTTTAATACTGAATGTGATTAAAAATGTATAAATATTTAAGAAAAAATCAAATATCGCTCATTTGGTAGAACATTGTCGTAACTACACTAATCGGTATTTTACAGGAGAGGCAAATAAAGTTTTAGTTGCCTTATTATTGGACTTAAAACTACTTAAATATTTTTATTTCTTGTTCATAATGTTCTTTATTTAGTGTATTTTATAGTGTTGATAATAGATTTTCACAGGAGTTCACAGAAAAATTATAAAAAAATGAAAATGTTGTACTCATATTTGCCGCCTTCAGAACATTTATTATTTTATATATTATGTATATGAAACTTAAGATTTCCATTTTAATGCCAGGTGGACCCTAATGAAGCGAAACGGGACCCCGCAGATCACGGGCCTCAGCTTGAGTCAGTGGATTTCTGGCATAAGCTGATAGCACTCATCGTCTCAGTGATAGAGGAAGATAAAAATAGTTACGCTCCCGTACTGAACCAATTTCCTCAAGAATTGAATATTGGAAAGGTAAGGGTATACTTTATAGTAGTTAAAGTATGTATGTAAACTCGAGTGGTGTATAATTAAATGTGATTTAAATTTGTAGTTATATTATCATTAAATCCAGTTATAAAAAAATACTAAATCATCTTACATCTTAAAAACAACAGCAACACACATAAATGTCTTTAAGTCTGTAAAGTATTACAATTTTGCTGAACTATGTATTTTGTATTCCAGCTATCCGCTGCGACAATGTGGTCGTTGTTTGCCGTGGACATGAAGTATGCTTTAGAGGAACACGAGCAACACAGACTTTGCAAGTCTTCCGCCTATATGAACTTACACTTCAAGGTAAATACGTCATCTTTTTTGTATAAGGGTTCAGATGGAAGTTTTTAGCGAGAACAAAAAGTAAGGATCGTTCAAAAAGGGGATCAATAGTATCTGCATGTCTCATTAGGGATGTAAAGGCGTGAATTTATGTAGGGTAGACATATTTTCCTTGTACCTGACCTAACCTTATCTAGTCCATTGATAGTCAATTTCAAATTAGCGCCTGTTACTATAAGACAGCATAAAGGCAGCAAAGTAACAATATAATTTGTTATTTACCTAAACTCTTTATTTTTTATTTACAGTCTCTTTCATTAGATTCTTGTGGCCAACGTGTATCATATAAATTTTTTGACCTCTTATGTTTGTAAAGTTAAATCATTTATCTATCACACTACTTAAAGTCGCATGCTAGGTGGGACATAAAAAGGATGTCTACTAGCTGCTGTTCTTTCCGGCATATCGTAGGAGGCAATTAAGAGACTAGGGGTAAATGGGATAAATTGAGCGATGGACTACCAATCTGATACTAAATCTCCGAGGTTCCAATTCGAAAGGGCTAGAAGGACGTGAATGTATATGTATGTTTACTTGATACAAATCACTTTTTTCAGGTGAAATGGCTCCACGCGAACTACGTGAAAGACGTTCCACCTTATTGTGGTGCGGTCCCTGAATACCCTGCCTGGTTTGAGCCCTTCGTGATGCAGTGGCTTAACGAGAATGACGACGTGTCTCTCGAGTACCTCAATGGAGCTTTCAATAGGGATAAGAGAGATGGGGTAAGTTGGGTTCGGTTGGCATGGCAACTAGAATAAACAGTAGGATGTTGTACAACTAGTCTTATTAATTAAATGAGTTATATTCAAACGCTAAACGCTTAAATAGTTATAGTTTTAAGAGATTCTTGATTCATACTCATGATTAATAATTAACGGGACTTATCGCGTAAGTTTATATATAATAAAATTACCTTTATTAATAATAAACTTACGCAATAAGTCCCGTTAATTATTAATCATGCTTAAATAGTTGTTTATACATGTGCCTATCTGTTTCCAATTAGATTTCACTTCCTAGATTTTGTCTTGCTCTACTACTATAGCATATACACACTATGAAATCTTTATTGTGCTGTAATTAAAACAAACGATAGTTTTAACAGTCACACAATAAAAATGATATAATATTATAAGAATATATACAGTCAAAATACAATTTCTGTTATTAGCATGCATTTAATTAATGAACATTGCAGTGTAAATCAATAAAAAATAAATTTAAAAAAAAAATTAAAATTTTTATATCTGAAATTAATATTACAATTCAATTATTATTATTTTTTATTTTTTTTTAAATTAACTAATTGTAATGACAACTTTTCCGAGGAAAATGTTTTTTTTAACTTTCAATAAGTGATTTTATAATCCTCATATTGAATAAAAAGCATTTCGTTTCAATTAATATAACCAATATTTCCATTTCAGTTCCAAAAATCCAGTGAACACACTCTCTTCAGTAACTCCGTAGTAGACGTGTTCACCCAGCTAACCCAGTGCTTCGACGTGGTCTCCAAACTCGAGTGTCCAGACCCTGAAATCTGGAAAAGATACATGAAGAGGTTCGCCAAGACCATTGTGAAGGTTCTGGTGGCGTATGCTGATATCGTGAAGAAGGAGTTTCCTGAGCATTTGAAGGAGGAACGAGTGGTGAGTGCTGAGTTGGTGGAAGAGTCATAGCTGGTTAAAATGGCTGATTAGACTGTTACTAGCATTGAACTGCTTATTTAGAATAAAATAAGGCATAAGACAATGTTATTACATTATTTATTCAAGAAATATTCGTTGCACTATCCTAAAGAAGAGAATAGGTTAATTAAAGTATTTAAATATAGTTGTGGATTCATGGATTAAACTTTAATCTGATTTAAAAACTAAGATAATAAATATAACTGTATGTTAAATAACTGATTCAGGATTTATTGACTTCTTAGTTTAGTTACTGATCTGTAATGTATTACATGTTCAATAATCTATTCAGATTAATATCATTAAATACATCCGTATGATTTCCTCATAACATTTCGTCATATAAACTCTAACATTGTACATTCCAGGCCTGCATCCTGATGAACAACATCCAGCAGTTGAGGGTACAGCTGGAGAAAATGTTCGAAGCTATGGGAGGCACCAAGTTGGAAAGGGACGCGGCTGATATCCTCCATGACTTGCAGCAAAGCCTCAATGGAACCTTGGATGAACTGGCTTCTATGTTTGCTAACAGGTTTGTGAGATTAAGTATAATTGTTATGAAAGCGTGACAGATTAGGGATCAAACATCAGACAGTCACAATCTTTAACTGTCTACATCTGAATACCGTTTTACTGCATCCGATATACAAGTATCTACTTTGATTAGTTTTAGTCAATTTAAAACTGTATTTGTGTATTGTTTCTGTAGTGAATAAAGGATTTTCTTTTATTAAATTCAATATCTGAACAGTTTATACTTAAGTGTCACTTATTATTGTGAACCTTGTTAAGTCTGTCTTATGTCAAATACATAAATATAACATTTAATACAATATTAATTTATTTTCAGCTTGGAAACGAGAATAACAGCCAGTGTGAAGGAACTAGGCGAGCTTCTCCAGAAAGTTGGTGGTGGCGGTGGACCTGGACAGCCACAGCCACCAGCGCACCATGAGGCCGATGAAGTCCTCAGACCACTCATGGATATATTGGTAAGCATCTTTGTGGTCGTTGGTTGCCTATTTTCAGCGTCTAAGCAACTCACTAAGCTAAGTCAGTAACAAATATATTATGCTCATGCTAACATGAACGCAATAGATATCAAGCAATTCACTTTTTCATTATTTTACAGGATGGTTCGCTCACAATGTACGCAGAATCATGTGAGAAGACAGTCTTGAAGAGATTGCTGAAAGAACTGTGGAAGATCGTCATGAAGATATTGGAGAAAACGGTAGTGCTGCCACCTATGACGGATAAAACTGTAAGTTTGTGATTCTACTACAAGTAAAGCGCTATAATTTATTCGAATTGTGTTTAACGTCGTTTAACCTTTATAAACATATTGCCATTTATTTATCAATGCGTTCCATGTTACTATATATACAACAACTACAAGATCCTATTTAGGATGACCTCGTAATTACTTAGTAAAACTTTTTCTTATATGTTTGGTACAACCTTTCTTAGATGATGCTCAAGAATCTCACAAACAACGCGAAGAACCTGGCAGCTAACGCCAAGATCGAAGACATGACGCAGCTCTTCAAGAGTACTGTTGGCAAACAAGATGTCAAGCATGCGCTGTCTGGAGTCATGGATATTTCGAAAGAGGTAAATTTATTAAGGCTACTACTCTCACATATGACATAAAATAGTTAGAAACTTTGTGTACGTGCAATGTCTGTTTTATTGTAAGACCTTATTTTTACCTTATTTTTTTGAAACGTAATCATCCTTGACAATATCCTCTTGATACAATTTCTGAGCGGATGACCATCTCGAATGAGAAATTGTACTGAGGGATCTCATAAATCTTTTTTGGTACTGGCTAGCTGGTGACATATTAGTTTTGAGAACCACAAATATCCAGAAAGAGTCAACATTCTTCTTCCCTTTATTAATTCGTCTTTTTCACAATTTCCAGCACTTATCAGCCGAGAAGAGTCTTACGCCAAAGCAATGCGCAGTTCTGGACGCTGCCCTCGACACGATCAAACTCTACTTCCACGCTGGAGGCAATGGCCTGAAGAAGACGTTCTTGGAAAAGAGCCCAGAGCTACAGTCTCTGAGATACGCACTCAGTCTGTACACACAAACCACGGACACGTTGATCAGAACATTCGTGACGAGTCAGCAAAATCAAGGTATGTGTTATACGCGGTTCTTCTTTCCTGCCTACGTAGTAACAAATATTTACGAGTTTAAGCCTCAACTATATATATCGCACTATTTATCCACACCGTCAATAATCTTCGCCGATCTCTCTTGCCTCTTATCATCTTACCAAGTTCGTAATATTATCACTTAAATACAATTTAGGCTTTAAAGAGAATTGAAACTTCGTGGGAAAATTAACTTGCCAGGAGCTGAGAATTCATCTCAATGAGACTAGAATGAAATACACTCAAGGTTTCAACTTATGAATCCCCGTCACATTTAATTTAACGAATATTTGTTCACAGACGCAGCAGTGCTGGAAGAAGGCAGCGTGGGTGAGATATCCGTCCAAGTGGATCTGTTTGCCAACGCCAGTACTGGAGAACACAAGATCACAGTCAAAAGTGAGTATTTAATCTATAATTTTGAATAAATATACCATATTGTTTCATTTCGTATCACTGTAAAAATGGGAGTTTTGGCTCTTGAAATTTATTTTTAATTAGAGAGTTTTAAGATTGCCCTGATACGAGGGAAGGTTAATGAAGTCTCAGTTGCAGATACCGACTATTCAATACAATATTTATGTTAATTATTTAAACCAGCAACGACTGTAACTCTTCTCATTCCATCTATTTTATGAATATCCCTACATGACAGCATTAATATGGAACTATGACTGTGCAAATAACCCTTCTTTTCTTCTTTCCAGTAATCGCGTGCAACGACCTGAAGTGGGTGATCCAGAGCGGGATGTTCCGTCCGTTCGTGGAGGTCAACCTGATAGGGCCCCACCTTGCGGATAAAAAGAGGAAGTTCGCCACCAAGTCCAAGAGCAACAACTGGTCTCCTAAGTTCAATGAGACTTTCCACTTGTGAGTAATCGGCAATCTCCTAACCTACCATTATGTTACCTGTTCTACTTGCTCCATAGTTTTAATGTACAGATAGACACATAATCGTATATTATTTGTAACGCAAAATTGAGTGTTTTTAGCTGGTTTGTGCTCGTACGTATGTTGCCGTCAACAAAATAATCCAGACACACATACTTAACGTAACTACAAATGACGCTGTATGGAAATTTCTGCTTTTTTGCTTATGTCCTATTGTTATCAAAACACAAATATTACTTAGTCAACCTTTAGATTCTATACTCTGACACCTTGACGTTAGACAACTTGTGTATATTTTTTCATAAAGTAGATCCAACTATAACCTACATCCTCTTTCAGCATGGTCAGTGGCACGGAGCAGCTGGAATTGTATGAGCTCCACATCTGCGTGCGGGACTACTGCTTCGCCAGAGAAGACAGGCTGGTCGGTGTGGCTGTGCTGCGGATAGCCGACTTCGCTGCCCAGGTCAAAGTGAGTGTGAAAGGCCTTTATAACTTATCTTCATATTTTATGATTAAGTAGTAATATAGTTATCAGTTTATGATGTTCTTGAAATGAATTGTCAAATATCTACACGTCTGCAGTTGTCAATTCGAATACACGTTCAATCAGATAGTCTGCACCTAACTGACAGACAGAGTTCATCACTACAATGCCATCAAAAGATACTGAGTATTGTTTATTCTCTATAATTAATAAAAATATTTGGTTTTTATACGAGCTACACTATCCAGTAACCACAAAACATTACATAACCAGAACGACATTTATAATAAGTTGTTTATTGTTGACTTAGCTAATATGTTTTTGAAATATTCTAGGGACAATGCGCATGCTGGCTCCGTCTTGGTACAAGAGTCAAAATGGACGAAACTGGCTGGACTATCCTGAGGATACTATCCCAAAGACACAGCGATGAAGTAGCGAGGGAATTCGTGAAACTCAAATCGGAAATGAGAAGCGAAGCGCCCGTCGGCTCCGGCCAGGGCCCTTCGTGAAACTGAACATAGAAGACACGTGGTAACGCAATTACGTCACTCACTCTGTGACAGCTAGCTGCTACGCTAACGTCAGTTTGACAGTCAGCTGATCTGCAATGGCGGGGCAGAGGGTGATCAAGCAGCGCCCGCGCCCGCAGCGGTCAGTGCGCGTGACGATGTAAATACAGTATTAAGTTTATCGCGTATTAGTAGGGTAACTATAATTTTGCACAAACTCGTTTTTTAACTATTAAAACGTTAGCCGAAAAGACTGACCGTAGATGCGGCCGCGGTGGCTCGTTTGTATAAATGGATGAATGATGGACGCCCTATGACGGAAAAGGTGTTATTGTATGTTTTATTTCAATGAGATATTATTGGTTTTATAATGGGCGTGTGTTTATATTGTTTTGTCTCTAAATAAAAGAAATCATTTTGTATAGTTGATTATGGACCAAACTGTCGTATTAACGAATATAAGAGCGCATTACCTCTTTTTTGATATATCATTGTGATTAGTTACATTATTTATTGAAATATGAAGTAAATAAAACAGTCTGCAACTCAAAATATCAGACCTGAGTTTTGACCCTGTTGGTAATGAAAATATTATGTCTCTTTCTCCTGATAACTTGAAGTCATTCTCAATTGACTCCAGTTTCATTTTCTATGTGTGAGCGTGGTTCTTAGATGTACACGGAATAACCATTCTAAAACACTTGTAAATACAAATAAAAATCCGTATATTTATTGTGTATGTATGTACTTATAGAGGATATTAATCAAACTTACTATATATTACGCGCTTCGAACAGTACTTAATGTGTGGTGTTATATAAATCTCCTATAACTTTATTATATTATTGAAAATTGTGATATTGTTATAAATTTTAAAGCATAATATTAACGTACGGTTATTAAGGTTTACCAGTACATTAAGGCAAGCGAACTCTGAAATCAAAGCATGAATATTTTCTTTAAAATACATATTTGTTTTTGTTTTATGATAAATTTAGACTGCGAACGTAAAACTGTCACATAATTTATTTTTGTCATTGAACTGTGATTTTGTCTTAATGTATTGGTATTCGTTTGAATCGATTCCAAAATTCATTTTCACCACATTCCAATTTTGAATCGTATTTGTTGTATGTTTTTTCAAATAAGTTACTTTGTGGAATACGGAAAGTAGTTTTAAAAGTCAGTGCTCAAATTTCTTAAGATTGTGTAAAACTAATGTTATAAACGATATATTTTAAATCACTCAATAAATACGTGTCATAACTGTCCATTACACTTTACGAAAATTTATTCACAAATACTTTTATTGTTTTTTTATCGTCGCATACTTTTATAAACGTTTAGGCTTCGATTTCATTTCAAAATATTCTAGATATCTTAATGCAGTTTAATTCAAATTAAAAACCTTAAAACTGATCATATTTTTCTAGTTGAAAATTCTATAGCTAAAGTACGGTATACAAAACGAAGTCTAAGAGTTTATGAAGTATACGATGTATCGCACAGAAGAAAGATCTAAAAACTTACCTGAATGTAACAGAGGAAAGATGTATCTATATATACATAGCTTTTATCATTGATTACATATCTCTAGATAGAAAAAAATTAAACTTTTTTAGTCCAAATCTCTATTTATTCTTAGTCATCTAAAATAATAATTTATTTTTCTTGACGTTTATTTTCTTGATGACTGAGTCGATGTGTTTAGCATAAATAGTTAAATATTGGTGTCTGGTATATGTGGTTGTAATATTGCTTTAGGGAAATTCTCTTCTGTACCTTGGTTTCTGTCCTTTTATTTGTCTCTAACAACAAATTCTTTTTGTAAAACACTCTACTTGAGATTTAAATACTAATCAATTGAACTTACTTTTCACAGCGGTTGCGCATTAAATTGGTTGACCTCGGAATTTTTTAAAAGCATTGTTGAGAATGAAATAGATGTGTAATGGCATTTTAAAAATGTCTTCTTAAAATTTATTACGTTTAAAAAATTACAAGACTCAACATCAAGTAAACCGCAATTTTTTCTATCAATTTAAAACTTCCAGTGTCTTTGTTTTTGCGTGATTGATAGTCAATCTACAGTATTCTAAATAACAGAATGTACTCAAAATCTGTTACATTTTTTAGTTTTTGCAGATTTTTAACATCAAGGATTGAAATAGTGTTCACTGTTAATATATTGTTTATCAATCATGTAAAAACAATGTCTGCTAAAAGAAATCTCACGATTGTACCTAAAGCTATCGTTTGACAATATTTGTTGAATATTTGACCTTGCGTGATGATGGAAATCATCATTCCCTTGAGGCTCCAACTTAGTGGTAAAATTACAATGTCGTTCACGTAAAATACAATGCATGTATCTTTGTATAAAATGCATATATGTAAATGTTACATGTTTAAACACATTACTTATTCTAGAATTTTTATGAAAAATATAAAATAATAAATATCCGTATTTCAAATATAAAGTTTGTTTCATTTGATTGAAGAACGAACTTTTTTTATTTTTTGCACCAAACATAGAAGAACCACTATAGAGAAATCACTGATATAGAACTCTTTACAATATATGAATCCATATACTACATTATTACTAAATGCAAAAATATGTCTATACAAAAAACGAAGCTTACATTTCTATTAACCCATTTTCAGTGGCTTTACAACCCGGAACCTTATCCAAATCCCTAGCCTCAACTGTGAATCACCCATACCAATAACCTTCTCAAAAGCTTACCAATACATCACTTCACGTACAGAAATAATCCTTTGAACAAATCCTAACCTTGTACCGGAACGTACTCACGAATTCGTAAACATAACAGGCACTCGTTCAGTGCAATCTTCAGTGATTTTCCATGTGCAAATCAAATGAATTGGTTACACTACACATTGGTGCGTATCTGCTCATTTTAAAGAGGTTAATATCTAATTTATTGGGTCAGAGAGTTAGCTTAAGATATTTCTAGCTTAATCAAATAGGTTTGCTAAATATGACCGTGTAGGTGTTTTAGAACCGTTCCTTTCAAAATAGATTAACGTAGATACTTCATTTAATGTATTACCTACTGCAGACAAATCTTATAAGTATACATTTTATATCTATTATATCTATATACATAGTTTTTCTAAAACTGACAAATTATTTTCGTTCCATTAAAACTTATACTCCTCTATACACGTATTCGGAGATTAACGATCTCAGCACACGAACAGAAGATATTTTTTTGATGTTCTTTTCTTGTACTATAATATAGACTTAAAGCCTGTTTCCATTTAGTGGAACCTCTATTCTTTTCATTCTATAAAACCACCTTCCTAACGTGCTACAACACCATTACGGGTGTACCAAACGATAGTTTTTATATAAATTAATATAATTTGGAATTTGGCAAAAATACTTGTAATACACGTGTGCGTTACCCCAGCCAGAAAATGTCAAAAATCATCATCCAAGTGCAATAGATTTTTAGATATACAGCTTCTGTAAATGGTATGAAGATTTTTAAATTTGATAAAGCGATAGTTTTTGAATTATTTGACAAAAACAGTTCCGGCTGGAGTAACGTTAAGTCGTAACGTTTAGAAGGTTGGTATACTGTATCGCGCGGCCGCTTTTTTATAACATTCTAGATTTGGTCGGGTTACCACGCGTATATCATTTTGAAATTTCACAGGTATACAATTGAACTGTATATCTAATTATTGATTTAAGATTCAGTTACCGCTACTATACAGGAAAGTCAGTTAATCGGTCGTCAAATATCTCCGCTGCGCGCCGCGGCCGGAACAAATAAAGTTTTATTTACTACTTTTTAATTACGTATAGGATACTCATGAAACTTCAGTACCATTTATAGGCAGTAATTACTTATATAATAACATTTTTAGTTAGTCTTTGGAGCACCTATTGGAAGTGCTAGGTCCTACTAAAGGCCCATTTCTATTTACTGAAATAACTTTAAAACGGTGCATTATTGTGGATTATTTTATTACGTAACAAATTATAACTAATTAGCCAGTTGTCCTGTACAAAAATTATAATCATCCGCTTAGTCAATTCGGAGATGCAGCAATCGTGCAAACGTTACCCCAGCAGGATTTTGAATATCTTCGCAGCCATTGCAAATACATAGACAAATTAAGTTGTAGCATTTATTTCAAATTGATATCTAAATATTTGGATAAACTTTATTTCAAAATATCAGTTAGAAAACAAAAGATCTGGCTGGGGTAACGTTACTCCAGCCGGAACTGTTTTTGTCAAATAATTCAAAAACTATCGCTTTACCAAATTTAAAAATCTTCATACCATTTACAGAAGTTGTATATAATAATAATAGTAATAAAATTTATTTACATTAGGACATTACACCGACGAACACAAAAACCTAAACAATAATACAAAACTTAGAAACTAAGAAAGAAAAAACAAACTTGAAACTAAATAGGCCTGTGCAAGCCGGTGCAACGCAAAATGCAAAAGGACCTGCCTCAGCTTAAATGCTAGTAACATGGCACAGTTGTCCATGTAACCAGCGCTGTGTTTCAGTCAGGTCCAAAAACATGTTGGCAACCCAAACGCCCACACGAACATAACCACTTAAACCTATACATACACTCATAACTCACCTACAAAACTACACTAACCTTAACCTACAATATCTAATATTATGCCTAATAAATATCAACCATATATGAGTAAAATTATCGCAGAAATCAATGTACTGTACCCTTCATGGAAATTAATTATATTATGGTTTGGGATGGGAATGTTATATAATATATATCTAAAAATCTATTCCACTTGGATGACGATTTTTGACATTTTCTGGCTGGGGTAACACGTAGTACACGTACAAATATCAGTAGCATTTTATTTCGTCGAAATTTCAATACCGAAGTGTATCTTCTGTTCAGTCGACATTTTCTCTAAGTAAATGTTTACTCAAGTGATGGATAGGTGACAGGAAGTGGGTTTAGGAAAGCTTTGAACTATTTTGTGTACAAAATCCAATGCTAGTCTGGGATATAAAAAGAATGGTAGCTGCATGATCTTCCCGGCATGTCGAAAAAGCCGACAAAAAGACAACGAAAAAAAAGGGGTTAAAATACGTGAATGTATAATTATGTTTATAGAATCTTCTGATAGTCTAAAATTCCGCGCTTGAACTCCGTGTTTAAGTATAAATTTATACTAGTAAAGATAACATACATACCTCACCTCACACCTCTACTTCCCTAATGGAATAAAAAGACACTATCGAACGCCATCTTAAACGATTTTGACAATTGTCTCTTCTCTCACTCACACCCATTAACCTTCTCGTATATGCTCTTTTCTTCACGTTAGGTACACCGGACTTACCATCTGAAAAATCCCATATACATACTATTGTAAATATTACTTATTATATTCTCTTTCTATACTAATAATTTGTTCAGTGTTGTTTAAAACATATACAAATCACGGCCTTTCTTTCTACATATGGGTAGGCGTAGATCACAGATCCTCATTTTTCCCGATTCCGCTAACCACTTTTGCTTAATTGATTCACCGTTTACACAGTCTAAACATACACATACATATAACCCAGCTACTACATACTAACCCAGCTATATTATTGGTCAAATTTATGAAACAAATAACAAGAGGCCGGTATCTTGTGCTAGTAGAGTATTTTAAATGATTTATAGCGTTTATAACGTGTAGTCTACATTAATAAACGAACCTCAGAATATAAAGGCTTTAATAAACATAAAAGAACAGTCCGTTAGACATTACGTAGGAATATTGAATAACAGATATTATGAATACAACAGTTTGGCACTTGGCTGACTCTATGGAGGTAAAGGTTGGATAGCAATGATATTATTATGATACTATGAGTATACCACATTCACCCCCGCCTGTCTATGATGTAGTCTTGTAGATGACTTGGAAGTCTCCGAGCCCTTATGGGTCTCTCTTGAGCCGGAGAATCATCATCGAGCTGTTGTTGAGGTAAGTCTTCAGGAGATTCAGTATCAGATCCTTCTACATCTTCAAAGTCGTTAGTCGACTGGTCTACGTCTCTAGGTAATGGTGCCAATTGTCTGTTTGAAACTGTTGATTCTCGGCCATCATTTCGTCTAACGTATGAATATGTAGGGTTGCTATGAAGTAGTTCTACTTCTTCAACAACAGGGTCGTTCTTGTTGCGGACATTTCTTCTCATTAGAATAGGTCCTGGTACGAGCCATGACGGAATAGATTCTCCTACTGGAGTGCGTCTTGGAAACGAAAAGATTCTTTCATGAGGGGTTGTGTTAACCGAAGTGCACAAGAGTGAGCGAACGCAGTGTAATGCTGGCTTAACTGCAAGTTCCCAGTTTTCAATTGGCATATTCTTGGACTTCAGATTGAGTTGTATCGTCCGCCATAAGGTTCCGTTTAACCTTTCCACCTGCCCGTTACCTTGTGGGTTATAAGGTGTTGTTCGAGAAGAAGCGATTCCTTGTTTTCTCAGAAATGTTTGTAGTTCTTCCGACATAAAGGATGAGCCTCTATCACTGTGAATATACAAAGACTGACCAAAGTAGAAAAATATTTCTTTAAGACATTCGATAACAGTTGCAGTCGTCATGTCCTTGCAAAGGAATGCAAAAGGATAACGCGAGTATTCATCGATTGCTGTAAATAAATATTTATTAGGCGTATTAGATGGAAGGGGGCCCTTAAAGTCAATATTGAGCCTTTCAAATGGGGCGATAGCTTTTATTAAGGTACCCTTTGCTTTGAGAAAACGTGGTTTTATTTCGGCGCACACTCGGCATGATGCAGTCATTTGCTTAATTTCTTCAAGTGAGTACGGTAAATTCTTAGCCTTCGTATAATGAAACATGCGAGTTATTCCAGGGTGAGATAGGGCATCATGCAGTTCCATAAGCTTCGTGTTAGTCATGTAAGCACAGACCCTTGATAGAGCATCCGCAGCGACATTTTCTACCCCAGGCCTATAAATTATTTCGTAGTTGTAGCACGATAACTCAAGGCGCCATCTTTCGAACTTGTCATTTTTAATCTTAGAAGAGTGTTTTTGGTCGAAAATGTGGGAAACTGACTGCTGGTCGGTAATGAGAATGAAGTGCCGTGAGATCAGTAAATGTCGCCATTTTCTTAGGCTTTCCACTATGGCGCATGCCTCTTTTTCTACTGATGCATGTCTACGCTCACAGTCTGTTAAAGTCCTGGAGAAAAATGCTATTGGCCGTCCTCTTTGTGAAAGTGTAGCGGCTATTGCATAGTCAGAGGCGTCCGTCTCAACCGTCAATATTTCTTTGTTATCAATAGCGACTAGTGCTGCTTTCTGAATTTCTGACTTAAGCAGTTTAAAACACGATAGGGCTTCATTATTTAACGGAAATTTACAATAGTTCACTAGCGGCTGTATCTTGCCTGAAAAGTTCTGAACCCATTTCGCGTAATGCGCGAAGAATCCGAGCGATCGTTTCAGTTCAGCTTGATTAGTAGGCACTGGTAATTCAAGAAGTGGTTTAAGGCGATCTTTGTCTGGTTCAATGATGTTGTTCGTAATAGTGTAGCCTAATAGACTTACAGATGTCATGTTGAATTTGCTTTTCTCTTTGTTCAGAGTAAGGTTGTATTTGGAGACTGCTTTCATGAACTTGTCGAGGTTCACATCATGTTCTTTTTGTGTTTTTCCGCACACTGTGAGATCGTCAAGATATGCAAAAGTTCCATCGAGTTTCTCTTGTTCGATGATAAAACTAAGAGTGCGCTGGAACGCAGCAACGCCATTCATGACTCCAAATGGAATTCTAGTAAATTGTTAGAGTTTACCATTCGCCTCAAAAGCTGTAAAAATCCTTTCTCTTTTTAATATAGGTATTTGATGATATGCAGATTTCAAATCAATTTGACTAAATATGTTGAATCTTGCAACCTTAGACACGATGTTTTCGACATGAGGTAGAGGGTACGCGTCTAAGTACGTGAATTTGTTGATCGTTCTAGAGTAGTCAATAACAAGACGTTTACGATGATTGCCACCACCAGTCACAAGCACTTGAGCACGCCACGGAGAGTTACTTGGTTCTATTACCTGGTCTTGAAGTAACTTTGAAATCTCTTGTTGAATAAAATTCTCTTCTTCGTCAGAGCGTCTTCTTGATTTGATAGCAATAGGTGCAATGTCGGCAGATAGATGAGCAAATATGGATGCTGGTGGGACTGTAGCTTCTATCACACATATTTGTAAAGGTTCCTTTGCTCCTCCGAATTGGAACTCCAACTTCGAGTGGTCTTTGAGTATGTCATGGCCGACTATGACGTCAGCGCAAAGGTTATCTACCACTAGTAGAGGGCGGTGTTTGTAAACATGCTTGTCAATTGTAAGAGTAGCAAAGCAGATAGCATCAACAAAGGACGTGTGATCAACTGAAGCAAGAGAGATGGTCTGGTTGTATGGCTTTAGTTGGAGCTTCATTGTTTGGGTGATGTTTCTATTTATAAAACTCACAGAACTTCCCGTGTCAATCAGAGCGTCCGCACGAGTGTCATTTACGGTTATTGATATCGTCGCTGTCTTGAGACTTGCTGGAGAAGCAGCTGAAAAGACTGAATTTGTCGGGAAAAATACGGCATTGCTCTGTTTAGTAGCAGATTTGCTACCTGAACGACAAACTTTTGAAAAATGCCCTATTTTGCCGCAGTTTTGGCATTCTGAACGAAAAGCAGGACATTTAATTCGTCTGTGTACTTTTCCTCCGCAAAAAAAACACTTTTGTGACGATGACGGTGGAACAGCGGCTGTTACTTCAGAGTTATTGGACGATGTACTTAGTCTCGTTTCGTTTTCTGGTGCTGACAAGGCATTCAATGTTTGGTTGTTGTCCTCTATTGTTTGACAATCCTTTTGAGCAGTTTCTATTGTTTGTGCCTGCTTAATAGCTGCATCCAACGTTACAGTACAATTTTCCAATAGTCGTTCTTTAATTTTGGTCGATTTTATACCTGATATAAAGGCCCCTCGTATAGCTTGGCTTTCGTGTTCAGAAGCTTCAACTTTGGTGTAGTTACAGTCCTTAGCTAGAAGACGTAATTCTCGAACAAATTCTGCAATAGTCTCAGTTGATTTCTGCTTCCGCGTTGTAAGTATGTGGCGAGCTAATATTTCATTTTTAGGCGTTATGTACATGTTTTTAAGTACTGTGATTGCAGCTTCATAACTTTCAGTACCCTTTATATGGTTGTAGATATTAGCAGACAAATGATTAGCGAGTAACCTCAGCTTTACCTTATCTTGCACAGGTGTAGTTGGCGAAGCTTCTGCTTCGATGAAGTTTTCGAAGGTGTATAGCCAGTGGGTCCATTTGGCTTCAGCGCCGACACATTCTGGGTCAACTTCAAATTTGTCAGGTCGCAGATATTTAGCGAAAGGATCGACATCATGTCTTTCTTTAGCCATATTTTATGTTTATTAAATTGTAGTCTATATTAATAAACGAACCTCAGAATATAAAGGCTTTAATAAACATAAAAGAACAGTCCGTTAGACATTACGTAGGAATATTGAATAACAGATATTATGAATACAACAGTTTGGCACTTGGCTGACTCTATGGAGGTAAAGGTTGGATAGCAATGATATTATTATGATACTATGAGTATACCACATAACGCTAATAATATTTTTATATCCACATATTTTATTTTATTATAAACATGTCTATTTTGGACAAGGTGAAGGTAAAATGTTATGTGATTTTATGAAATCGTTATTCCCAACTCATGTGTAGGTTTGGATGATATACCTACATATATTCACGTGTATTTACCCTTTTAACGTAGGCAGAACCTTGCGGACAATATTTAATCGTCATTATTAGCATTCGGTGTCAAGTTGGTTCGAAAATACTCGTAGGCATAATTTCGATAGATTGGTCGGCGGTTCGCTAATAGATTCCATTTGTTCTTAGTCCCTTAGGTATCTCTTACGATATTATCGAAACAAATGCAGCTAGAAACATTCGAATCCTATCAATATGAATACTCTGAGTTCTAGTACTTCTTTATATACATAATTGCTGCAATAAATGTACATGATAACATAAAATATTACCATTTTTATTAACTAATGATGCTATATTTAAAATAACAAATAGAATTTTCGAGTAGATAATCTATGGATTAAATGAATTATCAAAGAAATTCCTTTCTTAATATTACACAGCATAGGCTAAATTAAGATACCTTGTTTAATGTTAAATCTATTCAAAGCCTGTCAGAATGATTTCAATAACTTTTCAAGTTGCCGGAAGATCAGGAATCGCATAGCTATTGATTATAGCTTTTGACAAATTAATTCTTAGAATGTTCAAAGGCTTTCTTGGAGGAATGGAGTAAGTAATATTCAATGTTGCTATCGTTAAGTGAGCAATGACCTTTATAAGTAGAGATTAGAAGCCTCCTACGGAAAAGGCTTACGAGGTAATTAATGTTATGGATATGAAATTATTGTTACTAAGTTCAATTATATATTATAGTTACTAATTAAATTATTTTATTTAGTTTTAAGTTTGTAAATATCTTTTTAATTTCTTGTAAAGATTTAGATTTTAAAATGTTTAATAACGTGTTATTGCTAATTACGTAGAACACCTAAAAAATATGGAGTTATAAAATTAAATTTGTATTATTACCGAAATTCTACCAAGGTACGTTAGAGTAAGTCAGAAATAAAGTGGTACAAAGCAGACATCACTTAAACTCGTTTTTCTTGATTTGCCGTTCATTCATAAATCATACTCCTCACTATACTTACTTGGTAGCTAAACATGCCTCTATGTTAGTATATCATTTGCTTATCTACTTAGCTCAGTTTTGCAGAAATAATCCATTCTAACCCCATTTACTTACCGAAATACTTTGAGAGGTTCTTGAACTTTGAACTCTATTTAGATTTTTCTTTTCAGGATTTATTTGGATAATACATACACACCTCGCCTGTCTCTGAAAAAAGGGGTAAACATAGTTACTTTTTTCTTTATTAACAACCATACGATATTCGTATTCAAACTAATTTATATTTTATGGAAAGGCATGTGCGTATATTATGTCTACTATATGCACTTATCCCTAAATTTCTCATACAATTCTCGTGGAACACTTTCGCGGCAGCCTTTTATTTATTGATGATATAATTCATATAATATACAAACTACCATATATTATATAGAAATTAAAGAAATTAAAACTATAAACCTAAAGTAGAAATAATAAATATTTATTTATTTATTTTATCATTGAGTATTTATAAAACTATATAATACTAGTTAAATACGAATTCAGATCAAAATACATTTTCCATGCATATAAATCGTTTGTATGAAAGATAACAGTAACAGTCTTTAACTCTCTTTTTACATTATGTGAATAGAAATATGTTTTTTAATAGATGAATTGAAATTTCAGGAAACCAATCAAACGTTGGAACCGCTATTGAAATTGATCTACCATTATGTCTTTGTTATTAAAGGTTCAAATCATAGAAAAACATCAGGACTGGTAAGGTTTTGTTAGAGAATTGGAATATTCCTACAATTCCTACAATCCATCCCTATCCATTCCTACAATTTACCCGTTTAACATTAGGTACTTTCGGTATCAAAATAAGTAGTTTTTCCCAATAATTACAGTTAAGATTTATCCTTGAAACGCTTCATCATCATCAGAATATAGAAATCTAATTACAAACATACTTTCCAGACATATCACGTAACTTTTCACCTAGACACACTTACAACAACAAAACATTTAATCATTGCACCCCATAATAGCCAGTTGATTCACCATGCATCCCACTTCCCACAAATACGTCGGATTTGGCGTACACGCTCTGCAATTTAACGTCATTGAGCTTCAAACCGTTATAGAACGAAAACGTCATCCATTCATGAAAACTAAAACAAACTCATTATATGACCGAGTCCAGCCGCGCGCGCACGCTTTTCTCAAAAATCTCCCGGGCGATTCACAACTCTCGTACAATTGGGATAAGCAGCGTGTAATTTGTGAAAATGAGTGGAAATTTCCTGACAATACCCGGTGATGATCCAATTCAGCGGCGGTCGAGGGTACGTATGGCTTCCTATAATATTCTCGTGGCATTGTAAACGACACGTGTGCGGAATATCTTGTAACGTACAGGGTTGTGTGCGTTGTAAATATCAACTTTCTGCGTTCTATTATTCAGGCGTGTTGCGGAACATCTGTTTGGCGTTTTAGGAGTTCTAGAATGAAAATTTAGAGAAACTTTTAGCGGTTTTTACCATTATGATAGCGATATGATGTTAGCTGCTTAAAAATAAGTGGTTTAGTATTCTTAAAGTGTTTGTTTTATAGGTAACATCTCATATAAGGGTTATAAATGTAATTAAAGGTCCTACCTATGGAGTAATTCGGTTCGTAGGTCCAACCTATCTTTTTCAACATTGGTACATACATACACATCACCTCCGTTTCCCTGTAGAGGGATAGGCAGAGATCATTATTGGTTCCCTAGTAATTCTTATGTTGAGTTTAATGTAAGAAGCTATTATTTTCTTCGCATGTCGTCTTTAGTTACTTTTGGCTATATGTTGGCCCAAAGACGTTATTGTCATTCACAGACATTACGACTGTTATTTTTGGCGCGGTAGTCAGATGTTTGTGTGCTGTAATTTTCCCTTACTGAATTATTTGCTTGACTCATCCTGTGTGTATTGTGTTTAATTAATTAATTTATAATTAACTTTTGCGAATGCATATACGGTGAGGGAAAACAGGTAAAAGCCAGTGCTTGTAAATGTCGACATGGCTTACTACCTTTCACATTGATTACGGATTAACTGGATAACTAATAGGTTGGTTACCATAGAATTACTACCTATGCAATTGCGGATATGAGCACATGACCCTGTGACTACATCGCAAAGGTCATGGTCGCAAAAGTATCTCTTTGTTGTTTTTTTATTTATTTATATATTTCGCTAATACCCAGAATGAAATGCCTTCTTACCATTAAAAGTTACTTAGAGTTTATTTAGGTATGTTTGAAGGATGTTATAGTCAATTTTTATCGTTCCTTGTTTTCCTTATTGCAATTGAACCAGCCCCTTATTAGATTATTTAAGACTAGTGTTAATGTTACTAATAGATGGATATATAAAAAATATGTACTTATGATATACACATAGATACATACATATCATATAGCATATAAACAACGACCAGATTTGAAAGCAGAAGAAAAGTGAAATACTTATTTTTTGCGTCACCGAGAATCAACTCCGCAATAGCAGCGAAGCCTATTGTTCGGTTACAAAAAGTTCCTTAGGGTTAAGTGACACGAGAGTATATTTATTAGTATACATATAATTAGGTATAGGTATTAGGTATTCATTCCACACACTTCCTCCAAACTCTGGCATCACTCGTAAATATCCTTCACAGCTGCTATTTTGAAAATAAATATTTTCGCTTATCAATTCCAAAAACTGTTTTCGCATATTTGATTTGTATTTCCGTACGTTGATGCTGGCGTGAATCATGTGGCGGCAATAAAATGAAATTGATGGATGCGTATTGCCAATTCGATAAAGTTTATTGCCAATGTTTAATCAAATGAATTTACGATGCCATTAGGTGCATTATCATAGATTTACTCCGTGTTTTATTGATTGTGCTTACCTATACATTCACTTCAATACTTCAACTAATTCCATGGACTATAAATATTGGTTTTCATCTTACAGTGTTTGAATACCTAAGATTTACTTAGATACGGTACTTCTTAAATTATGGTTCATCTAATAACACAAAGAGGTTGTCGAGTGGAAGCCACGTCTCGGCGAACGTAGTGTAGGACGCCCCCCCGTCAGGTGGACCGATGACCTCAAGAAGGTCGCTGGTAGTGGCTTAATGAGGGCCACGAATGATCATGTTTTGTGGCGTACCCTTGTGTAGCCCTACGTCCAGCAGTGGACTAGTGTAGGCTGATTGATTGATAATAACACAAGTATAGGTTTCTATTGCACTCACCTTAGGATTTTTTCTCGAAAGATTCGCAGGTTTAACAGAGACCAAGATCAAGTTCTGACGTCATAATTTAACCGATAAATCCTGTTCCCCGATATGATGTTACAATCGTTATATGGCACACAAACTTAGTCTCAGTCTCATCGGCAATCAGATAATATCTATCTGCATGAAACGTCGAAACCATAGAAACATGTCCTTTCCTGTAGAACACTCAATCTTTTTTCAATGTTCATCGATTTACTACTCGACGAACGATTTCAACTGCATTCATTCTGATTTGAAACCGATCAGACTGGCAAGTACTTTCAGTCTATTAAGAGTCTCAAACATCAACATCGTATATACATACATACTTATACATACACATTCTCGTCCATTTATGTCATTCGAGGTGGACTGAACCTCGAAGACACGATAATATCTTCTAAGTCAGTATTAAGCATGAATGTTAGGATTATGATGTTATATGGAACACTAGTGACAAGTTTCTAGCCCATCTCCCAATAGATTCCATTTGCTCCTTCCCTTAGCTGCCTCCTACAACAGTCCAGGAAGAACGGCAGCTAGTTAAAATTCCTTTCACATCGCAGACTAGCTTAGGTAAACCTATTATAAGAGTTATAGTTTTAAGAGATTCGCGATTTATTTATACCCATGATTAATAATTAACGGGACTTATCGCGTAAGTTTTTATATAATAAAATTACCTTTATTAACCCATTATTATAAGAGCCTATTATTAGCGATTTGAATATTAGAAGTAATGTAAGAAATGAACGAAATCGCTGGTGCGTTAATTTCGTTAACGAAAGTGCTGAGAAGATTGGCACCTAATTGGTTTCAACCCTTTTCTTGGCACTTGTGAACAATACTATGAGACCGGCGTTAATTGATATCGTATCCAACTTAGAATTAGTAAAATTACTCATTTTAGAACTTGTTTTAAAGTCGATGAAAGTATCAATTATTTATCAAGAAGTGACCGATTTTTGTTAATCACAAATTAAGTAATAAGGTACCAAAAATAACGGCTTAAGTATCCTTAACTGAAATGCGTATGTTATATTGAATTGAGCATTTTTCTCCATTATTATGCCATTTAAATGCATAAATCACTTTTACGATAACGTAAAACATTGAAAGAAAAATATTAACGTGAGGAAACTTTAATGGTTCGAGTACACATATGAAACTTCATATATGAGATACATGTACTGATGTGTATTAATGTCAATGGAGTGAAATTGATTTACTATGATTAGGATAAGAAGGCTACAGCGTTGAGGTTAATCCTTTACGAGGGAAAAACTTTATAACTTTTATAAGTCTTAGTTACACAACATAAAAATCTAAAACTTTTCTCTATTAATATTTGTACTTGACTATAAGTTTAAGTCTTAGTTATACCAGACTTAAAAATTCATTTCGCAAATACCAAAGGATCGTTCTTTAACCCTATCCTATTATCTCTTTATAAATAAAACGAACGATGGCAAACAGATTAAAATTTCGCTTTAAGCTTAACACAAAGGATTTAGGGAATTTCGGAATAACCAGCCAAACAAAATACCTGTGAGGCAAAGTTTCTAGAAGGGTCCCGTTAATCATTGGATTTATCTCCAGTTTAATATTGAAAGGAAACAGAGCCGATTAATATTTGAAATCGGATTTAAGAGGACAGTTTTGATCCTGTTGATTATACGTTTAAATCAAACGAAACCTACATGAAAATCCTACGCTGCTTTTAGTACAAACGTGAAGGGTGGTAGTCAAATACGGTAGTTATTTTTAGTCATATTTCAAGCATAATGATTTTATTTTATTAAGTTCTGTTAGCAAAATTTGTGCACAAAAACAAGTAGTTAATAGTTAAGGCTTGAGTAGACTACCAGCTTTCAGTCAAGGGTACAATGACTGAATTACACGTCATATAATGTATATGTTATGAATTCATCTCATCATTAGAAATTGATACGTAAGATATTTGATCATACTAATATTATAATTATCCATATCTTTGCAATGTTCCTTGGATCTTTATGAGGAATTTCTATAGAAATAGAAAGAATAAGAAATGGAATTCAAATTATAAGATCATCCTACGACTTACGCATATTTCAATTAACCTACCTACCATACCGATTAAAATTCAAAGTTCCCTTCGTAAATCTGGGCCAAATTCTTAACTCACCTAAATTACGCATAAATTGACTAGCTCTGCGAAAATTCCTAAGATAATATTTAGGTAGGAATTGGGATTTTCATTAGCCAGTAATTGCCAATAGGAAAACTCACCAATGATTTTGAAAAATGTTGGTAATAGTCACTATAATATAAGGTTATGCCCCAAACACATACACGTTCTTTAATCCCTTTTGGGGTGAACAAACGTTAATGTCATTAACATAATATTAAAACACATTGCAGATAGTTGCATGTTAGATGTAGTTAATTGTACACATAAATAGCCCATCGCCTAATAGATTTCGATGACTTCTTGTATTTTATTTAGCTTCTACAAGTGACGGAAAGAGCGCAATCTGGGTTATGTTTGATTAAATTATAATAATAGCCAGTTATCCATAAATAAATATCTCCTAGGTCACTTTTAAGAGATGTCATATGAAACATTGGTGACAGTTCTCAAGCCCATTACCCCATAGATTCCAATCCTAGTCTTTAAGTTGTCTCTTACGATATGCCGCAAAAACGCCAGCTGGTTAGCATTCTTTTTACGTCCCAGCTAGCAAAGGACACACAATAACTTATTTGTTATGTTTTATAAGTCCTAAAAGAGTAGATGACATGTACCCCGTATGCGTTATGAAAATGACATCAAAGCACGAATGATAATATAAACAATTGCATCATGCATTCATTTTGTTTTCATAACTCTTGTTTATGTTATCAAAATGCACTGCAGATGGAGTTAGGATAAATTAAACTAGGTTCAAAGGTTTGAGCTGGAATGAATGCATATAAACTTGAACATATTGCATTCATATGCATCTGCGTCCGATCTTTTAGGGGAGCATATAAATTTGAACTTGGTAATATTTTGACGTAAGAAAACTTTTTTAAACTCTCAAATAGTAGTAGTCACATGAAAAGAAGAGCATGTATGAGAAGGTTAATGGGTGTGAGTGAAGCCAGACAGATTTGTTAGGATCGTAACAGGTGGAGATCGATAGTGTCTGCCTATCCCCTTCAAGACGTGGATATATGTATGAACGAAACACCTGTCAAATTAAGCACTATTTTGAGTCTGAATAGTTATTCAAGATTCCGCATACAAATGCTTAGTATAGACATAAATATTACGTCTTTTAGATACTTTCGAAGTGGACAAAACCTCTGATTCACAATAATATCTCTTTAGGTCACTTTTAAGTGTATAGATAAATTCACATAAAGTTAAATACACACAATAAAAAAGAGAACATTAGAAGAAATCAATAGTCAACCATGATGTTAGGAATATAATAAACAATGAAAAATAATACATAAACATTAAAACACCATATAATAATAAATAAAGAGCAAATACAACTCATTTTCCTATACTCTATTATGTACTCTAAGTAAATTAAAATAGTTTCTAGTATCAATTTCCCTAGATCACTTGTTCTAAAGATTTCTCAGTGAAATTAGATTCAGAGCGTGGAAAAGAACAATTATTCTCGAACTATCAGGCATTTAATTGATTCTTTATTTTGCAATGGATTTATACGAAAGTGTTCTAAATTCATCTTTTAGACATAAGACAAAAATACTAACATTGTTAGTAATCTTACTTGCTAGTATGGTACAAATTTGCAAAGGGACGTATAAGGATTTCCACAATTGTTAAAATATACACGTGTACCTCTGACGTGAAAGGGTTTGACATATGTGAGTGACGTTAAAAGTCCTTATAACCGTAGAGTGTGAATGAGGAGCTCTTTGAAAGTCTATAAGCAGGAGTGGTTTGTAAGGATTGAAAGAAATTTCTGATCCATCTTAATACCTGTCTTGTATGAAGATTTACGTGTAGTACATATATGTATTTGACGACCTCCGTGGCGCGATGGGTGAACGCTAATCGTGATTCGATTCATGGAGGAAGCAGAATTAAGAACTACGCTTCATTCTGCTTTCCAGTCTGATGATTGATTATATATGATACAAATGTATTTATCTATATGTAATAAGTATATATGTCTTAAATTTACGTTGACTAGTACCCTTAACACAAGTCTTAAATGTACTTACCAGTGCGGCTGGTCTACGGATAAACAGAGTAATTACATTTTAGTAATTTTACAGGAGGCCCAAAAAACGAAAAATCATTTATTTAAAAAGTAACATAAATATTAAAGTTTTTTTTTTAATGACATACTGTGAAAAATAGTTGCATCTACCGATGGTACTTTTGCTTTTTTATCTAGCAGCTATAATTTTCTTAAATTTTAAAAAAAATGTTTTTCCATAGACATATAATTGATTCTAAATAAATATAACAAATCAATAACAAAGTAAATGCTATTGACTTGTTTTTTAGGTGATGATGGAGGCATTCATGATCTCCTAGTTTCAAATGAAATAATGAAGCAAAATCAATTACTTGATATTACAAGCGAGTCAAAACCATTTCCTAGTTAAAATTTTAGAATGAAAAGAGTAAGTGTGTTTACCTTCTGAAATTGTTTCGACCACAAATGCATAATATCATTGTGAACTGTAAGGAAGAAACGCTATTTCTTTAGGCTTTACCTTGAAATACTTAGTTATTATGAGCAGGTAAGTATTCATGCTGGCACGGAGAACCGACGGACGCTGGAGAGTGAAGGTTCTCAAATGGCGACCAGAACCAGGGTGGATCAAGATGGACCGACGATCCCATTTCAGTTTTGGTTCGGTGGTGTCTCAATTACTATAAGCGTACGTTTCTAATGCATGCGTTAAACACGATAAGATATAGCCATTGAGACACCGCTGAACCACAACTGAAATAGCGGAAATGGGCCCGTGTAGGCCGTGGGTCATCGATGGCTGAGCGATGCGCGCAGGACCGGACGTAGTGGAGTCATTGGGGACGCTTATGTTTAGCGGTGGACGTCAACGAGCTGATATTATGATGATGATGATGATGAAAACAATATAAAAGTTGAAATCTTTTTATTGAAAAGGTATTAAATAAAAAGCAAACTATTTTAATGTTATTAAAAAGTAGAGAAGGTTGCTATTATGCCGGAAAATCGACAATATGTAAAAATATTAAGTATCAAGGGTATTCTCCTGATTAAATATCCCTAGACCTAAGTAACAATAATGACTATTAATTAGTATCAATAGATTCTATTGTTATGTCTTGGGATATTAAATCAGGAGAATCGTCACTTGTATGCAGATTTCTCCAGAAATGTCGTCGATTTTCTGGCATAAGAGGAACCAACTTCTCTACTATAGCCTCTTTCTTCTGTGGTTTAATACCAGGTCGCCCAACGTTACATTCCGGTAGCTTAGTGACATCAAATCTTTTTTGAAAAAAGCATATTTTTTTAAACTCTGGTTCTAGCATTGTCTGATAGAACATTGTCTTTAATCCTTTTCGAAACTGAACACATATTATGTCAGTCAAATAAAAAGATTTCAAAGAATGATCCGGTTTATTTGCTTGTCTCTTCTTTTTGTTCTAATTGAATTAGTCGTTATTTGGATCTATTTCTAATACCTTCATGTGTTTTCTGCTGTTCAATACTTTGTCTTTAAGGTCGTCAAAATCGTAAGCGTTCCGGTTTTTCGTTATACTTCTTTCTATGTTTCCATGAACGCTATCAGCAGCATTGTGGGTATGGCCTTTTGTGAGGTATTTTATTGTGATTGTTTCAATTGGCGAATCTTGCATATTGGCCATTTGAACACATGCAGTATACAAAAACCAATTCTTGTTCTGTGCTGAACAATTGTCAGCCCAGAATATGAAGTGTTTAATGTCCCTTTCTCTTTTAATGAATTTTTAAAATGCAGCTATTATATTTTTAGCGTCTCTTTCGGAAACCTCTTCATGCCATAACACACATACAGAGTTTTCACCTTTTTTTAAAGGTGCAAAGGTTAAATTAAAACATATCAATCTACTCAGGAATACTGAATCTTTCAAACCAGGCATCATTGGAATGAGGAACACTTTTTGTAAATCAACAGCAATGACTTTGGTGTCATTTTCATGTGCCTTTGCAACATCTGAGCGGTATAATTGAGTGGCATAACAAGCTTTAAATATATGAACGGCAGGAGTGGCTAGTTCCTTTAATGTGTGTGTGTGATCAGGTCACTGTAAATAGAAAAATAATATAAATTTTAGAACCAAATAATTTAAATTTTAAACTTTGTTATTTATTACTGTGTATTGTTATTACTGTAACAAATAAATAATGAAAGTACCCCGGAGAAACTCAATGGGAAAAGTGGTTTTCATGAAATTTTTGTATGACCTAGATCTCAAACTCCTCTATGTTTTTTTGCATGGGTATAATGTTGTCAGCACTATACTTTCAGTTCTACAAATGGGTAGGGACAGCTTCGAGTGTGAGATTTCCAGAAGAAAGCAGCTGGGCTGGGCAACATTCGGGAAGTTGCGTCATATCTTCTCGTCGCCACTACCGCAGTGTCTTAAGACCAGGGTTTTCAATCAGTGCGTCCTACCTGTAATGACATACGGTGCCGAGACGTGGAATATGACAGTCGGGCTGGCTCACCGATTACATGTCGCTCAGCGGGCAATGGAACGTTCGATGCTGGGTATCTCGTTAAGGGACAGAGTCCGGAACGAGATTATCCGGCAGAGAATCAATGTCGTCGACATTGTCTATCGATGTTGCAAGCTGAAGTGGCAGTGGGCCGGTCACATCTGTCGCAGAACCGACGACCGTTGGAGCAAAGCGGTTCTCGAATGGCGACCGCGTCTCGGTAAACGTAGTGTAGGACACCCCCCCTGCCAGATGGACTGATGACCTGAAAAAGGTCGCTGGTAGTGGTTGGCTGAGGGCCACGAGTGATCGTGTTTTGTGGCGTTACCTTGGGGAAGCCTACGTCCAGCAGTGGACTGTCATAGACTGATTGATTGATTGACTTACCTAATATAATACTTACGAAAAAAATCTGATAAGTTAGGAATGACAAAAATGATTTTCGTACTTGATACAACATAGTTATTATTCAAAAATACAAAAAACACAGGATAAAGATACATTTTAGACCTAGATTAAACATAATTAATAGTAATAATTAAATAACTCTTGGACTTACCTTAATTGTGCTAACTGCAAGATAATGTTTGAACGTGAACGTCCACTCCACATATTAAAAAATAGGTAATTTCTTCTCGTAATATCTATTAAAGTTTTAAGTTAAATCACATTAGTCATACATACAATTTAAAGTTTTCGCGAAAGAAAAGTTTTGACAGAAGTTTACAGAACCCCCCGATAGAAAATTGTCTTGTCATTTCGCATTTGACATTATTTTTGCGCGCAAACAAGTGACGTTTAATGTTGCATTCAGTATAAAAAAAGAAAGCAAGTATCAAAAAATGACAAAAATGTTTTTTTTATTAACGGTTAAACATTTTTAAAAACAAAGTAAACGCTATAAAAACTCAAATTCAATGACATGAAAATACAAAAAGAAAGCAATTGTATTTAATTACTTTGTTTTTTAGTAGATTTTCTGTTTGCTTTGTTTTTGCATAGACAAATTGATAAATGAGACTGTAAATATCATTGTAAAAACAAAGTAAGGCTCTTCAATTTATTTTTAACTCGTTTGAGAAGTTTATTTAAATCGTTTTAAAAGAATGAAGAACAAAGTTCATTAGATTACAACCGAAAAACAAAGTAAGTAACGTACAACTACTTTGTTTTTGAGTTTCAATTGTGTTTTGATTTGTTTTTGCGTAGATATTTCGGACAAGCGCCTGCAGTTACTTTGTTTGCCGAATTATTAAATCCTAAACTATCATAATTATGAGAAATCTGTAAATGTAGCAACGTCCAATACGTTGTAAAAGTCACAAAAATGTAAAAAAACAAAAATCCTAAAATTGTTAGTTATTTTGTTTTTCCGTAGACCAGCCGAGTGGGCTAGTTCAATTGATGTAATAATATCATAAATATTAATAATATTATATAGTTTATGCATGTATTAAACAAAAAAGACAATACAGTCTAAGCCAAAAGTGTTTGCAGACCTTTGGTATATGCCTATGTACCTATAGGTATTTTTCTCATATTTATTGGAAGGCTAGTTATGTAACACATATTTGAGAATTCGCAAACACAACAAATGTTTTGTTTTCCTGAAACGAGTGTTGAAAAGTCGGTTTTTCTTTCTTTCCGCTAGCATTCGATACTAATTACGCTCGATTCGAAAATAGATTGTACTCGCTACATCGCAAAAGCATTTCGGCAATGTTTCAGCTGCGATTGTGTAACAATACGAAACAAATACTTCCCACTAGGTAGACACTATCGATAGCTACCTCGAATGACTGACAGATCTCTCTCATTTCATTCAAATACTTCAATTATTATAACGTTCTCATGTATAATTATGTATAAAGTTCCCCTTCTTTACATTACACATCCAAGCCTTAATAATAATAAAAATATATAAGTTAATAGAGTACCTAGCACTAAATTATGTGTAAATTTTCCTTATGTATTTTACTTTTTTTCGTTAGTATTATCTATAGCCGCCGCCGAATGTGTATGAAAAGGTGTGAGAGTGTCAATGAAGCGATAGTGGTTTGTCAGGATCGCAGTAGAAGGAAATCCGTGATATCTACTTTACCTATCCCTCTACAGGGAAACGGGCGCCATATGTATGTTGGTATATTAGTAGCCCACTGACTACTTCACAAAAATATTCTACAGCCATTTATATAATGTACACACAAACATTTGAACCTTATAACCTCCCTATTTAGTGTAGGAGTATAAAAATAGATTGAAAAACATTCCATAACATTCATCTAGACATTCCACTTTGATTCATCAGTTTTATATTAATGCACGCCCTCGGATTTCCGGTGCTGGATTAATCTTTTTAAATATAGTTCAAGTGTTTCGTCAATCTTTACAAATGAGACAGCGAGTGAATCTGTCCCCAATACTATTTATAGATTTGATAATAGCGTTTGAGAAGAATTTCAAGGGAATTAGAACGGTCTTTTCGAGTTTTTTTCATCATATGACATAGCAACAAAACAAACAAACGCATTCACGACCATTAATCCTTGCGGGGTAATCAGATGTTCAGGTTTCCATCTCCACAATTGCAAAGGTAGTAATTCTATGGACACCTCGCACCCACGTGTTAACCAGATAGCCAGTACTCAATGTGACAGATGGTCAGCCATGTCGCCATTTACAAGCACTAACTATTAGTTGTTCGACGAACAGGTAGGTTTCCTCACGATGATTTCCATCGCCGTATAATTCGATGCATTTCGTAAATGTGTTTTTATTATGTGTGACATAGCAATTTGTAATAATTTTTTATAATATGAATTTCTATGACAGCATCAAGGTGGCATTACCAGTAAAGGTTCGTTTTGATTAATATAGCTATATTTAAAAGCTAGTTTTTTTAGCTGCCTAATAGTTATTCAATTGATTGTCATCTCACATACAAATCACGCCCAATTTCACATATACTTACGGGTAGGTATAAATTATAGATTTGACTATTTCCTTACATTTTAAGAACAACTTTTCCTTGAATTACTAATTCCATATACACACTCATTTGTATTCATCCTGCCATATTATATTTAAACTTACCTATTTCCACATATACACCCGTTGGTTACAAATACGCAACACCCGTAATTGTAAACATAACGTAAATTTGTTTATAGCAAGATTACGGATTACGGAACAATTGAACTTAAAATGTTATAAAGTCTTTGTTTCGTTTATTACCCATATTTCTATTGTTTGTTACAGTAGCCTGTTCTAGAGTATAATAATTATCCTGCAATTTTAATAGGGATTAAAATCTAGGGTGATAAATATAGAAAACATTCATGGATAATTTACATACATATACATCACGTCCGTTTCTCTGTTGAGGGGTAGGCTGAAAACACGGTTTGCTCTGTACCAACCCGGACAAACTTCAAACTTTCATTTCATTGACACTCATACATACTCGGTTGGTTTAAGTACTTATTACGTCACCCTTTTTCTAATATGGATAATTTCCAAATATAAATATTTATGATCGGAGGTCGTGGTTACTTCATATGGAGCTAAAACATTGCCCAAAAGCTTCCATTGAACATACACTAAGTCGCTTTTGCTGGAAAGAACAGCTAGTTAGCATTATATACACATCCAACAAAACTATCCTTATAAATAAACACACAAAAAAGCGTTATAAATAAACAAATAAATTTGATACAACATAAAAAAATGTTTCGTTGCGTAAAAAAGCGCATAAATTCGAAGCATTTTCCATTAATGAGCTCAAGTGGTTGAGAGAAATACATCTTTCGTGTTTTGGGAGACATATTTTTATTCCTACATCATTTGTTTTTACGCAATATCTGAATGTTGGTGGCGCCACATTATTTATAACTGGGACATTATTTGTGTGCCGTGCTAGTCTGAGAGGCAAATTGAACGCTAACTAGCTGCCTTTCTTAGCCTGAATATCGTAGGTATAAGGGAACGAGGTACTATGAATCTATCGTGCAGTAGCGTGCTTTTTATATTATTAATCACATCAATGTGTGTGTGTTATCTAGGCTAAGCTGTATGTATATCCATATTTAGAAACTTATTAAACGTTAGTCCTACTACAAAGTATTTAACTTATTCCTGGCAAAAGGTACCCCTACGTCAATTGAGCACTGGATTATCTAGCTAAATTCAAAATGTTTCTTAGTATCATCACAACCTCGTATTTTATGCTAAAAGGTGCACTTTTATTTACTCAAGCGTTAAAGCACCATTTTTTCTTCATTACTTTCTAAGGGAATGCATTTGCGTACTTTAACCCCTTTCGGGGTGGACGGAACCTCGGAGATACAATATCTTCTATGCCACTTATCAGCGTGAATATTGCGATGTCATAATAGAACATTTATGACACGTTGCTAGCCCATCGCCCAATAGATATTTACCCCAAGTCGCTTCCTACTACATTCTGTGAATATTGAGGTTGCGATGTCATAATAGAACATTGGTAACAGGTTGCTAGCCCATCGCCCAATAGATATTTACCTCTATTCTCTTAGTCGCCTCCTACGACATGCCGGGAGGAATGGCAGCTAGTTAGCATTCTTCTTACGTCCGTTACTTCTGTTGGAGCTTTTATTCTGCTACGAACACTTGATGTAGAATTCAAGCTTTTATTATATGCCTCAGCGTAGTAATAATTTCATAAATATTTAGCTACTTAAAATTCAACTACATGGGCGGAAACACTCGTTCAAAAATTTGATTATTATTATTGTTTTGGTATATATGTATGTATAGAGGTGTGTAATTGAGAATTATAAGTTATGATATATAAGTATAAGTGTGTATTTAAGTGTCATACGTATGTTTCTTCATATTTGCCCTGACGAGTACAAATGCTAACTAAAATTAAAATCGAAAGTAACCTTCACCGTAGTACTGAAATATATTTAACGACCTCGGCGGCTCAGTGGAATGTATTGCCAATTTCAATAGCTATGAAGAGTATCCGGGTTCAATTTCAAGAGAAACAAGAGTTATGATATATGTGAGTAGTATAGTTAACTTAGTAACTACTTAACGATCGCGAAGAATGACAAGACTCTGACTACCCCGTAAGCGAGAATAGTAGTGAAGTGTATGTTCTTACGTATGTCATTTATTAGTAGGTTTTTATATATATACACACACACACGCATATATATAGATTTAGAAAGTTTGCTACCTTACAAAATAGACCTTGAATTAAATTAAGTATTAGGACATTTTGCTACAGTACAAAATGTAACCGATTCGAAACGAATTGAGTCCGCAATTCCTTAAAACATATGGTCATTCTCATTCACGATCACGTAGGAACATACCTGGCAATGAACTTCAGGTACATAAAACCCTTTTGGCAAGAACCAGAGCTCTCCAATAGAGTGCTACTAGATGCCATTTTAATTGAAAATGGTGATTAGAGAATGCGCAATCTAATAAATTAGTCTAGCACTTGAATGATATATGCAACGGAGACAGGAAGAAAATAGATGCGGCAATTATCAAGCTTACAGTAGGTAGATTCTTACGTAATGCCCGAACGGACGGGTCCTGCCAAGAATATTTTTATAAACGTTCTTAATTCTTCTCTAATGAACTATAATAAAACTGGTATTGAATCTGTTCATGCTAGTGTAAGTCTTCAATAGTTTGTCATTAGACGTCTGTTAAACTGGTTGGAATATGTGTTAAAATGGCAAGTTTTAATTTTTTTAACTGTTAATTTACTAATTTCTTAATTATTTACTATAAATAAGTGCTGTGTACTGCGAATTTTATTTCCAATACTGTGTTTTTTAGCTGCAAAGTATTTATAATCATTTTATGTGGTGAAAGTGGTTTGGTTTGATTGAGGAAATGTGTCTATTTCCTCTTCCTATATGTAAGAAAACGGCCATGACAAAAAATATAATCATCTAATAAAAAGGTCATGATAAAAAGTTTTCATTCTCAAAGTTAATCATATCCATTTCTATCATAATTCCACGGTTATTAGTTCAGTTTATTTGCAGCAAAGTGGCTAAGCCGGCCTTTTGCACGCAGATTAAACTGGCTCAATTAAAACAGGTTGCCCTTTAATAGCAGCATTTGTCTAAATAAGTCTAAAGTGCTTAGAGATTAATTGCATGAATAAAAATCATCACTTTGTTAGTCTACTCAATTAGTTTTTACATTATATCGAAGCTAATAGGGATAAAATAAAAGGAACTAATAAGCTTAAAGCTTATAAAGATTTATTCGTAAAACAATTATTACTTAAATAATAATTATATTAAGCATATCAGAAGAATAAAATATAACAGTATTTTTTTATGATTTATGCTCACTGCTAAATTGCTAAATTATGCTATAAAATAGATATATATTTGTTTAGCTAAATGTGTGTGATTACTTCTCAGTACCTGGAATGTACAAAAAAACAATTTATATTCGCTACTTCTAAATAAATATTAGCTCAACTAAATTAGGATAGTAAGCTTCCTTACTTCAAGTTAAATCCATTTCATTTGATTCGCCCAGCATTACGTTGACCTAAATCCAAGTTTAATCTAGATGCTTCGAAGCTATTTTACCAGTAATTTGTAGCTACTCTACGGTTTTAAGATGCCTTCTAGTCAACAGTTCAAAGTTATCAGAGAAGATAGAACCTTGATTTTGTGAAAACTTGGCTACTTAATAAAATGTGTAGGGGCATATCAAAAATATTTTCTTTTAAATAAATAGGCGTAGGAGTTGGCCCTTTAAGACATATGGTAGTCAGATAGACGACAAATATTAAAAGAGATGTCGACATAGAATAGTTAGTATGAGATGGATGAATATTAAATAAAGGAAAGATTTTCCTACTTCTGTAGGGAAACGGGCGTGATGTTTGTATTTATATATTATATTGATAAAACCTTAACTTTGTGAAAGTGTGTATGAGATGTATGGATGTCAATGAAACAAATATCGTTTGTCATGGGAGATCTGTGATCTTTGCTTACCTGTGTAGAAAAACAGTTTTCAGTTTGTATGTATACATGTAGTTAGAACCTTGCCTTTTGCAGATTCACTACTGCATAATTCGTGATTAATAACTAACGGGACTTATCGCGTAACTTTTTATATAATAAAATTACCTTTATTTATCGTCAGTTTGCCTGTGACCATGGCTACTGCAACGTAGCCGAAACGTCGGGTTAATAAATGTAAAGTCCCGTTAGTTATTAATCATGAGTATAAATCGCGAATCTCTTAAAACTATGAATAATTCGTGTAGGTAAAATAACAAAGTCAGGACCGGTGCCTCTATAAAGCTTCTCTTTGTTACAGAGTTCGTCGTTGACAGATCTCATCTCGTCGTTTGACACAAAGGCGCAGGCTCACACCAACCTCCAGAAGGTCACTGCTTTCAGTGGCCAATTCGACAAAAACCACAAGCCTACGTTCTCTAAGGACGAGTATGGAAAGTGAGTATCTTCACGTCCATTAATCCCTTATAGGTTGACAAGAACCACGGAGATATGATATGGTTTTGGTCACTTATTACCATAATATTGGGGCTGTGATGATGTAAAGAAAATTGATTACTGTTTGCTAGCCCATCACCCAATAGATTTCATTTTCACCTGGTATCTTACGAAATGCCAGGAAGAACGGCAACTAGTTAGCATTCCATTCTTAGCTAGCACGGGACTTGGGAGGTTTTTTGTGCTTTATATTATGATGGATGGAATCATTAGGAATAATGTGGGGATCACATTTGATACCTTTTTGGACTGTCGGGTTTGGAATTTGGGTGAATCATATGGTAATTTCCAAGATATTTTGCCATTTAAACGTATCGCTCTTATTCGGGGTATAGATTGAATATTTGGTTTAAAAAACTGTGAATGACAGAAGACATTTCGTATTGTGACTATTCATGACATTAAATATTTCTTAACAATAATGGTGTCTGACGTTTGGTAATAGCATTCAAAATAAAATGTTTTGTTAATCTAACGTTTCTGAAACATTGTTACCTATTGCTAGATCCTTCATCCTTTAAATTCCTCACGTTCTCAATCCTAAAATAATAGGTTCACGCAAAACTAGACTTAAAGCTTATAAAGGGTACTTAATAACACTCTTTGAAATACACGAGGGCCTAGTTCAGACAAGTTGTATAAAATACACATATTATGCCCGTTAATTTTATAGGTGTAACAAAGGGAACCAGACAAGCATAACTTTCAAAGAAATATACATAATAATTAGTTTTAATGAAGCTTTCTTCTATTTAGTTGTTAGGACATATTAATACATAGTTAAATATATTCATGCCTCTACTTTACTAAAGTGATAGGAAGAAAATATACATTACCACCTTGAACGACCCTGGCAAATCTTTCTTACTTCACGCACACTTATTTACCTTCTCATAAACAACCGCCTTGAGAATAATATGAATGATATGGCAACATGTGACTAAAAATATCAATCAAGAAATATTCTTTGTATTGTTCACCATATTTTTTATAATTCTCACTCTTTACGACATGCAGAAAAAAAATAATTATGATATTATCCTACATACACATTGCCCTATTGTAATGTAAATATTATGAAGAGACTTTTTTTACAAGAAAACCGGACTTATCGCGTATATTTTATAAACTAAGTTACCTTTGTTACTGTTCCGGCCATGTTGCAATGGTCATGGCATTATTATAATTTTATTTGAGTATTGTTATAGTAGTATATATTCTTCTTATTCGACGACCTCCGTGGCGCGATCGGTTAGACACCTGAATGCTAATCGAGAGGTCCCGGGTTCGATTCCCGGTGATGGCAGAGTTGAGAACAACGCTTTTCTACTGCTTTCCAGTCTAGTCGTTGATTATATATGCTATATATCTATTTGCCTATATATAATATGTATACATTTCTTAAATATACGTTGACTAGTACCCTTAACACAAGTTTTAAATGAACTTACCGAGGGGCTAGTTCAATTGGTGTAATAATGTCCAAATATTATTATATTATTATTACTAACTTCCAAATACTTTCAGACCTATCCCCGGCTCTATGACCGAATTGCGAGGAGCAGAAGCGCAAGCAAGAGTTTGCATAGAAATGAAGGAACTTTGCGAGATCATAAATGAATACGGCAAAGTGCCATGCAAAAGCCTCCTTCCTCCTGAATTGAAGAATGCCACTAAAGTCATATCATTCGGAGAACTTTTCTCGGTAAGTAACTTCTCAGTTTATATGATTAAACGAATTGAAAGAATATTTTCTGTAAACTTTACATCGCTGTCTTTTTACATACTGTTTCGTTATTAGATAAGAACGTAGAAACTATAATGCTTTTGAAATTGAAAATTAAATAAGTTTTGATACAAGCTCATACGAATGTTCCTAATCCCGAAAACCAATGAAATTATTTAGATTTAGACACAAATTCCTTTTAGAGTAAATGTATGAAATTTTAATTGTAGATCAACTTAATTTATTTCTGACTCATATGTGTACAAATTTTACGTGTATGAAACGTCGTCAAACATATACAATTTAGTATTGTTATATTCTTATAACATTCCTGAAACTACACTAAGTTGTATACCCAGTGTCACCCCTAATCATTAAGGGACACTCAACAAGAGTATTTACTTTGACAAGCACAAACTAATACTGACTTGAGTTCCTTTGAGTAGACATAATTTACGTTTGTTGGATTGATTCTACTAAGAGTTTCAATTGATATTATCTTAAACCTAAATAGCTGTGACTACAAAGGATTTTAAACCCAAACGAATATTGGACAGTAAAAAAAATTCAATTAACATTAAAATTTGTTGCAATCTGTAGTATGTCTAACATTGTTTTAATATTCACTTGAAAAGATTTTAATAGAATCAAAGATAAAAATTATGATTTCGACTCAAATCAATCTATATATAGTACATAAAGATAAGTTAGGATATTCACATTTTGCTCATATTTAACATATCAATCATAATAATACATAATATAACCGATCTTTTTCTCAGACGTCTACATAATTACCGTCTACTGTACATTTTGTGTTTACCAAATTTTCTTCTAAAGATGTTACAAGTTTTGTTTCCAAGTATTCATTTGAATAGCCTGAATTCTTGGAGAACTAAATATTCCTTTTAGGCTATTTAGTTAAGAATCTTCTGAGCATTATTATCATCATATTTTGTGCTCATAATTATGATATTACTTATTTTATGAGAGTATCGTATTTGTTAAGTACATATTTTGTGTGTCAAAGTAAAACAGAGATAGTTATGGAATAGAATAGCGTAATACCTTCCTATTCTGTGATATACGATTATTTGGGTGCCGTGTAGGTTGGTCCCTTATTCAGGATTATTAAACTACGCATCTAGCAATAGAGGGACATAGAAATAAACTAATAAATACAAAGGTTTAACTAAAATTAAATTTATGCAAATAAAAATTATCCAAACCAGAAATATAAAGATATTAAGAGCCAGAAGTATAAATTAGTATTAATTTTGTTGCGTCAGCCAGTGTTTGGAATGACCACTACTTTTTAAAGTACGATAGCCAATCAAAGGTCACATTTCACTAGATAACGTAGAGAATCAATCACCGAAAAAAAAGTAAGTAAAGTAATAAATTATTGCTAAATCAGCATAACATTTCGCTCACCAAAGTAACAATGGGTCTACGCCAAAGAAACGTTAGACAGTTATGTATTACATATCGAAAAAAGATCTGCTCCGTAATATTCGCTATTCTACTAAACCCAATAACGACCAAAATAGATCACCACATTCCCGTGACATTCTTTTCGTATCCGGGCGATTGTTGTTATTCTGGCAGCTATTTGCAAGGTCGGCTTGGATGTTACACTGTCTCTATTTTGTGGGTTTTCCCCACTTTTAAATATATGGAACATGGATTAGGACATACGTTAGTATTATTATATTATGCGTCATATTGAAACAGGGTAACGTTTGAAGTACCTATAATAGCCGAGTGTGTATCAGAGTCAATAAAGCAAAAGTGGGGATCTGTAATCTCTGCTTGCCTCTCTATAGGGATTCGGGCGTGTTGTGTATGTATGCGTCAGTGTATCTTGTTATTAATATGATGTCAGAAGCTCACCCGTTACGTACTTTTTGATTTGTATATTACTTTCATTTTGTTAATATTATCTTATGAGTATATACTTATACTTATAAATTCTCATTAATATATTGCTAATACATAGTTCCTACCGCTCTTAATTATCTACAGTGTATCACTGATGCATGATACGACTAACGACTCCTAAGCTAGATATTCTTTCATTCCCTAACACTTAAAAATCTACTAAATGAAAAAAATGTCACATCAAATTATAATACTAGCAAAACAATAACAAACAATCACCAACCACACAAATTATTTCTAGTTCACACATAGTAACAGTAATTTTGGATATTATTGGAATGTACAGTGAAGCGAACGTATTACATATTTATGTAATCAGTTGAATAGCTCTGTCAACCTTGATATGATTTGAGTCGCAACAGTGTTTATGCGAATCTAACATTGTTTAAAGATACATTGTTGATCATGCATGATACGGATTATGTGACGTCAAAGTAATGAAATAATAATATCTTCTTATTTGCGTCCTATAATAAAAAAGATATTTGGGACACTATAACACCAATTGAACTAGCCCCTTGGTATGTTCATTTAAGACTTGTGTTAAGGGTACTAGACAACGTATAGTTAAGAAATATATACTTATTATATATTGTTATCAACAACCAAACTGGAAAGCACAAGAAAAGCGTAGTTCTTAACTCTGCCTCCAACGTAAATCGAACCCGGGACCTCACGATTAGCGTTCAGGTGGTTAACCAATCACGCTACGGAGGTCGTCAAATCCTAAATTACCTCATTACGGACAAAAAGCTCGCAGAAATGATCTCTCTTTCCAGCTGTTTCCAGTTCAGACAGTCTCCTTCTTACCAAACAATGCCTTATAATAAAATGTAGTACAGAGTAAATGAAAGAATACTTTTTTAGACATACATTTTCGCACTGACATTTTATAGTACATCATTATTGAGACAATACTTTTAGACATACATTTGTGCGTTATAATTGTATGTATCTTATTATCTTTAATATAAGAGAAGTTGAAGAGTTGAATCAATCATAATCTGTCCAAAACGTCAACATAAAATATTTTTAGAATTCCGTAATTCCACATAATTCCTTCGACATACAATTTTGTCTCACTCATTAATCTTAATTTAATCTATATATTAGTAATTAGACACGACTACATAATAAACATATTATGTTTATTGTATTTGTGTCTCTGTATATTCTATGCTAGATCATGAACGTCATACACCACCTGAGATATTATACTTGATGCGCAGTTGAGAATAATGGGTTTTGAATATCGAATTACTAATTGACATGAATTATTTTGGACAGTCAAGTTAAGACGACTAAAAAGTTGTTTGTTTTGGATTGTTATATTTAGTACTGTTGTTAGGTGTTAGATTCTTAACAGAAATTGATTATAATAGAAGATGGCATATGTTATTGAGAAACATTAGAGAGCAGAATCGTAAAGCGTTACAGACATATCAATGAGTTGTCGCTTAGAAGAGAATGATAGATTAATTGTTATGGTAAACCAAAAAGTTTTCAATGTTTGCAAGGAAATCTACAAAAACTGCTTAAAATACCCATCAGTTGTAATAAACCTCTTTCATGAAAGAGTAAACGGATTAAAACAATTGTATCCAAATCATTCGTAAACAAAAAGTTTTGTTATGTTCTCAGTTCAAAATTAGAACCAAAGCGAAAAAGCTTTGACCTCACCGCTAACACAAAAAAACTCTTAACCAAAACACTCTCAAACCAGAGATTTTCAAACAAAGAGCTCGTAAATGTAATCGGCGACCTCGTATGAGTCAAATTCAGAAGACACAAAGCGCGGGCTAAATAATTCTGCTTGCCAAAATGAATGATGTTTCCGTGAGTGACGTCATAAATTCCATCCCAACGCTCAAGACGCCAAGTTCACGATAAATTTAGACCATCCCGAACCAACTCGGATGGGCTCATACGTAATTAGCAAAGTAAACAAACTGGCGAGCCTAATATGGCGAATAGCGGCTTAAATGTTCAGGACGTTGTAACAAGGTGTTTACTATACTAATATTTAACAATTTAGGAACATACATTTTGTTTGTTTTGTGGGGCATATCGTACTAAATTGTTTTGTAGAGGAGGTAAATTGTGTAGTGTTATAGTTATTTTGTTAGACTCAGACTAAATAATAACGTAGTTTCAAGGATTTTAAGGTTCTTAATTTTAGTATTTAATTAATAAACTCAATAGTTGTTTTGTTTTGTTTTAAACATGCGCGTGAATGTGTTGGGTGTTTAGTAGATACGAGGATTTAAATATATACTCTAAAGTGTTCAATACCGATAGAATAAGGATACCGAATATTATATACAACATACATATTTATATATACTGGATTTATAAAGTTAGTAGCGTTGTATAGAATTGAATGATGCATACTTCTATTAAATGTTATAATTAACATGCATACATATTGCTTCCCAGATCAGCTTCACCCTTTATTTATTTTTATTTAAATCTATGCACACTGCAAGATAAATAATAATATGATAATATATTTCTTTATTTTTAATGTATGTCTTTACAAAATATCGACTATATCGTATAAGTACTAAAATATTATCAGTGCATAGTATTTTAAGAAGGATTATATATTTGGCAACTTAAGCACTGGAAAGAATCTTGACAGAGATTAAAATCTCGAAGTGATAAATAGCTTTGTACTCCTGTTTCAAATTTTGGCGACATAATTTATTTCTCTTGCACAAATTTAAATCCTTTTTGCTTCTCGCTATTTTGGATAACTTTTTAAAAATAATTAAACAGGCTTTTTTAATATTTATAATGACACAAATCATTAATTATATTAAAGAAATAATCTACGTGTAAGTTGTTAAAAAATATTAAAAAAGTAAAAATAATAATAAATCTTTAGTTATACGTACATTGGAGTATATTATTTCCTTTGTTCATTTTGATTAGCTATGTTCTGATATTATAAATATATAATTATTTATAGAATTAAGTCACAATATTTTTATATTCGAATATAACAAAACAAAAATGTTTATGTTATTCAGATATGTTTTCAAAACTTTTAAAATTACTTAACTTTTGATATGTCTACATTGATAACATACCTTTTTGGTAATACAATCGTTTGTTTTCTTATTAAGTTAATATTCGTTTATTATTTATCTATCTTCGATAGACAACATAATATAGGAAAAAGGTGACGTTAGAAGTACCTATAACCGCATAAATGAAAACTAAAGATATGAAAGTCGTTTGTCAGGATCGATACAAATAAGAATCCGTGATCTCTGCCTACAACTCTTAAGGAAAACGGGCGTGATGTGTATGTTGATATAAGTTTAAATTAAACTCGAATATTATTCATTCAATGTCGCATAACTGTACTGTCATATTGCAATGGACTAAACCTGTTACAGTAGGGTAGAATTTGGATAAATAAATAAATATTTACGATTACAGTAGAGGTTCTTTATCCAAATCTCTGACCACCCCTCTCAGGGCTCAATGATTGAGAAAGCTTTATGCCTTTTCTATTTAAAAGGAACTTACTGCGCAGAAACGTTATTGGAAGATTTACGTTCATTATGCATTTGTCATATGTACATATGTTATTTAGTCATGCTGTCGAGAACACTAGTAAATTTAATTATAGAGATCCCGCCACATAAGGTGGCAGTTGGAGGCGTCGCCACAGTCGCGTAATCCAGTGTTGCCAGTAAACACGCCAAAACTAGCACTCACTGTGCCATACGGCTCGATACATTATATTGAGGTTTCATTTGTAACGATCTTTGGTTGCAGAGTTATAAACTCAAATAAAACAAATTAATATACCAAAGTCAAAAGTCAAAATATTTTTATTCAAAATAGGCCCTATCATAAGCTCTCTTTGAAAGTTATTTTATGATCTAAGTACAAATTAAAAAAACTATATATTGACAAAAGGAATATATATGAGTGAAGTGGAAAGGCGGTTACGTAGGGGCCGGCCTAATAAGTCATATATGTAACAGTCAGATAGACGCTATATTCAAAAAAGGTGACGTTAGGAGTACCTATAACCGCCGAGAGTGTATTAGAGAATGTATGAATGTCAATGAAGCGAAAGTGGTCTGTCAGGATCGGGACAAATGGGGATCCGTGATCTCTGCCTACCCCTCTACAGGGAATCAGGCGTGATGTGTATGTATGTATGTAAAAAAACTATTTCAAACATGGCACTGAGCATTGTCTTTACATATTTTTACCGAGGTTAGTTCACCAAACATTTCGGCTGCTCAAGATGCCACGTCATGAAGACCACTACCGCTCTGATAAGAGCGTAACGATTGAGAAGAAGAAGTTCAGCGGAGACCCTTGGAGAAGAACTAACAAGAAACTCCAGAAATCAATTTATTATAATCACCCTTAACAAACATAAAAATTACAAAGAGTGGGCAAAAAACACAACGCTGGTAATACTAAATTTACCTTTCATACAAAATAACACGCAATGGCGGAAACGTCAAATTTAGTTCCAAGTTTGGCTACTGCCACCTTATGTGGCGGGTACTCTACAACCTAGGTTCCTGGCCAAGTGACCAATCGCTATGACAATATAAATATCAAATGTCAGTCTTTACAATACTAAAATGACATCGCGTTCTGTCAGTTAAGCGTCATTGCTTACGTCAACCCAATTTATTTTATTTTTATTGTCATATCGTTGGGTCATATCACATGGGAAGTTAGGGGCCCAGACTTTGATTAAAGTCATTAACGAGCTACATTTATAACTACGTCTTTATGAGATAATTTTGAAATACATTCCCTATAACCGAAGTACCGCTACATATAAAGAAAGGACCCAATACGTCATGATCAGATCTATCACTTACTAAGTTTCGTTATTCCAGGCATGTACATAAGGCTTTGTAACAGGAATGTCTAGAAATTTATGGCTTCATATGTGCCACTACAAAAAATAATTTATAGCACAAGACACATTTTAGTTGCAAAACATTTGAACTTATGAAATAAATACAAATTTACGAACTTTAATGAGTGATTTATTACAAAAAAAAAACTTTATCTATAATACATTTTAGATTATAAAAGAAATGCAAAGATTATTCTACTAATGAGTGATCGTTTTTATTCCAGATATACACATGCATATCAGACAAATTGGTCGGAATACTTCTGCGGACACGGAAGCACCATCTCACCTATTTCGAGGGAGAAGTGCTATTCCAGGTAATATTACAATACATGATAATATTGATTTACAATGTAATAAACCTAGGTACCTTTATTCTTTAGTGAAAACATTACATCCAAGAAAGCATAAAATGAAAATCGAAAGCTTCATAGCCGTTAACCGTTTACAAAATATTCAGAAGCTTAAGCAACAATCTTGATTAATGCAAAGATCTTTGACATCTTTTAGTCTATGGTTTTCAGCACTCAATGTCCCAATACAAAGACAAACTATTATCTATACAGGTTATAGTTTGTAAACATATATTTTTCTTTACATTAAAGTAATGTGTCAAGTCATGTCCGTGTAAATATAAAAATAAAGTAACATTTTTATTCATTTTTTCAGAAACAAGATGACGATGTCCCCATATTCCTGATGCAGGCTATCGCAGACATTAGGGAGTACTGCAAGAACAAAGCCTTACAAGCCAGGAGATCCGTGTCACCGATGCCGCCTAGTCATTAAAATAAAACCTAGGGAGCTAATAACATCTAAAGGAAATACCTATTCGTTATACTGCCGTCGTAAGAAAAAAGAGCATAAATAACATTTTTTTTAATTGTGTTATATACATATTTAGAATCAGAAAAAAAGGCACATAATTTTGTAGAATTTTATCTTCAAGGAATTCGGAGATATTTTAGGCATACAATAGGTTTCCACATTATGAAGCAGAATATGGTAAAAACTTGAATACCAATTATCTCAGTTTGACCAAAATGATAGATGTGCCCTTCTCTCGTACGACGGCAGCATAGGTTTAGCCAGTTATACTAGCTCCTTGTAAACAGAGAATATTTAATAGGAAATAAGGTTAACGGTACCAAGTATTTATATTTACACTTACATCCATATGAATCGAATGGATATACACCATAAATTGTTGCTAAAAACATTAAATAACTATTTTAGGAATCGACGCAAGCAATTTAAAAACATGCTATTTTTAATTCTGTCATTTTGTTTAAAAAATCTTTAAATTTTCCGCCAAACGAATATAAAACGAAACAAATATGAAAACTTTTTTGCTGCAACAATATTAGATACAAAGCATATCTCTATTAATAAGTATTTTTGAGTACAGCAACTTGTTTCTATTGTATTGTATATGTTTTTGTTGTCGCAAAGAAATGCTTTCAATCATTAAGCCTTCTACTACGTCGTCAAAAAAGGCATCTGCATTCATTCTGTTGAGGGATTATCAAATATTTATTCGAGTGAACGAATGAGGAAAAAGCAATATTGAGAACTGCTTAAAAGTTTAATCATGTTTTACCCAGTAACAGGAAATGAACATCCAAAGTTAAATTGGGTTTAACTGTCCGAAATTAACTGAAGATGTAAAACAAAAACGTGCATTGAATAGAATTGTAATACTATGATACCCCATGGTAAACCTAATAATAACGTGTTAAAAAACAATTTATATAATTAATCCATCTTAAAAATAAGTAGAATCGAGATTGTTTTTAATCAAAAGTATATTATAGACATCTAACAGATACAATTCAATACTAACTACATACTATACTGATTATATTCCGTCGCTGAAATTGTATGAAAATTTAATTTAAGAAAAGCATTGACCAAATCTCAATGGCTTCTGGATTAGTTTTAATATCCATTATTTCTTGAACATACAAAAACATACCGTTACAAAAAATAAGCATAAATCTTGGTATCGTTAAAACCTGGATATTAGTCAAATTTGTGATTTTACTATACCGTGTGATTAAGTGAGTGTGATTGAATAAATATGGTAAAAGTACATAAACCATTTTATGAATTATATTTATATATAACCTTATATATACGTAATTTATTTTCTAATTAAATTATCCCTTACAGATTCAAATGATCAATGGAAAAATAGTTTCATATAATAGGACAAATAAGATACGTGTCGATTTATATAAAATCAATAAATCTTATTATATTTTTGCATTCATAACCCCAAAACTTATGCTACAACTTTTCCAGTACAATCTATATTTCCATGGGTTAGGCCACTCTAAACGTAATACCCACATTTATATAAATAAAAAGCATCCTTAAGAAGTAAGGTAAAATATAATTATCACGAGTTGGGAGCCAAATAACACATTTCGTGTTTCTAGGTGACACACTCAGAGAAAGCAACCCGAGTAAATTGAATCGACCGTTTCCATTAACGGGGCAGGAAAGAAAACTTGCCAATCCACCAGATCCCCTTATCAATACTCGTATACTTTGTGAGATATTTGAACTAACAGATGTTTATTTACTTAAGGGAAAAGGGTTTATTTACGTAACTTAGCTAAACAATCAATATTTTTGGATTCCAGTAAGACATCCGAACCTAAATGGATATGTGTATGAGCTAGATAAATAAGTTATATTTACTGGAAAAGAACAGTTATTATATAATGTAATAAGTATTTTTTGTGTAATTGAATCATAGAAAAGCACGTGAAGGTTGTTTATAAATTGCTGTACACATCGTCCAATAATATAATTATTTACGTATGTATTTTGAGTTTTAATTACAACGCTTGAAAATCTGGTTCTTATACTATATTCAATAAGTTTTTATTTATTTATTTCATACAATTAAATATTATATTTAATATTACATATAAAGCGTTACCTTATATTACCAAAGCATTGTGTGAATTGTGAATATGTTATTGTATTTTCAGGAAGACATTATTTTGTAATCGTAAGAATAATTTCGGTTCTCATTCTCTTAATTAGAACTGATTTGTGTTTAATGTTGTAAGTGTTTGATCGTAAATAAACTATTGTCTAAAGTTTTGTTGCTCTTTTATTATTTTCTTACATATACATTCACACCCTTAAATCCCTTCTCAGATGGACAGAATCTCAGAGACATGGTCATGGAAATCATATCCTAGGTCACTTTTACCACGAATTTTGTGGTTTTGTGTCATATGGAACAATAGTAAAAAGTTGCTGTTCCATTGCCCAATAAGTTTTATTTACCCCTAATTACTCGGTTGCCTACAATGACATGGGGGGAAGAACGGTAGCTAGTTAATATTATTTTTACGCCTAGTCTAGCACGGTACTTATTTTTACGATGATCTTAATAAGTTTACATTTATACGCTTGAAAATAATATGTTCTTACTTAGTTTTATATTGATACATATTCACATCCGATAATTTCTTCGAGGCGGACAGGAACTTAGAGACATGAAAGACTTGGCCACTTTGAATGTGAATAAACGAATCATCTAGGTCTATCTACACAAAATAATTAAACATTAAAATACATTCCAACCAAATCAAATTAAATCTAATAGAAAAGATTAAATCAATATTATGAACTCTCGTACTAGGTAATAATTGGTTAATGAACTGGAAAATCGTTAGAAGTCAATCGAATATAATTATGTTTAGCCAGAAAATGTTTCTAGATTAGCAAGGTCTTTAATTAAGCTATAATTAATCGTAATGTTTAGCAATTTGTTGCCTTTAATCCTATGTGGGATGGATTGAAATATAGACGTATTAGATTCTTGTACATACACACATATACATTACGCCCGATTCCCTGTAGAGGGGTAGGCAGAGATCACGGAACCCCATTTGTCCCGATCCTGACAGACCACTTTCGCTTCATTGACATTTTTTCAGGTTCTTGTATATAAGATAATAATATGATATAATAGTAACAGGTTTCTACCCTATCGTGAAAGAGATTGTATTTAGTGCTTAAACATGCCGGAAGAATTTTACATTCTATCAAAATCCTGGATTAGCAAGCGTATAGTAATTGATCAAAGAAAACCACACTTCCCGTTACTCGCTAATCGTGAATCCAATATCAAACTAAATTCTAGATTAATATTAAGATATCCATGATCATGTTGGATTATCATATAAAATCCCCTATCCGCACTTAACGATGAGCTATGATAGAAAGTAGGCCAGGCCTTAATCTTTGAGATCAAAAGATGGGAAAATCTTTCACCTAACATCTCTTTAATATGTCATAAATATTTATTTACTGCTTCATAGAAAACATCGAGTAAATGAGAAAGTTACATAGCTACTTAGCAATGTGCGTAAAAGATATTGTTGAAAGATATAAGTAAGGTATAGAAAAGTGTAATAAGTAAAACAATGTATAAGGTCTCTATGTAACTCAAAAAAATACTTATCAATAACTAAGGAAGTTGTTCCTAGTATTTTACACCCTTACAACCTTATGTACATAATGACAATAAAGAAAAATCACTTACACTAAAAGTTCATATTGATTTTCAACTGCTCGGCTGTCCCCAACATAGTAAAAACCATTTAGGAAATTTTACAGGAGAAGTAAAACAAACTAAATTACGTGCCTGTCACAAAGTTATAAAACTAATAAGTATAAACTTCGGTTCTGAGTGTGTTTGAGCAGCCAGTAATTTTGCATTAGACACAGTTTTATATAAAGTTAAGAGAGATTATTAAATTAAGAGAGAGAAACACGGTTTAGAAACAAAATGGCTCTTACTATGTTTTGGTTTGGGACAGCCATGCTTTAGAGCAACAGGACATAAGATCATTGATTTTGGAGACATCGTATTTTATAACAATCAAAATACGTGTAAATATACATATACATTCACGTCATTTAATCCCTTTCGGTGTGGACAGAACCTCGGAGATATAATATCTGCAAGGTCACTTTTTAGCATTAATAATGTTGCTAGCCCATCACCCAATTGATCCCATTTACCCCTAGTCTATAAGTCGCCTCCAACGACATTCCGGTTTATGTTTACCTAATCAAAAAGGTCACATAATTACAGACTACACTTATTCGAAACAGACACTCCCTAATCAATGATTAAATTATGAAGTATTACCATCAATGTAATTATCTCATTAGACAATACTGAAGCGATTGTTAACTGGTTATGACAGTCATATCTTAGCAACCAAAATCTCGTTACCAAGCCTCTAGATACAAGACCAACGACATTAAGTAAATAAATGGTTTGTTAGAACTGAATTAATTCCTCAAGATCTGTTCATTAATTAATTTCGATTCGTAATGCTGTATCTTTTCGTGAACTTAACACATTCTGTTTGATCAGGAATGAGTTGGTAGCAAATATTTGTATTTTATAATAAAGAATCACTGTTATTGGGATGTTGAAATGAATTTTATTAGCAAGCTACCAATCTCTAGTGAAAAAGAGCAACTTTTTGTATAATAATACTCGTATGTAATATTATCTGTCATTTTTGTCAAGGCGGATGTAAGTTGCGTGAAGAACAGAAGAGCATACATGAAAAGGTCAATGGGTGTGAATGAAGCAAGAGATATTTGTCAGGATCGTTCCAGGTGACGATCGATAATCTCTGCATATTAGACGTAGAGCCGTGAATATGTGTATGTATGTATGTAGTATATTTAGATTTTCTACCTATAATCAAACGTATTATCATCAATAGTTTAATAAAAAAGCTACGTTGGTTAAACTTCATATTGAGCTTTAATTAGGATGTTGCTGCATGTAAAAAAATCAATTACTATAAATGTCATATTCACGTCACGTGCGAAGGTAGCGCATCGGAACAGATAATTAAATTTCAAAGATGATTTTTTGGTTAATTGTTTTTATGTCGAAGTATACACTACATTTAATTCTGTTTCATTGAATATGAAAGTAAACCTCTAACTACCAAAAACGACTGTTGTTCTTCTTCCCATGATTTTAATAACTAATAATCTAAGATTAGAGTAAATACGATACCCACAGGATCTTTTATGATGTAATATGTAAGACACAAGGAATTCTTTTCAGACGAAAAGCGATAAAAAATTCAATAGCGAGTAGATTTTATAAAAGTCCCGGATAGGACAGTATAAATCATAGCCCAAAATCGTTCTTCTGCGAAATTGCAATATTCCTTCGAGAGAGAAAACCTTGACAAACGATATTTATACAGAATCCCATATGGGGCCACTCTCTCATATTGTTATGAAATGATGTGCACATATTTTGTAAGAATAAGGTCTCTTTCATAGAAATATTCCGTCTATTGAAACGAGGCTTAGATCTTCTATGTTTGACTTGTGTGACTTTATTTTACTTATGAAGGCTTTTAGCTAATAACAAGCCTAAAAGTTACTCTTAAATACTTAAATAATAAAGATCAAAAAAGTTTAAAATACTTTATCAATACTGTAATGAAAGAAAGAAAGAAACTTTATTCACTACATTAACAAAACACAAACTTGGAAAAAATGTATGTTAAAAAACCATTGATGCAGTGAAAAGGTGCTGTCTCGGTATACGATGCAGCTCGGCTGCATCACTGGTCGTCCGGCAGCACCCGATTCGGAAACTGTCACAAGCTGCATATAATAAATAACAAACATACACAAAATAATTTATTTATAATATACAGATATAATACTTACTCATATATAAAATTGATACACAAAAATTCATAATCATACTTCGGGGAACATAAACAAGAACATATATATTATAGACATGTAGATAGATATAGTCATACACATACACTCATATATATTATATATACATTATAGACAGTAGCAACATCGTATAAACATACATTAATATATTTCATACACATACACAAAACAAAAAACAAACAAACGCATTCACGACCATTAACCCTTGCGGGGTAGTCAGAGGTTCAGGTGTCCATCTCCGCAATTGCGAAGGTAGTAATTCTATGGACACCTCGAACCCACGTGTTAACCAGATAGTCAGTACTCAATGTGACAGGTGGTCAGCCATGTCGCCATTAACAAGCACTAACTATTACCTGTTCGACGAACAGGTAGGTTTCCTCACGATGTTTTCCCTCACCGTATAATTCAACGCATTTCGTAAATGTGTTTTTTATTACGAAAATCTACATAGAAATTCATTAAACTTCATTTCCATTGGTACATGCTCAAACGGGATTTGAACCCTGTACCCACTGATACAAAGCCAAGCCCCAAACAACTGAGCTACGTCGAATTTGAGCTACGTCGAATTAATCGAATACACATACACATTTATTTAAACTCATATATAGAAAGAAAAGTGTATAAATATGGTATTTGCACTGACAAGATGAGACATTGATAGGATAGGATTGATGATGTCATCCAAAAAATTCAATCGGTCCAGAAAATTAATTTAGTCGTGAAGATCGTGCAGATTTTTGTCACTTACTCTTTTTGGGTACCATTATTACCAACATTTTTATTTATTTCCAACACATTTTTTGTTGTTGACTTGAAGAATTTGTATTTCTTATTTTTCCCTGTTAGCTTTTTAACTGTTCAGTAATTCACTTTGAGAAAGTGAAACAGAATTTTCATTATCCAGTTTGTTCGTATTCAAATAGTTACTCAGCTATCAATTTAGCTTGAGCTCTTCTAATTTAACTTCATTTTCTGTTACTTCTTTTTATGGACGCTTTTGAGTAGCGAAAACCCTTTTGAAATAATATTCGTATACATTGGTGAATAGAACTTCCGTCATATAATATATTATTGTCATTATTCATTGCACAATTTTCAGGGTTATTTAAGTGATGTTATAAAAGGAAATAAAAATCAAAACTATTATTTTCGTTAATTTATTAATGATGCCAGGTTGATATCCCTTTTCCTAATAAATACCATATTCATAATTATAAACATCTCATCAACTCCTTTGACCAAAAAGTCCGCTACTTTGCATTCTATTCAAGATCTATACTCACACGGGTCTATGAAATGGGTTAAAATAACAGGAAGATCACAAATGTAATAATATATTGAATGGTCGAAAAATTAAAAAAAATAAGGCAGAATGAATCTGAGAGCTTTGTGAATAATGTATGCCAAACCTAAAGCAACAATTCATGAACATTTCAGAAAGATCTTAAAAAACAGTTCACGAATAACTCTTCAAGTTTTTCAAACTGAACTGGAAACAAATAAAAAGAGCTCAGTTTTAAAAGGCCAGTTTTGATTCTTGAACCTTTTATCTAAACAGAGCCAGGTCAAGCCTGAATACTAAATAATTAAAAGTGTTACCAGGCCAGCTCTCGTTAGAACACTGAAGTTAAACAAACATTAGGTTGAACGTAGTCATTGCCTGAATGGGTGACATAACGGGTGTTTACGTGTCTGTATATTAAACAAAAATTATAAAAAAATACTTTGTATGGTGTCTCAAGAGGGATAAAGAACTTTGTAAATGTACATATACGAGAATTGTAATGATACTGTAATAGCAACAATGAATAGACCATAAATGAAACTACATATCTATTTTCTTTTGTATTTTTTTAAAAGATAAATAATTTTACGTTGTATCTTTCAGCACTTATTTTCGAACAACTTATAAAGAGGAAATATCTTTTATAATATATCTTATCATAAAAAGGTTTGCCTGAAAATATGGTCTTAATATTACTTTCGTTACATAATACGTCTATGAATTATTCATTTTCCTTACATTTTCCAAGTATATGAAGGCGTCCATTATAATTAAATTCCAGGCTTATGTATTCTGAAATTTTGCGACTTGCTCTCCGAAATCATGTTTTTTTAGTTTCTAAGTGGGCCACAATTCGACACGCATATTATAAAAAAATAAGTAACATAAAATTAAATAAATACTCTCATGAGCAATATTCATTCATTCATTCGTTCGTTCTTTCATTTCATTCGAGGATATCAAAGATTAACTTTTCCATCTTAACAATGCCAGAGAAAAATTCTATGAGCACCTCGTACACACATGGTAACGAAATAGGTGTTACCTTATATGATAGGCAGTAAACCATTGGTAATAAGCCTTAAGAAGACTAACGTGTTCTGAGAAATAAGTAGGTATCTTCACGATGTTTCCTATCATAGTAATTAGTACATTATGATTTCAATAGGATACAGAAAAATAAACTTCATTTCCATTTGAAACCTGTTCAGCCGAGATATGAATCTTGGACCTACTGATTCAAGAGGAAAAACTTAATACTGATTCAAGGGCAAACATCTTAACCACTAAGCTCCACCGACCTTTCGGAAATCATATTTCTCAATTCTTCCATTCTTTTTGACAGTCCCGAGATATTCAGTTGTCAATACGTCACAAAAAGACCACTTGATTGACGTTTTACAAATTATATTTTTGGCCTTGGCAAAAAGATTCTATGAATGGATTTGAGGAGTTCAAGAGAATATAACCTACCTATATTTTCGTTTTTAAACTAGATAATAAAACACCTTAAAATTGATTGAATTGTAAGAACACGCTTGTATTTGTACCCCTTTTTGTTGAGGTGATGTACATCAAAGATAAATAAATAAACTTTAGTGGATTAAAATACCACACTAACGTTCATATTTCTAAAAAAATAATAACTTGAGTCTCAGAATTCTTTTTATCCTGCTTTTGACGTTTTAATTATAGAGAATTTATAATTTTGACGATAGTGGCTAGCCTATGAACCTAATTTAACGTTGCGATAAGAAATAATGTCTGTAGAGCTTTGCCTGACATAAATTCCCTCTCGTTTAATAAATAATATATTGCGGAGTTAATCAAATCACTTAATGATTAATATGTCAAATTGAATTCAATGTAGCAGTAATATAACATAAATGTTTACATAATACGCTACATTTGATTGAAAGGATAATTACTACGTGTGCTACAAACGTCAAATATTTGCATATTATATTAGACAGGAATTCGTAGCAATTCGCGAAGCATATTCAACGACATAATAAGTATGGAAATGACATAAGTTACATTTTGGTATTCAAAGGCACAGAAAAATTATTAATTGAAATGAAATGAAAATCTTTTTATTCAATATAAGGATCATAAAAAAATCATTAATGTAGTCTATTATGGTGGCCTTAAATTAAGGCAGCACTTACCTGTATAGATAATAATAAATAATATTTGCGGTTGTATTAAACCTAACATTTTAAAGATTGATTATTACCAAGAGACTAGGACGGTTTATGATCCCAGTATATCCTTTAGGCTGAAAGGTTATATTTCTCGATAAGCTCATTTATTGAACGAAAGAAAAATGTACAGAATTGAAGCAATTAATATAAAAAAAATCACTCGATATTTTCATAATCTATCGGTGTATACGTATTATTAAAAATATCTATAAAACTTACTAAAACTAATGTTCAAAGTTATATTCAAAAGCTGTTAACACCATTTTTACTTCTTTCACTGTAATACTAATCAGTAGCTAATTCATAATCAAGAATTCAAATCAATACCTAACTTTCAATTTATTCAAATACTAATTTGTTCCCAACAGCTGTATTTAGGTTAAACTCTGACAAAATTAAGGTTAAAAATATTCATGGAATTCCTAAATCAATGTTGAAAAAGCATTACGTAAAATACGTTTCACGACTTGTTTATACACTCTTTCTATCTACTAGGGTAAAGCGGCTTCTAATGATATTTACTAGGAAACATATACTTTATTCGGAAACAAATTTGGTACATATCTAGAAATTTTAATTAACTTAACTGTCGCTTATAATTATGTACATCTATGTGGCTTTTGGTTGTGAAGCGTTTATGTGTGTATATTCTTTCCATACTTATTTCTTGTATATGTCACAGGACCAATATTTCTAATCATCCTATGACATATACATGTATATGAGTGTACACTCGTGTCCTTTTATTCATTTAAGAAATCAAGTCTTTGTGGTTGTTTTTAACGAACACATTGTTGTATTTACTTTTATATAGAAAATAGTGTCATGTAGTTAGTCCATAGCCTAATAGCTTCTTTTGAACCCTAGTCCCTCAGTTACCTCCTATGATACGGTAAATACGAGAGATAGAAAACTAAATATTTAATTTTACATCTCAGTCTAGCATGGAGAATTAGATAAAGGAAGGTATATGTAGGACACTTTATACCAATATTAACTGTAAATATGAGAAGGAGTATTATTATAAAATAAGTTAGGCTTAAATCTGATGCTACTCAGAATTAAAACAAAGAACGCACAACAAAATATTCAGATGGCTTACTGTTCTCGGCACTGAGAAGTTATCAATAAAAGACAAATGCATTCACGATCATTAACCCTTGTGGGGTAGTCAGAGATTCAGGTGTCCATCTCCTCAATTGCGAAGGTAGTAATTCTATAGCCACCTCGAACCCACGTGCTGTCCAGATAGTACTCAATGTGACAGGTGGCAAGCCATGTCGCCATTTACAAGTACTAACCTGCTAACCTGCTAGGGGAACAGCTAGGTTTCCTCACTATCTTTTCCCTCACCGTAGTATTACAATGTTAGAAATTATATATACAATTTACTAAATATGGAATAAATAATTCATACCGCCGCTAACATATTACTTCATAACGTTCAGTTGCCAAGGGTAACTCTTGTAACTTGCGTAACTTTCACGAGCACATCATATCCAAAAACTCAATATTCAAATAAGGGTAAGTAATCAACATATTGCCAAAGTTTTGCCTGATACAATTCGTGAGGGATGAATTGATGATACACTTACGTTTGAACAAAGTGCTCCGTAATCCAATTTGCGGAGAAAATAAAAGGAAGATAATATGGTAAAATAGAACTTAGGAGGTTCGTTGACTAAATAAATGTGTATACATTATTATTGGAATATACGTATTAGAAATAGTTGAACAACTAGCTCCTTATTTTTCATATAAAAAAAGAATAAAAGTAGAGCATAATACAGAAAGTATAAAGAGCTTTTAATAGTGAAAGTCAAATAATTCTGAGAGACGACATCATTTTATTTGTACTTAAATAAATTATACTCATATCAGTCGTCTATGGTGCGTCAACAAAGTCAGCAGCTCAGTGAAAGTTGAAAACACAAATAATTATTTTCAGCCGAATATTTAGTCAATTGTGAGGCCAAACTGGCTAAATATGTTCGCTTTGGGATAAGGTTTGGATTCTCAACTGGAACGAACCGAAGAACAAGGAGGAGAAGAATTGGAGATTCGATTTCGTTTTTCTTCGGTTGTAGCGGCTGACGGCGTTGCTGTAACCATGGCGATGAAATAACAAGAAGTTCAAACGCCGTGGCATCAGTGTTTTTACTTCAGCCGACATAACCTTAGTGGTGAAAGGCTTAATAAGAATTAAAAAAAAAAATATACTCATATGAATAAATCTGAAAAATAATACATCAATTTCTTAATGCATTCAATTTTATCTCTTATATTATCTTATACGAGACACTATCCTAACTACAAGAAACTAACATTAACAGAACTTGCTAGAAGCTTTGTATTTGCTACGAATTTCACAAGACTCAAACTTCACTTCACACAATTTCAACAACACTTATCTATGTGCTACAAATACTAAGGTTTTACTTTCACATACATTTGCTAAGAAGTCCTAGTATTCAACTATATAACTTTCTTCTACCAGTTCAACCCTTCAATAGAAACTCCCTTTAGATTCCAAACAGTTTGTGAATAACGTTGACAGGGAGTCGACGTGAATATCGTTTGTTCCGCTTAAGAGGAAATGTTACGCTGTATTTTATAACCTTAACTAGTTACATTTATACTCTTACAAGTTAAAATGCAACATGTATTAACTGTGACAAATAATGATGTAATAAATAAGATGTTTATTGAATTTGCTCAGTTTTAAAAGTGATAAAATATGTGTTGAATTATTAGACGATTATTTAGTGTCCTATTAAAATATAAATGAAATTTAAGCAATTAGAGCTCTTTAAAGTAGAACAAATAAATAAAATGCATTTATGTGACTTTTAAAATGTTTTACATACTAATTTGAAATGTGGCTGAACTATGGAAATAAATGACTGTACAACCCCATTATATAGTGATGTTGATTTAAATCAAGTATTTTGGGAGTACTTTATTTCTGAATCCAATTCTGATATGGTGGTGGTTGCCAATGAGACATTATTCAGTGAAGTGAAGAAATCTGACTCCCTGAACATTGGTAAGAAAATTACCTTCTTTTTATATTACATAAACTCACATTTATAAACAACAATGGACATTTATAAACTACAATGGACTTACATTGAAGAGAGATTATTGCTCAATAAAAGTATAGACAGGTTTCAAGACCACGGGCTGTTTCATTATATTTACACCTAGTCAAAGATAGTAAAAGGTTGCTAGCCCATGACCCACAAAATTATATTTCCTCCTAGTATCACAAAATCCACCTATCATACTACGTAACAGGAAGACAGACATCTAGATGTATTAACTTGTTCCAAGTAAATTATAATCCTAGCTGTGAATGCACTCTATTCTATTTTGGTCTAAATTGACCTAGATCGCTTAAGTCTTAGCTAACAGCAAGTTAAACCTAAATCCTTTCCAAGTATTCAGACTACCTATCAGCGTGCTCAATACTAAAAGCTGGGCTTTCGTATCTCAAAGAGCTATATTCAGTACTCAATATAATGTAATCTTAAATTCATTGTCGTTCAAAAATATTGTTATTATTATTTACGATGTTTTACCAAATCATATACTCGTAAATATGCAAGTTAAGGTGAGGTAAAACATCGTCAAGCTATCCCTAGGGATAGGTTATAGACATGGTTTTTTATGGGATATGCTTTACTACCTATCACGTTAGGCGCTATCTATCCAATGAAACGCGTACTTTGAGTAGCCCATAACTAACAAGCCTTCGAAATTTTGGAGATGGGCACAGAAGCTTCTGTCTACCCCGCTACAATAAAAAAGGAGTGTGTTTGTGGTGTGTGTGTGACGTTAAGGGTTAAAGTTACGAAAGAAAGCAACTGTAGCTTATCGATTAAGAGTTGAGGCTTCTATTTAGGGTTTGTTCAGCCTAAGGGCACCCAAGAAATGGACAGAACAAAAGATTCTAAAGAACCTTTCGCAACCTTTAGCTTTACCATTGGAACAAAGATTTAGCAGTAAAATAATTTTCGTCCTCCTAGAAATATCTGAGATAAGCTCTAATTAGTAGACGTCTTAGTGATTTAACTATTTTTTTGGAATAATCTCAGCTTATAACATAATTAAAATAATATTCCGCATTAACGGTGAGGGAAAACATCGTGTCGGTGCCTATCCCTCGAGATAGATTATAAATAGCCAGTGCTTGTATACAGCGAAATAGTTCACTGCCTATCACGTTCCGTGCTGTCTATCTAGTGAAACGCGGGCTTTGAGTGGGTCATACCTAACATGCCTTCGGAATTTCGGAGGTTGATACTCAGGCTTCTAATTATATCGCCATGATAAAAAGGGAGTGTGTTAACAAGTCTTAAAGCATATGTAAGTTATGTAGTATTCCGGACAGGTAATCTGTAGTCGAAATATTCCATTTCTCTAAATTGCTCTCCTCTAGTTACCCCCTGTAAAGTTGTGACTTATGCTAGAAAAAGGAGCTAGCATTGAATTCAAATTCCAAATCAGTATGGATACCAATTGCGCAACATTATCACAATTTGGTTACTATGCGTAAGTAAAATAACTTAGTTTAGCTAGTAGCACACTACAATAGTGTTAATTGTTTTACTACTAAAGTTTACAAAGGTATTTATTAAGGCTTTGATCCAATTAAATCGGTTCCCAACATATCAGAGGCTTCTCTAATGAGAACCTTCGTGATTAGATTGAATGTGTCGCAAAGTTATATTGAATATGTGTAACATATACACACACATTTAAATCACGTCCGTTTCCTCTTTAAGAGATAGGCCGACCCAAATTTATTCTAACTTCTTCAAATTCTATTACTACTTTCTCTTCACTGATGGTTGTACATACGTAGTGGTTAAAGTTTCTTCTTAACTTCTTGGCAATAGCCGCTCTACTAAGGTACAATTAATCATTATTTTTTGAGGAGCTATATTCCTTTTAAAAACTACTTATATAAATATTGCATATTTGGTTATTGTATATATCCCTTGGGAGTTCTGTAAATATGTGTCAATTAAATGTGAATATGTACCTTTACCTACAAAACAAATACTATTTTTTGTTATACCAGTTAAAAATCAGTGCGAACTTATCAGCAAATTTTAAAGTATCAGTATCAGTATTTATGTACATTTATAATTTTATTATTTTTTATTAAAAAAAACAAGACTTATCGTATACATTATATAAGCAAAGTATTACCTTTGTTTCCTGACGTTTCGGCAATGTTACAATGGCCTTGATCACGAGTCAACTGGCTAGAAAAATTAAAAAAATCTAGTCTTTCAAAATTATTACATTCACTTCATTAGAATGTTGTAACAATGACCAAAAGGGTCTATAAGGATAAAGGAAGTCGCTGATTTCTTTCTATTGAATTTCCAAACCAACTTAGAAAGGTTCCCACAGCACGTAGCAATTATACTTTATAATAAGGAGACCTTGAAAAGAAATTTAGTATTCAACAAAATCCTACATTCATAGCTTGAACTTGTGATTCGTAGCAGACGTGCTACGAAACGACTGGTTATTAATATTAATGGCTTATAACCAACAATTTTATCATTGTATGAATAAGCTACTAATTTTCAAGGTTTTACTGTTACTTTACCCATTTTTTGTTCATTAATAATGTATAGGTTTTTCGAATTGAAAATTCCAACAAACAACAAAAGAGGTTTCTGATTATCCACAGTTATATTTATTAATACTTAATTATTACTATCATGATTATAAAATTATTAAAGAAAAGAAATAACGAAGAATTTTAAGTAATCTTAGAAAAAGTTTAAAGTGAAGTCCACTGCTGAACATAGGCTTAGGTTAGATATTTTTGAGAAACCCGCGATTTCTGTTATCCTTCTTACAAGAAAACGGGACTTACTATTGCAATACAGTCCAAACATCAATAACAAGGGTAACAAAATAAATATTTTCTTCCTTTTAATACTTTGTTTATAAAATATCGGTCCTGTGCTAGTCTGAGACGTAAAAAGAATGCTAACTAGCTGCCATTCTTCCCGGCATGTCGAAGGAGGCGACTAAGGGACTACGGATATACGGAATTATATAGGCTAGCAACCTTTCACCGATATTCCATATGACATCAAAACCCCAAAATACAAGCTATGTTTTTTTATTGTTTTTTTTAGTTTTTTTATGTCTTCAAAGTTCTGTCCCACCCGAAAGGGATGAAGGACGTAAATGTATATGTATGTTATAAAATACGTTTTCTCGTCAAACAAACCTAAAATAAAAAGCACTCAAGTATTATTGTCAAGACCTAGACGTCCTTTGATGTACAGCTTGATGTTCGAAACTTTAACAATACGCTTTCGAGGTCAACTTAGTTACTGGGTAAGGCAATAAGTTTTAGTCATAATCCAGACTATCCTAACTTCTTGACTTAGTAACTTCATCCTTACTTACGCTTACTACTTGTATTTAACATAGCCTTAGGGCGTATGTCTATTTAATAGACATGTGACAGTCAGATAGATCATATATATAGAAAGAGGGTGACGTTAAGATACGTATATACATATACGTACCTATAACATATATATATATATACGTACGTACCTATAACTGCCGAGTGTGTATGGGTGTCAATGAAGCGAAAGTGGTCTGTCAGGAACGAGACAAATGGGGATCCGTGATCTCTGCCTACCCCTATACAGGGAATCAGGCGTGATGTCGATGAGTGTATGTTATATGTCTGGTTAACTTAGGGAATAAATGTTAAACATACATATAAACGAACGTCCTTTACAGGGTTAACAGCACAGATACATAAATACGTATGCATATTTATGTATCTAGATACGAGATGGATATAGATTTCTATACGTTTTTATGGTTCTGTCCACTCCGAAAGGGATTTAAGGATGAAAATGTATATGTATGTATGTAAAATAGGTTAAGTGCTCGCCTAAAAGTAACATAAAAGATACCTACACCTACCCAAAAGCCTTTTTATAAATCTTTTTGTGTCTACTAATGATAAGAAAGTGATATGCTAGAATAATGTTTTTTGTACCTATGCCAAACACGTATACAGAGTACAATGAAATGAAAAATGAGTCTATTGTAACACGACCTTGGTATTTGTGTACATAAACTTTGTACATCTACATATGTAAATATTTCTTAGTCTCAACCTATCATTATGATACATTCATGCACATCATATTTTTTGCTGCCCCGTGCAAAGAATGCTAACTAGCTGCCGTTCTTGCCGACATGTCGTAGAAAATGAATAAGAGTAACTGCAGTAACTGGAATCTATTGGACGATGAGCTAGCAACCTGTCACTACTGTTACAAATGACATCACAACCCCAATATTCATGCGAATAAGTGACCATGGAAATGTTTGCATGTCCTCAAGGGCATGGCCACCCCAAAAGAGATTAAAGAATGTGAATGTACATCTAATTTATCACATTTTCCACCTTATTACGGGTAGACAGACATCAAGGATACTCATGTCTCTATATCCTGACAAAACTCTTTCAGTTCAAACTTCCATACACCTTCTCTTACAAGCTTATCTTTTATATGTGAGCATAATGTGTACATATAAAAGGAATTCATTTGAATAAACATTTCCACATCAAGTTCTGCAAGTCTTGTTTACATAAGATTGGCAAAGTTCTGGTTTCCATGTGAGACTTTTCAATGCTTGAACAACTTGAATTTATGATAGCGTTCTGGATGTGGGAGTATGTAAATGGCCCTTAACTAATTAATTAATACAGCCTATGCTGCATGGAAACCATAGACTTCCTACAATTAGCGTGAGACTATAATAGAATGTTCTAGCAGCAATACTTGCTTATATAACATAGGAATAAAAAGTTGGAGTAAAGAAAGCAATGGGTTGATTAATAAGGATTCGAACTCTCTTTTTTTTCTTATATTATAAGAGTACGGGTAATTAATACAAATATTATAAATCTAAATAATATGATTGTTTGATGAATTACTGGTTTGAATTTAAAAAAATCTTCATGTTTAGGGTAGAATATTTATCAAGCTTTCACGCTGTAACTTTTAGCAGACAAGAGCAAAAGGTGAAAAAAGGTCTAAGATAATGGTTTACAGTTATTTCGTCCGCATTTCGTGACATATTTTGTTCTAGAAATAAAGATTGAAATTTATTTATTTTTATTAAATAAACAAACTTTTCAATAGTAGAAAAGTACATGAATAGTTAGTACTTTTGATAAATTAGTCATTGTAAATCAATAGTAAAAATGCACGAATATTAAACAAAATTACTCACAACGAATTCAGAATAACTGCGTAGAATAAATATTAATGTTCTGTTCTTGAATAAGCAATGATCTCTTTAGATGTTCCCGAAGATTGCTTCATTACATGCCAAGTGTAATCACCTTTGCATCCGAGCTACGTGTTATCCTTGTTTACCTGAATTACAAATTTCCCTTTGGAATTATTTAGTGTTTACATAACTTGAGTTTTTATATAAAAACATTTACATATAATGTGTTTATGAAACCGAGCACATAAAAACATAACACAAACATAACATACGCTTCACGACTTGTGTATACACACTCCCTTTTTTATTATGGCGGGGTAGTCAGAGGCTTGAGTGCCCATCTCCGAAATTTTGAAGGCATGTTAGGTATGGGTCACTCGAAGCCCGCGTTTCACTTGATAGACAGCACCCAACGTGATAGGTAGTGAACCGTATCGTCGTATATAGGCACTGGCTATTAACTATCCCGAGGAATAGGCAGGTTTCCTCACGATGTATTCCCTCACCGTTAGCGACTGTAAATTATGTACGTAAATGAAATACACAAATTTAAATTTCATTCATTGGTACATGCCAGAGCCGGCATTTGAACCTAGAATCTTTTCTCAGTCCAAGTTCTTACCCACTGGGCTACAGCCGCCATAACTCTATACTTATATTAATGATTTGTAAGGAAATGTAAGATACATGCATATACAAACAGGTCTTATAATCCCTTTTGGGGTAGACAGAACTTAGGAGAAATAATACCTCCTAGGCACCTTTTTGCATGAATATTGGGGTTGTGATGTCATATACAAATAGTTTGCTAGAAAATATGTTATCTTATAAAATATTTAATCGGATTCTATAAAACGCTATTTAAATAACACAAACAAGATTCATAGAGACGACATATTGAAAAAGGGTGACGTTAGAAGTATCTGTAATCACCGAGTGTGTATGAGTGTCAATGAAGCGAAAGCGGTTTTTTAGGATCAGGGCAGATAGGGATCCGTGATCTCTGCATACCCCTCTACAGGGAATCAGGCGTTATGTGTATGTATTTATTGAAAATTGCTGTCGTCATGCCTATGCTATTTATGGGGTAATATGTATTTACATGTACTAAATATGAGCAAAGACAAAATATGCCTTCGAGCTTCTATCCCATAGGGACTGAAAAAGCTATACATATATTTATGTTTGAACGTATATGTGTGCCACCTACGAGATAAAAGAAAAATAATGCAATTTGAATGTCAAGGGCGTAACACAATACTTCGTAATGCTATACTTTCCTGCATCTTGAAAGAAATTGAAAACCACTGCGATTTATTTCTTTCAAGACGTCATTCTATATTAAACTTTATACCATGCAGCTACATACATATACATCACGTATTATTATCGCTTTTGGGGTAGACAGAACCTTGAAGGTGTCATATATCTTCAGAACATATTTGGGGATGAAATTTATACCATGTAGATATTTACAATATTTACGTTAGGGAAACGTGCATCAAGAGAGTGTAAATATTTCTCGATGTATTTACGATTCGTTAAACGATTTAAAAGGAAAAGTAATATTTATTTAAGTCCAAAATCAATCGCCGTTGAATACTGATTACGTTTTTAAATGAATACAATATTTTTACGTGATTAACACTCACTTACACTTTCACGATGATTTACTCTTGTTGGTAGTAATTCTATGACCACTTCTTACCTATGTGTAAAACAGAGAGATAACTAGTTCCTAAAGTGACAGGTGGGAAGCTGTGTTGCTATGTACAAGCACTGACTATTTACGTAGAGTAGGCTGCTTTTATCGCGATACTTTCCCTGTTTTATTTGTATTAATGAATTTATATAATGATATGTTGAATTAATATGTTTAAAACCGCCAATCTCATAAAAGTTAATTGAACTCAATCTTACAAATTTACTCGAAACCACGCGTCTTTTGTGGTTAGGTTAGGACCTCTCTTAATTCGAACTTGTTCAAATTTAAAGAGGGTTTACAATAAACGAATTAAATTAATTCTGCACTTTCCAATTTAACCTCACAGGCTTTGTGTAGCTAAAAGCCTTTTCCAAGTGTCTAATGCAATTCCAAATCCAATCACATTTTTGCCACAGAATTTTCCAATTCCTTTCATACAATAAGATTGCAAAATGGACGACAATCAAATGGAAATTCAATTGAGTGAACATAACTATTAGTATTAATGTTATCACATACCTGATGCTTATTATTAATGTAACCAAGAAGATGCTTAGTTTATATCTACCTCAAAAGAGACAAAAGGATGAAAGGAGGTATATGATGCATATCCATCATGACAGTCCAACTATAGTGTGATATGCAGTTACTACGGATTCCAATTTCTCTATATCTTGATATACCACTTTCGCTTCATTGTCAATACACTTTATACACATATGGTATGTATTTATGTATCAATATATTTTTTAAGGCGAGTATACGCAGCGTGAAGAACAGAAAAGCATGTATGAGAAGGTGAATGGGTGTGAGTAAAGCAAGAGAGATTTGCAATGAAAATTCCAGGTGGCGTTTGATAGTCTCTGCCTGTCCCCTTAAGAACGTAAGTTTTGAGTATATGTATATTTTTAATACTGTGCAGTGAACCAATCACTTGGTCAGTGAGAGGATTTATAATGAATATTCATGACTCTAAGTCCCACTGGGATAAACAGAATATCAACCGCATCTTGAAGCTTCTTGACAATTTTCTTCCGCTTCATTTACGTCAATCAACTTACCTAAGAGTGCAATAGAGTGTTATGACGTACTTAGTTGAGAAATGACGTCAGTAGAGAATACGTTGATTAAAATTCCTGGAATTTTTAATGCTCAAATACACATCGAGCCCGTTTCCCTGTAGAGGGATAAGCAGAGATCACACTTCCACATTTGTGTCGATCGGAACAAACCATTTTCGCTTCATTGACACTCGCATACCTCCTTACAAACACTATGAAATTAGACCCAGACTAAATACTAGAAATATCTAACATAATATCTTAAAGCCCCTTTTTGTGTCGCTCATTATTAAGGCAACAATATATGACATTTAGCATTTAGTTAGTACTGTTTTACATCGCAGCCTCTATCACAGAATCGTTTGCATACACATACTCGTATATTCACGCCTCTATATCCCTAACGGGATAGACAGAGCCTACCTTTTGCCACCCGATTTTTCCCCGATATTTTCCCTCACCGTTAGCGACTGTAAACTATGTACGTAAATGAAAAACACATTTAAATTTCATTCATTGGTACAAGCCAGAACCGGGATTCGAACCTATGACCTTGCTCATTAGAAGTCAGAGGTCTTACCCACTTTGCTACAGCCGCATAATACGTAAATAAAGGTAACATTTTATTATATTTCCAGGTCTTTACTCTTTCGTGGTGGCCATAGGTGCAGTGAGCAATATTCTGGTGTTTGCCTCGTTGTGGAGGTCAAGAAGACGGAAGTCCAGGGTTAATATGCTGATGAGGAATCTGGCTGTGGCTGATCTCATAGTGACGGTTATAGTTATACCTTTTGAAGTAAGTTTACTTAGAATGATATGGTCTTTATAAGAGACTCTAGTTCGACAATAATAGTAGAAATACAAATATTTATGTGTTCATAAATAAATAAAAGAAAAAATCAAATTAATAAACGTAAAATAAACCGCGAGAATAAATGTCAAGGATGTGAAAATGGTTTCTCAAGATGGATACAAATGGGGATCCGTGATCTCTGCCTACCCCTCTACAGAGAACCAAGCATGATGTGTATGCATGTGTATACATATCAGGTCACTCAATTATTTCGTGACCCAGACAAGTGTAACATGGTTAAAAAATGGAAAGAAATTATGTTGATAAAATGAATTAACGTGATAACCCAGTTTTCTATTTAATAAATGATTTATCACACTTGTTCCGTATGTAATTATATCTTATATGTACATTATACGTTTAATGCACTATAATTATATATATCTTTCACACTGACAAGTTCATGATAAAGGATGCTAGTACATTTCTATTATTCTACCTACTAATCTACGTTCATTTACATAATGCGTCCTAACCATCGAAGCATGCCCTGTCATTCATGTATCTTAACTTAACAGTCAGTTAAAAGTTTTCATCGTAGACAGTAACTTAAGTGACTTTCATCATTATTTCAAAGGTTATTGGATCCTACAGCATTCTTAATATATATATATATATATTTGGACATTAATACACTTATAGATCTATAATGAATTTCTATGTATATTTTCGTAATAAAAATACATTAACGAAATGCTGTCACATTGAGTACTAACTTTCTGGTTAACACTAATAATATTAACTATCTGGTTAACGCTAATTATATTTAAGACTTGTGTCAAGGGTACTAGTGAACGTAAATTAAGAAATATATATACTTATTATATATGGATAAAAAAATATATAGCAAATATACTCAACGACCAGACTGGAAAGCAGAAGAAAATCGTAGTTCTAAACTCTGCTTCCACCCGGAATCGAACCCAGAACCTCACGATTAGCGTTCAGGTGGTTAACCGATCGCGCCACGGGGGTCAACATCCTTTTCAGATACTTGATACATAAACAAACACATTCACGTACATTAACCCTTGCGAGCTAGTCAGAAATCTGTCTATTTCCGTAATAAAGTGATTCTATAACAACCCAAAACTCACGTGTTAACATACTTTGGCTTACCAAATTTAAAGTTAACATATCTAGTTCACTAGATATGTTGTATGTATGTGAATACAAACAATTAGCGTGAAATATCTTTAATAATATACCGAGAAAACACGTGTTTTCATTGTATTCAGTTCCCGCTGTACACGTAGTACCTAACAATGGTTAACCGCAGACCATTGAAGTAGTTCGCTATTTCCACTGCTGTTCCAATGTATAGATTGGAGTGGAGAGGACGTCGGAAACATGAAATCTCTTCGGTTACTCAGCATTAATATCAGTGTTGTAATGGTTTGTTTGGAACACTGGATAAGTTACTTAGCGTACTATGTTGTTCTACTGTATACATTATTACATGCATATACATTTATGCCTTAAGTCTCTTTGGGAGTGGAAAGAACGTTGAAGACACAATATCAACTTGATTAGTCAGCTTTCATATTGGTGTACTATTAGTGGCTTTCCTTTAGAACATTGGGCCAGATACTTAGCGTTCTTTTACGTCCCAAACTAACACAAAACAACCAAATGATTTTATGACTATATAAGACCGGGTTATATCACGATAAATTAATAAATATATAGACTTCCCGCGACCACGGTCAAGGCAACTGGTTTGAAACGTCGGGTGATATAAAGGTATCTAAATCTTTATTTATTTATCATGATACGACCTGTCTTATAGAGTTAATAAAATTAGTATAAATCGCAAGTGTTTAAAAATAACAACCAAGGGATATTTAATTTTAATAACTATAATAATACAACATTTATTTACAGCCACAAAACATACACAATACAAATATTTAACAAATCAAACTTACAAACTAGGGGGTATAGCTTGTACATGTTATTGTCGCAGCAAAAAGGTTCTAACTCAGCTGGGTATGCTACATGGAGTAATTAATAAGAGGAGTGGGCCTTACGCAATATTTGTATGGAAACTAGCGTGGCATTACGCGGGGTGAAATGAGGTACGCGAGATGGAGGGGGGATATTACAACCAATTAAAACACGGCACCGGCCAATCAGATCAGGTATCTTCTTTCTACTACACATTTTTAGACTCCGCACCAATCAAAACACGCCATTTGGACCCCACACCGCGTAACGGGGACCGCTCCTTACGCCGGGTCCTTTTTATATTTGGTTCGTGGTGTGTTACGTTTGGTGGCAAACGCAATTAAATTAATTTTCTTTTTTGTCAACAGATAGCGTGGATGGCCACTAATTACTGGTGGGCGGGAAACTTCGCTTGCAAAGTGTTCATGGTGTTACGAGCCTTTGGCTTCTACCTGTCATCTAATGTTCTTATCTGCATCTCTATTGACAGGTTAGTAGTGTTGTAATACTTATACTGTTCATTAAAATTGTTAAACATACAAAATATATATATATATATATCAAAAATGTCAAACGCGTTCACGACCATTGACACTTGCGGGGTAGTCAGAGGTTCAGGGGTCCATCTCTGCAATTGGGAAGGTAGTAATTTTTTGATCACCTTGCACTAACCTGTTGACCAGATAGTCAGTACTCAATGTGACAGGTAGTATGCCATGTCGCCATTCACAAGTACTGATAATTACCAGTGGAAAAAAGGTAGGTTACATGTATTCGTTCATATATTATGTAACCTTGGAGAATATCTATCTTTCAATGAATGTAGAGAACGAAATTAGATCAAATCATTTAGGTTTATCTCTTAAGTTACTATCAATATTAGTATCAGGCCTTTTAATGAATTTTATATGAAACATTAGTCATGGTTTGTTACCCCATCGTCCATCAAATTGATTCCCAGTCCCTTAGAATTCTTCTTTAACATCGGAAGTACATAGTGTCGTATAAATTTTATAAATATTCCTGATTAGTATGAGACGGATAAACAATACTTTATGACGTTAAAAGATAGAGAAAACAAATGAGCTTAACTTCCGAATCACGTATAAAATCAAAAAGATAAACTAAATGATCCCCAAGAACTTTTCATCCCTTTTATTTTGTTTTTGAGGAAAAAGAATTTATTGACCGACTTAAACACCGTGGTTCTTGGCCTTATTTCTACTCATATACATATACATTTGCGATCTTTAATTCCTTTCGGGGTGAACAGAACCTGGAAACTATGATATCTTTCAGGTCACTTTTTAGTATGAACATTCGGGTCGTGATGACTGAATGATACATTGGTGACAGATTGCTAGCCCATCACCCGATAGATTCCATAGACAACATGCTTAGAGCGAGTTAGCATTCTTTTTACTTCCTTGACTAACATATTATGCCTATGACGAAACATATATCTGAAAACCACTAATTCCAGATGAGGATTTGTAAATAATTAAGTGAGACCTCATTAATTTAAAGCATTGTAAGGAACAGACAAAACACAATAGTATCATTTTATCTGAACATAAAACCATTTCAAAGAGCACGTTACAAGGAACAATAGAATTGATATTTGGGTGTTTATTACACTGACACAAATGTTCTGAACAATAGGACAGAAACATCTGCTGTTCTTGATAACCTAATAGAAGATATTTCAACTATTCTATTGTGTTAGAGAGGGTATTTTGATTTAGTCTGACCCCTAAATATCGGAATGGCAGTTAGATTATATTCTAATGAAACGTTGAATAATTTAAATAGTTTGAAATATTATTACCATTTCCATGAAGATCGATTCCTAATTTTAAATGTAGGTTTTAATCCTACCACCACTATACGTCAATTTTAATGCTACCTAGTCTTATGATTAGTAAAAATTACGTGTATGTATTGTGTCTTAGTTCTGAATATACGTATAGTATATAAATTATTTACTTACTAATATTATTAATTTTCCATTCAGGTACTACGCTGTTCTCTACCCGCTACGGTTACCTGTAGCGAAAAAACGTAGCAAAAACATGCTACGAATAGCGTGGATGGTTGCTTTTCTGTGCAGTGTACCACAGGTATGTACTAATTTATATTATATGTATACTATACTATTTCGTAATATTTAACTTATATTTTAATTCTTAGTAATAATTATATATAAATAATTTATGCTTAGAATTCGTACAATGATATACATAGACTTTATGCCACAGTGAGATAAGTCATACTTTATTTTCCTTTCTATCTTATTCGATTTTTTACGTCATTAACAAAAAAAACACAGTAAATTACACTAATTTTAAGCATATCTCTTATTAGATTTTTTTTGACGTTGCTAGAAATTACAAACAAAAGGTTATATTCTCTTTCCTGTGAAACAGAAACAAAAGATTTCATTCGGTTCCGAACTGAACACGCGCCTCGAAAATTGCCACTTCATTGCCAAAACGTGCCCAGGACACAGTAGCCCGTCTTTAGACGGTGGCTATAAATAAACATACCTACTAAGCCTAAACGCCGAAGTTCAGATATCTAGGTAGGGATTGAATAAAAAAGGTTCGGCTCGAAAATTGGTCACTATGAATACATGGCATAAGTTCAAGGGTTTTATTTCCGGTCTCTAAAACCATATTAGAAGTTTCAGGGTTCGGATATACTTATTCCGTCCCTTAATATATACGAGTACATATATTTCATTACTTGTGTATACACACTCCCTTTTTTATTGTGGCGGGGTAGTTAAAGGCTTGAGTGCCCATATCCGAAGGCAAGTTAGGTATGAGCTACTCGAAGTCCCCGTTTCACTAGATAGACAGCACCCAACGTGATAGGTAGTCCACTATATCGCTGTATACAGGCACTGTCAAATTAAAGTAGTAAATTGTATACTGACCTCAGAATAATAAACTTAAAACAATATAGACCATCATACAAATATATACCATGTAAAAAGAAAAACAGTAATTATCGCGTAGACTAGTGACTGCTCTGAAAATACATACATAAATGTACATCGCGTCAGTTTCCCTATTTAGGGTTAGACTAAGATGACGGATCAATTGTACACTTTTATAATTGTTTTGATGCATTCTTTGTTACATTAGTCAATATTTAATACGCGGGGTTGGCGATTGTCTCTAATATTTGCAATGTAACCGAATATTCGGGTTCAATTCCCAAGGAACTCAAAGTTTGGATGAGCTTTCTCTAAGAGGGTTTTGACTTTACAAAATCTCAGCGTCCATTGCTTCTACAGTACTCGTACATAGATGTAAAGATAATCTGTTTTGTTACCGTGTTAATGACTATGAATTCACTCTTACTTGTTATTGTAAGTACATATGTATATGAGAATGTATTTACCTTTATTTCTATTAATATAAATCTACATATTTATTCTGTGTCTAAACTACGTCTGATTTTACTGCTACATCACAAACAATTGCCCACCAGTTAATTAAATATAAAAAATTTTTATTTTATGTGTATGACAAGATGAGTGTCAGTGAAGCGAAAGTGATTTGTCAGGATCGGGACAAATGGGAACCCATGATCTCTGCCTACCCCTTTACAGGGAATTAGGCGTGATGTGTATGTATGTATATTAAAAATAAAACATCTTTTAGCTTCACTGTTAACACAAATAACTGTTATATATGTCATAGGAAAACTACCAATATAGTATTACATAATACTTGTACTAGTTAGCTACATTACGAAAGCACAAATCCAATCTATTAACGCTCATATATCATTCACCAACAGCTGTTTAGTCTTTCCTATGATTTGTTCGTTTCGTATGCGCATAAATCAGGATAGTACTTTGTTTTTCTTAACACACTGTAACCATGGCAACGGAAATAAGCCTGGCATAATAAATGCTAGGCCGCATATCATATCAACATACATTTCAAGGATTTGTTATACAATTTCGTAAGCTATAGCTTAATCTTATTAACTGATGTATGTTATACTTGTTCAGGATATACTAGGATTATTTTGTATATCTATATGAACAAGTATTAAATGTTTATTTTTTCGAGGAAGTCCGTGAAAGCGTAAGTTATGTATTCAAGATAACCATTATACAGTATACCATCGTCCATTTGTAGAAACTCGTAGTATGCATATCACGATTATAAACCCTTGTATGGTCGTCACAGCCAGAATAACAGTATGACTTGTCTATTATTGTTCACAGTTACTAACAGAAAAGTTTTATCTGGTACTTTTCAAAATGTACGTATTTCAAATGTAAGTTAAAAGTCACCCGTTATTACCTTCCAACTTGAAAAATCTGAAATGGTACGAAAACATTAATTACCTGGAACTTGAAATCAAGTTTCTGAATGGTCGCCGGCCGCTCAAAAGTTAAAAGTTACTTCTGCTATTTAAAACTTTTTTTTGTTTCAGAGCTACGTCTTTCAAGTTCAAAGCCACCCTGTGATTTCGACTTTCCTACAATGTGTTTCCTTCAACGCTTTCCCGAACAAATTTCAGGAATCCGCCTATATAGCCTTTACCCTTATATTCATGTACTTTTTACCTCTCGTCGTAATAACGGGTTGTTACACCAGGATTTTCTGTGAAATTTCCAAGAATGCCAGGCTTATATCAGGTAAGATTTCACTTATTCCTTTCCTAGTATAAGACGATGCTGCCTAAATTCCTTCCAAATATGTTCTAGGAAGTTCACAAGGGAATGGAGTTAAGGGAATTTGTGTGACAATACACTATCAATATGTGATCAATATTGCATATTGATGCCGTCAGAAGCACGATAGTAGAACGCTACAGGTGTCCGAGCTGATATTAATTCTCGAGGTTTTGTTTACCTTGAATACATAATTATATTCATACATAACACGTCCGATGCCATGTAGAGAGGTGCGCAGAGATCACGGATACCCTTAATTCCTCATACTGATAAACCATATATGTATTTTGTGTTAATACTATTATTGACGCCATCCTCGCCTCCCTGCAAAGAATAGGCAGAGATATCGAAGACCCATTTATCCATATTCTGGTAAACTTCTTTCGCTTCATTGTCATTCAAACACCTTCTCATGCATACTTAGCCATTGTTGTTAATTAATTATACTGAGAAGCTAATAAACGTGTGTTCTATTTCACACTATTCTGATAGCTAAGCACATATATTGTATATAAGTATGATCTTTTTTTTTTCTATAGATAAAGCTAAAGAAGACTGCAATCGCATTCATCTAAGAAGATCAGACGAGCGGCCGTTAGCGAGAGCCAGGCGCAGGACTCTTAGGATGACGGTCATTATAGTATCAGCCTTCGCAGTGTGCTGGTTTCCCTATGCTTTTATTACTCTGTGGTGAGTTGTGAATACATAAAGTAGTGTTACATTAAGACGCGTCACAACCCTCGGTGCAATAGATTATGGGGGAAACGGTTTAGTGTTTTTTTTATTTAGAGTATTCATGGTAAAAAGTAGTCTGGGGGATATTGTATCTCCGAGGTTCAAAGCATCCGAAAGGGATTAAAGAACGTGAATAGTTCAGAGATACAATAAGCTGATTAAATTTAATTGGAATACTTATAAATAACCCATAATGTACCTAATTTCTTTGTAACTTCCTAAAAAATCAAAATTATTTCACTCATTAATAAATGAGAATATACTTTTTATCACTATCAAGTAATCTGTTGGCGCGACTGGCGAAAACCACTTTTTGTGGCATAAGCCTCATTCATCATGATTCCAGTCATGCTTATTTGTACATGCTCCAGTGGAGAACTCGGAAAACTACTCTAGCAAAAGATTAATGATCTAAACATAGCGAAAATCTCACACTCATTTCTACACTCCTACACAAATTATATATTATAGTTTTAAGAGATTCGCGATTTATACTCATGATTAATAACTAACGGGACTTATTTAGTCTGCCCGTGACGATGGCTTCTGCAACGTAGCTGAAACGTCGGGTTAATAAAGGTAATTTTATTATATAAAAACTTACGCGATAAGTCCCGTTAGTTATTAATCACAAACTGTATACTCCTTACTAAGCACATCTTTTAGTTTTCAACTACTGAGCTACTTCTACTACTTATTTGAAGTAGCTTTGATTTCGAAATGTTTCTTGGAACACGCCCTGTCAAGTTTCGTGCAAGCTGACTTTGCATTCGCGAACAGAAACACGGACAGGTAAAAGTCAGACTTACCCTAAAGGGACAAAGATAATGTTCGCGAATGTGTTTCTCGTTTCCTAAGTTAATTTCTATAAGTAAACCATATTTTTTTATTAATTTGTTCCATAGTGTGGACGTAAATAGAATTCTAACTAGCTTCCTCTTAAACCGGCATGTCCTGAAAGGTAACCAAAGAATCAGGCAATTTTTTTCACCAATTCACACAACTGACATTAATAACCAACCTAAAGACATCGTACATACATACACATTACACCCGTGTCCCTGTAGAATGGAGGCAGAGATCGTAAATCCCCATCTGTCTCGACCCTAACAAACCACTTTCGCTTCATTGACTCTCATACACACTTGTTGGCTATATGCCCTAACGTAATTCTTTCAAAAGTATGTATGTAAATTTTATATCATTATCATCAGGTACATAATAGACCGAGAGTCAGCCGATACCATCATATCAGAGCGAGTCCAACGGGTGTTATTCATGATGGCAGTGTCCAACTCTTGCGTAGATCCCCTGGTGTACGGAACCTATGCATTGGATATCAGGAGCACCCTTTTATCTGTGCTCAGGAAGATATTCTGTATGCAAAACCCGAAGAACTCTCTACGAGGTAGGATTTTGCTAGTAATTTGTATGCATTGTGTCTAAACTACGTGTGATTTGTGGTGGATATACGATAGTGTGTGATTTAGTTATAAGTGTAGCTATTCTATTTATATCGACAAGTTAATTATGTTTTTCTTGTTTACAATGGAAAATAACAGTTTTAATCGATAAATATGATAAACAAATTGAAACACAAAGTTTGAGTAGGAAAAATATTTGTACAGTCTTGTTGTCATCGCTATTGGAGGGTACTTTAAGGTTTACAAGACACTAATAGCATTCCCCTCTGTAAATATATTAGTAAATGTATGTGTAAAAGTATACAAAAATAAGTTCTCAGTCATTTTTAGCATATCAAAAAGAGTATTGAAGCAATTAAAATATAGATTTGAATATAGATAGTAGATATTTAAGTATATGAAAGAGCACTATTAATATATTTATAACATTTCCTTGTAGTAAGAGTATTGAATAAACATTCAGCTTTGACTGCTACTTGAATATGTCACATAATTTCCGGTAAAATATCATTACTAGAGTCGTCATACGACATTCAGTGAGTGTGCTCTTTAATCCTCTTACGCTCAATTGAAAGGTTGTATCTGGTACTAATTGCAGCATAACCTGTTTACGTGATAACTTTGTTCATAACTGACTCGTGATATGTGACTCCCTGTTTCATTGATAGATTTCATCATAAAGGTTACGCATATTTAACTGTACAAGACAATTGATTAAAAAATGAACTATTACAAGTCCTAAAAGTTTTAAATGTATCATTTATCATGCATAATCGAATGTGTAAGATTGAAATGAAGATTTAAGAAATTCCACTTTTAGTTGTTTGGTTTCAGTATCCTTAAATAAGTTTCATATCATATGCATACTATAAATTAATTGTTATTCTTATGTAACACACATACAATGTTTAGGTATAGCTTAACCCAATACCTACAGTCTTGTCAGACTTACCTAGACTAAGTTACTGCATTTGCGTTTAATCTCAGGCCATTGTTTATGGGTCATTGTTTGCCAATACCTACTAAGTGCTAGAATAAAGGCTCCCTTAGGATCTTAAATCTACTCCTCACGTGGCTCAATAGGAGAAGATCAACATGTGCAAACCTATGACTATATGAACTGTTAGATACTAGCTTTTTAGTTAAATAAGGCTTAACATCTTAAGACATCGTAATACTCATTGTCATTTAAGTAAACTGTGACTTTCAGGACCATGTCCTGAAGTAAACTGTATTTTTCAGGACCATGTCCTTAAGTGGAATGTAACTTTCAGGACCATGTCATGAAGTAAACTGAAATTTTCAGCACCATGTCCTTAAGTGAACTGAAATTTTCAGAACCATGTCCTTAAGTGAACTGTAATTTTCAGGATCATTTTCTTAAGTGAAATGTATCTTTCAGGACCATGTCCTAAAGTAAACTGAAATTTTCAGGATCATGTCTTGAAGTGAACTGAAATTTTCAGGACCATGTCTTAAAGGAAACTGAAATTTTCAGAACCTTAAGTAAACTGGAACTTTCAGGACCATGTTCTAAAGTAAACTGAAATTTTCAGGACCATGTCCTTAAGTGAAATGTAACTTTCAGGACCATGTCCTTAAGTGAAATGTAACTTTCAGGACCATGTCCTAAAGTAAACTGAAATTTTCAGGACCATGTCCTTAAGTAAACTGGAACTTTCAGGACTATGTCCTAAAGTAAACTGAAATTTTCAGGACCATGTCCTTAAGTGAAATGTAACTTTCAGGACCATGTCCTTAAGTGAAATGTAACTTTCAGGATCATGTCCTTAAGTGAAATGTAACTTTCAGGACCATGTCCTTAAGTGAAATGTAACTTTCAGGACCATGTCCTTAAGTGAAATGTAACTTTCAGGACCATGTCCTTAAGTGAAATGTAACTTTCAGGATCATGTCCTTAAGTGAAATGTAACTTTCAGGACCATGTCCTTAAGTGAAATGTAACTTTCAGGACCATGTCCTTAAGTGAAATGTAACTTTCAGGACCATGTGCTTAAGTAAACTGAAATTTTCAGGACCATGTCCTTAAGTAAACTGGAACTTTCAGGACTATGTCCTAAAGTAAACTGAAATTTTCAGGACCATGTCCTTAAGTGAAATGTAACTTTCAGGACCATGTCCTTAAGTGAAATGTAACTTTCAGGACCATGTCCTTAAGTGAAATGTAACTTTCAGGACCATGTTCTAAAGTAAACTGAAATTTTCAGGACTATGTCCTTGAGTGAAATGTAACTTTCAGGACCATGTTCTAAAGTAAACTGAAATTTTCAGGACCATGTCCTTAAGTGAAATGTAACTTTCAGGACCATGTCCTTAAGTGAAATGTAACTTTCAGGATCATGTCCTTAAGTAAAATGTAACTTTCAGGACCATGTGCTAAAGTAAACTGAAATTTTCAGGACCATGTCCTTAAGTAAACTGGAACTTTCAGGACTATGTCCTAAAGTAAACTGAAATTTTCAGGACTATGTCCTTGAGTGAAATGTAACTTTCAGGACCATGTTCTAAAGTAAACTGAAATTTTCAGGACCATGTCCTTAAGTGAAATGTAACTTTCAGGACCATGTCCTTAAGTGAAATGTAACTTTCAGGATCATGTCCTTAAGTAAAATGTAACTTTCAGGACCATGTGCTAAAGTAAACTGAAATTTTCAGGACCATGTCCTTAAGTAAACTGGAACTTTCAGGACTATGTCCTAAAGTAAACTGAAATTTTCAGGACTATGTCCTTGAGTGAAATGTAACTTTGAGGACCATGTTCTAAAGTAAACTGAAATTTTCAGGACCATGTCCTTAAGTGAAATGTAACTTTCAGGACCATGTCCTTAAGTGAAATGTAACTTTCAGGACCATGTCCTTAAGTGAAATGTAACTTTGAGGACCATGTCCTAAAGTAAACTGAAATTTTCAGGACCATGTCCTTAAGTAAACTGGAACTTTCAGGACTATGTCCTAAAGTAAACTGAAATTTTCAGGACCATGTCCTTAAGTGAAATGTAACTTTCAGGACCATGTCCTTAAGTGAAATGTAACTTTCAGGACCATGTCCTTAAGTGAAATGCTACTTTCAGGACCATGTCCTTAAGTGAAACGTAACTTTCAGGATCATGTCCTTAAGTAAACTGGAACTTTCAGGACCATGTGCTAAAGTAAACTGAAATTTTCAGGACCATGTCCTTAAGTGAAATGTAACTTTCAGGACCATGTCCTTAAGTGAAATGTAACTTTCAGGACCATGTCCTTGAGTGAAATGTAACTTTCAGGACCATGTTCTAAAGTAAACTGAAATTTTCAGGACCATGTCCTTAAGTAAACTGGAACTTTCAGGACTATGTCCTAAAGTAAACTGAAATTTTCAGGACCATGTCCTTAAGTGAAATGTAACTTTCAGGACCATGTCCTTAAGTGAAATGTAACTTTCAGGACCATGTCCTTAAGTGAAATGTAACTTTCAGGACCATGTCCTTAAGTGAAATGTAACTTTCAGGACCATGTCCTTAAGTGAAATGTAACTTTCAGGACCATGTCCTTAAGTAAAATGTAACTTTCAGGACCATGTTCTAAAGTAAACTGAAATTTTCAGGACCATGTCCTTAAGTAAACTGGAACTTTCAGGACTATGTCCTAAAGTAAACTGAAATTTTCAGGACCATGTCCTTAAGTGAAATGTAACTTTCAGGACCATGTCCTTAAGTGAAATGTAACTTTCAGGACCATGTCCTTAAGTGAAATGTAACTTTCAGGACCATGTCCTTAAGTAAAATGTAACTTTCAGGACCATGTGCTAAAGTGAACTGAAATTTTCAGGACCATGTCCTTAAGTAAACTGGAACTTTCAGGACTATGTCCTAAAGTAAACTGAAATTTTCAGGACTATGTCCTTGAGTGAAATGTAACTTTCAGGACCATGTTCTAAAGTAAACTGAAATTTTCAGGACCATGTCCTTAAGTAAACTGGAACTTTCAGGACTATGTCCTTGAGTGAAATGTAACTTTCAGGACTATGTCCTTAAGTGAAATGTAACTTTCAGGACCATGTCCTTAAGTGAAATGTAACTTTGAGAACCATGTCCTAAATTAAACTGAAATTTTCAGGACCATGTCCTTAAGTAAACTGGAACTTTCAGGACTATGTCCTTGAGTGAAATGTAACTTTCAGGACTATGTCCTTAAGTGAAATGTAACTTTCAGGACCATGTCCTTAAGTAAAATGTAACTTTCAGGACCATGTTCTAAAGTAAACTGAAATTTTCAGGACCATGTCCTTAAGTAAACTGAAATTTTCAGGACTATGTCCTTGAGTGAAATGTAACTTTCAGGACCATGTTCTAAAGTAAACTGAAATTTTCAGGACCATGTCCTTAAGTAAACTGGAAGTTTCAGGACTATGTCCTAAAGTAAACTGAAATTTTCAGGACCATGTCCTTAAGTGAAATGTAACTTTCAGGACTATGTCCTTAAGTGAAATGTAACTTTCAGGACCATGTCCTTAAGTGAAATGTAACTTTGAGGACCATGTCCTAAAGTAAACTGAAATTTTCAGGACCATGTCCTTAAGTAAACTGGAACTTTCAGGACTATGTCCTAAAGTAAACTGAAATTTTCAGGGCTATGTCCTTGAGTGGCAACTCACTCAAGGACATAGCCCTGAAAATTTCAGTGTAGTAGCGATGACAGCAGACTAGCCCAAGCGGAAGCAGTATTGCTTAGTTACAAGTTGCAGATTCTAGGCCTCAGCGAGGTGCGCAGGAATGGCTTCGGGGAACTGAGAACGTCCAAGGGCTTGACTTTTCTTTACTCTGGTAAGGAAAGTGAGGGAGACACTCTGGAATACGGTGTCGGTATGCTCCTTTCCGATGCCGCTAAGAAAAGTCTCTTGGACTGGAAACCGATCTCAGACCGAATCATCTGGGCCCGCTTTGGCTCAAGAGCCCGAAAGATCTCCATTGTGCAGTGCTACGCTCCCACCAACACTGCTACAGACGATACCAAGGACGACTTCTACAATGCGCTAAACGCCACCTTGAAGCGGATCAAAAAGCAAGACATTGTCATCGTCATGGGAGACCTGAACGCTAAAGTCGGGAGTGACAACACCAACTGTGAGCGGCACATGGGAACAAGGGGCCTTGGAGTTCGCAATGAGAATGGAGATCGTTTCGTAGAGTTCTGCCAACACCACGATCTGACCATCGGAGGCACTCTGTTTATTCACAAGGATGTCCACAAACACACTTGGAATTCACCCGATGGCAGGACCAAGAACCAGATTGACCACCTCGCCATTAGCTCCAAATGGCGCTCCTCGTTGCTCGACGTCCGTAACCGGAGAGGAGCAGATGTCGACAGCGACCATCACCTGGTTGTTGCCGAGCTGCGCCTCAAGGTCGCGGTAGCACGACCAGCCGGCGGACCTGGCAAGGTGGGTAGGAGGTTTGACGTCACCAAGCTCAGAGTGCCTGACACCCGCACCAAGTTCCAGCTCGAACTGCGAAACAGTTTCTCCAGCCTCAACGCAGATGTGGGTTCCATAGACGGAGAGTGGAATCGAATTAAAATGGTCTACACAGAAACCAGCTCGGCCGTCTTGGGGCACGCGGCGCGCTCCCGCGAGGACTGGATGTCTCAGACCACCTGGCAGCTCATCGGCGACCGTAGGGACCTTCACCTGAGACTGCTGCAAACCAGCAACGCAAAGCAAATGGCTGATCTCAGACAGCAATACCGCCTGATCCGCAAGCGGATCTATCGCAGCACGCGGAAGGATATGCGGATGTGGGCAGACGACATTGCTGATAAAGCCCAACACGCTGCTAACACCGGCAACCTGAGAGAGCTATACAAAGCGACCAAGATCCTGGCTGGAAGCAGTAAGCCGAAGAGGAGGCCGCTGAGGTCGAGGGATGGGCAGCTCATCGCAACATCTGAGGGGCAACTGCAACGCTGGCGCGAGCATTTCGAGGACATCTTCCGCTCAACAGCATCAACTGCGCCGACTGTGCCGTGGTGCACGCCCTCACCTCCTGGGCAACTGGACATCGGTGTCGACCCCCCAACCCGCGAGGAAGTGACGAGAGCCATCCTTTCACTGAAGACCGGCAAAGCTCCAGGCCTGGATTTTATCACCGCGGAAATGTTGAGAGCTGACATACCCTTCGCCGTAGAAGCCCTTACACCTCTGATCCAGAACATATGGTCGAATGAAGAGCTACCTGAAGACTGGAACAAGGGGCTCTTAATAACGGTACCAAAAAAGGGCGACCTAAGCCAATGCAACAACTGGAGGGGTATCACTCTGCTCTCGATACCATCGAAGGTGTTCTGCAGGATCATCCTAGATAGGCTGTCGGGAGCTATTGAACCTCTGATCCGCAAGGAGCAGGCTGGCTTCCGTCCCAACCGCTCGTGCACCGACCAGATCAACACTTTGCGCATCATCCTCGAACAGGCATCAGAATGGCAAAGGGAGGTTTACCTTACCTTTGTTGATTTCGAAAAAGCCTTCGATACGCTGAAGTGGGAAAGCATTTGGTCTCGACTGGCTGACATTGGTGTACCGGAGAAGATACTCAACCTCTTAAAGGCCATCTACAGAAATTATTCCTGCAGAGTGACACATGACGGCCTCATCTCCGAAGACATCGCAGTACATGCCGGCGTCCGACAGGGCTGCTTACTCTCGCCGCTTCTCTTTCTGGTTGTCCTCGACGGGATTGTGCATCGCGCGTACCTCGACAGGCGACGTGGGATAGAGTGGGGCGTGACCCATGTTCTTGAGGACCTGGATTACGCAGACGACCTATGCCTGCTGAGCCACACGCACCGCGATATGCAGTCTAAGCTGGACGACCTGAACAGGGAGGCTATTACTGCGGGACTGAAAATTAACACGCGGAAGACCCAGGAGATGCGCGCTGGTGTCGGGAACAACACTCCACTGCGGATTGGTGCAGAGGATGTGGAGCGCGTCCACAGCTTCACTTACCTCGGTAGCGTCGTGTCGGAAACGGGGGGTACCGAAGAGGACATCGCTTCGCGGATTGCCAAGGCCAGAGCAGCCTTCGCACAACTTCGGCCGGTGTGGCAGTCACGGAAATTGACCCAGCGAGTCAAACTCAAAATATTCGCGTCAAACGTTAAGTCCGTACTGCTATACGGGTGCGAAACGTGGAAGGTTACAAAAGCCATCTCGCACTGTCTCCAGGTCTTTGTGAATCGTTCCCTTCGCCGAATTCTCGGTATATTCTGGCCCGAGAAAATATCCAACGAACAACTATTGGAACGCTGCCACGAAACCCCGATCGACCATCAGATCAAGCGCCGCAAATGGAACTGGATTGGCCACACGCTGCGCAGAGACCCAAGTCACATCCCAAAGCAGGCGATGGACTGGAATCCCCAGGGAAAGCGCAAGCGTGGTCGCCCCAGGCAGTCCTGGCGGCGCACCGTTACAGATGAAGCGAAGAGAATAGGGAAGACCTGGAGCGAGATAAAACGCGAAGCTCAAGACCGATCGGGATGGAAGACTGTTGTGGACGCCCTCTGCCCCACCCGGGAGACATAGGACAATAAGTCAAGTAAGTCATGTCCTTGAGTGAAATGTAACTTTCAGGACCATGTCCTTAAGTGAAATGTAACTTTCAGGACTATGTCCTTAAGTGAAATGTAACTTTCAGGACCATGTCCTTAAGTGAAATGTAACTTTCAGGACCATGTCCTTAAGTAAAATGTAACTTTCAGGACCATGTGCTAAAGTAAACTGAAATTTTCAGGACCATGTCCTTAAGTAAACTGGAACTTTCAGGACTATGTCCTAAAGTAAACTGAAATTTTCAGGACCATGTCCTTAAGTGAAATGTAACTTTCAGGACCATGTCCTTAAGTGCAATGTAACTTTCAGGACCATGTCCTTAAGTGAAATGCTACTTTCAGGACCATGTCCTTAAGTGAAACGTAACTTTCAGGATCATGTCCTTAAGTGAAATGTAACTTTCAGGACTATGTCCTAAAGTAAACTGAAATTTTCAGGACCATGTCCTTAAGTGAAATGTAACTTTCAGGACCATGTCCTTAAGTGCAATGTAACTTTCAGGACCATGTCCTTAAGTGAAATGCTACTTTCAGGACCATGTCCTTAAGTGAAATGTAACTTTCAGGACCATGTGCTAAAGTAAACTGTAACTTTCAGGACCATGTCCTTAAGTAAACTGGAACTTTCAGGACTATGTCCTAAAGTAAACTGAAATTTTCAGGACTATGTCCTTGAGTGAAATGTAACTTTCAGGACCATGTTCTAAAGTAAACTGAAATTTTCAGGACCATGTCCTTAAGTGAAATGTAACTTTCAGGACCATGTCCTTAAGTGAAATGTAACTTTCAGGACCATGTCCTTAAGTGAAATGTAACTTTCAGGACCATGTCCTTAAGTGAAATGTAACTTTCAGGACCATGTCCTTAAGTGAAATGTAACTTTCAGGACCATGTTCTAAAGTAAACTGAAATTTTCAGGACCATGTCCTTAAGTAAACTGGAACTTTCAGGACTATGTCCTTGAGTGAAATGTAACTTTCAGGACCATGTTCTAAAGTAAACTGAAATTTTCAGGACCATATCCTTAAGTAAACTGGAACTTTCAGGACCATGTCCTTAAGTGAAATGTAACTTTCAGGACCATGTTCTAAAGTAAACTGAAATTTTCAGGACCATATCCTTAAGTAAACTGGAACTTTCAGGACTATGTCCTAAAGTAAACTGAAATTTTCAGGACCATGTCCTTAAGTGAAATGTAACTTTCAGGACCATGTCCTTAAGTGAAATGTAACTTTCAGGACCATGTCCTTAAGTGAAATGTAACTTTCAGGACCATGTTCTAAAGTAAACTGAAATTTTCAGGACCATATCCTTAAGTAAACTGGAACTTTCAGGACTATGTCCTAAAGTAAACTGAAATTTTCAGGACCATGTCCTTAAGTGAAATGTAACTTTCAGGACCATGTCCTTAAGTGAAATGTAACTTTCAGGACCATGTCCTTAAGTGAAATGTAACTTTCAGGACCATGTCCTTAAGTGAAATGTAACTTTCAGGACCATGTCCTTAAGTGAAATGTAACTTTCAGGACCATGTCCTTAAGTAAAATGTAACTTTCAGGACCATGTTCTAAAGTAAACTGAAATTTTCAGGACCATGTCCTTAAGTAAACTGGAACTTTCAGGACTATGTCCTAAAGTAAACTGAAATTTTCAGGACCATGTCCTTAAGTGAAATGTAACTTTCAGGACCATGTCCTTAAGTGAAATGTAACTTTCAGGACCATGTCCTTAAGTGAAATGTAACTTTCAGGACCATGTCCTTAAGTAAAATGTAACTTTCAGGACCATGTCCTTAAGTGAAATGTAACTTTCAGGACCATGTGCTAAAGTAAACTGAAATTTTCAGGACCATGTCCTTAAGTAAACTGGAACTTTCAGGACTGTGTCCTAAAGTAAACTGAAATTTTCAGGACTATGTCCTTGAGTGAAATGTAACTTTCAGGACCATGTCCTTAAGTGAAATGTAACTTTGAGGACCATGTCCTAAAGTAAACTGAAATTTTCAGGACCATGTCCTTAAGTAAACTGAACTTTCAGGACTATGTCCTAAAGTAAACTGAAATTTTCAGGACTATGTCCTTGAGTGAAATGTAACTTTCAGGACCATGTCCTTAAGTGAAATGTAACTTTGAGGACCATGTCCTAAAGTAAACTGAAATTTTCAGGACCATGTCCTTAAGTAAACTGGAACTTTCAGGACTATGTCCTTGAGTGAAATGTAACTTTCAGGACTATGTCCTTAAGTGAAATGTAACTTTCAGGACCATGTCCTTAAGTAAACTGAAATTTTCAGGACCATGTCCTTAAGTGAAATGTAACTTTCAGGACTATGTCCTTAAGTGAAATGTAACTTTCAGGACCATGTCCTTAAGTGAAATGTAACTTTGAGGACCATGTCCTAAAGTAAACTGAAATTTTCAGGACCATGTCCTTAAGTAAACTGGAACTTTCAGGACTATGTCCTAAAGTAAACTGAAATTTTCAGGACTATGTCCTTGAGTGAAATGTAACTTTCAGGACCATGTCCTTAAGTGAAATGTAACTTTCAGGACTATGTCCTTAAGTGAAATGTAACTTTCAGGACCATGTCCTTAAGTGAAATGTAACTTTCAGGACCATGTCCTTAAGTAAAATGTAACTTTCAGGACCATGTGCTAAAGTAAACTGAAATTTTCAGGACCATGTCCTTAAGTAAACTGGAACTTTCAGGACTATGTCCTAAAGTAAACTGAAATTTTCAGGACCATGTCCTTAAGTGAAATGTAACTTTCAGGACCATGTCCTTAAGTGAAATGTAACTTTCAGGACCATGTCCTTAAATGAAATGCTACTTTCAGGACCATATCCTTAAGTGAAACGTAACTTTCAGGATCATGTCCTTAAGTAAAATGTAACTTTCAGGACCATGTGCTAAAGTAAACTGAAATTTTCAGGACCATGTCCTTAAGTAAACTGGAACTTTCAGGACTATGTCCTAAAGTAAACTGAAATTTTCAGGACTATTTCCTTGAGTGAAATGTAACTTTCAGGACCATGTTCTAAAGTAAACTGAAATTTTCAGGACCATGTCCTTAAGTAAACTGGAACTTTCAGGACTATGTCCTTGAGTGAAATGTAACTTTCAGGACCATGTTCTAAAGTAAACTGAAATTTTCAGGACCATGTCCTTAAGTAAACTGGAACTTTCAGGACTATGTCCTAAAGTAAACTGAAATTTTCAGGACCATGTCCTTAAGTGAAATGTAACTTTCAGGACCATGTCCTTAAGTGAAATGTAACTTTCAGGACCATGTCCTTAAGTGAAATGTAACTTTCAGGACCATGTCCTTAAGTAAACTGGAACTTTCAGGACTATGTCCTTAAGTAAAATGTAACTTTCAGGACCATGTTCTAAAGTAAACTGAAATTTTCAGGACCATGTCCTTAAGTAAACTGGAACTTTCAGGACTATGTCCTAAAGTAAACTGAAATTTTCAGGACCATGTCCTTAAGTAAACTGGAACTTTCAGGACTATGTCCTAAAGTAAACTGAAATTTTCAGGACTATGTCCTTGAGTGAAATGTAACTTTCAGGACCATGTTCTAAAGTAAACTGAAATTTTCAGGACCATGTCCTTAAGTAAACTGGAACTTTCAGGACTATGTCCTAAAGTAAACTGAAATTTTCAGGACTATGTCCTTGAGTGAAATGTAACTTTCAGGACCATGTTCTAAAGTAAACTGAAATTTTCAGGACCATGTCCTTAAGTAAACTGAAACTTTCAGGACTATGTCCTAAAGTAAACTGAAATTTTCAGGACTATGTCCTTGAGTGAAATGTAACTTTCAGGACCATGTGCTAAAGTAAACTGAAATTTTCAGGACCATGTCCTTAAGTAAACTGGAACTTTCAGGACTATGTCCTAAAGTAAACTGAAATTTTCAGGACAATGTCCGTGAGTGAAATGTAACTTTCAGGACCATGTTCTAAAGTAAACTGAAATTTTCAGGACCATGTCCTTAAGTAAACTGGAACTTTCAGGACTATGTCCTAAAGTAAACTGAAATTTTCAGGACTATGTCCTTGAGTGAAATGTAACTTTCAGGACCATGTTCTAAAGTAAACTGAAATTTTCAGGACCATGTCCTTAAGTAAACTGCAACTTTCAGGACTATGTCCTAAAGTAAACTGAAATTTTCAGGACTATGTCCTTGAGTGAAATGTAACTTTCAGGACCATGTTCTAAAGTAAACTGAAATTTTCAGGACCATGTCCTTAAGTAAACTGGAACTTTCAGGACTATGTCCTAAAGTAAACTGAAATTTTCAGGACTATGTCCTTGAGTGAAATGTAACTTTCAGGACCATGTCCTTAAGTGAAATGTAACTTTCAGGACTATGTCCTTAAGTGAAATGTAACTTTCAGGACCATGTCCTTAAGTAAACTGGAACTTTCAGGACTATGTCCTAAAGTAAACTGAAATTTTCAGGACTATGTCCTTGAGTGAAATGTAACTTTCAGGACCATGTTCTAAAGTAAACTGAAATTTTCAGGACCATATCCTTAAGTAAACTGGAACTTTCAGGACTATGTCCTAAAGTAAACTGAAATTTTCAGGACTATGTCCTTGAGTGAAATGTAACTTTGAGGACCATGTTCTAAAGTAAACTGAAACTTTCAGGACCATGTCCTTGAGTAAACTGTAACTTTCAGGACTATGTCTTTCTAAAGTAAACTGTCCTTAAATTTTTTCAGGACTAAAGTAAACTGTCCTTGAGTGAAATGAAATAACTTTCAGGACCATGTTCTTTCAGGACCAGTAAAAATGTAACTTTCAGGAAATAAAATTTCAGGACCATGTCCTTAAGTGAAACTTTCAGGAACTAAAGTAAACTCAGGACTATGTTTCCTGTGTCCTAAAGTAAACTGAAATTTTCAGGACCATGTGTAACTTTCTTAAGTGAAATGTAACTTTCAGGACCATGTCCTTAAGTTTTCAGGACCAATGTTTCAATTTTAGGAAATTTTCCATGTCCTTGAGTGAAATGTAACTTTCAGGACCATGTCCTCTTTGAGGAAGTCCTAAACTGAAATTTTCAGGACCATGTCCTTAAGTGGAAACGTCCTTGAACTTTCAGGATCATGTCCTTAAGTAAAAAATTTTCAGGACCATTACTTTCAGGACCATGTGCTAAAGTAAACTGAGGAATTTTCAAATTTTCAGGACCATGTCCTTAAGTAAACTTTCAGGAACTTTCAGGACTATGAAATCTTTCTAAAAATGTAACTTTCAGGACTGTCCTTAAAAATGTTTCAGGACTATGTCCTTGAGTGAAATGTAACTTTCAGGACCATGTTTTCAGGACTTCCTTAAGTGAAATGAAACTTTCAGGACCATGTCCTTAAATGAAATGCTACTTTCAGGACCATATCCTTAAGTGAAACGTAACTTTCAGGATCATGTCCTTAAGTAAAATGTAACTTTCAGGACCATGTGCTAAAGTAAACTGAAATTTTCAGGACCATGTCCTTAAGTAAACTGGAACTTTCAGGACTATGTCCTAAAGTAAACTGAAATTTTCAGGACTATTTCCTTGAGTGAAATGTAACTTTCAGGACCATGTTCTAAAGTAAACTGAAATTTTCAGGACCATGTCCTTAAGTAAACTGGAACTTTCAGGACTATGTCCTTGAGTGAAATGTAACTTTCAGGACCATGTTCTAAAGTAAACTGAAATTTTCAGGACCATGTCCTTAAGTAAACTGGAACTTTCAGGACCATGTCCTGAAGTAAACTGAAATTTTCAGGACTATGTCCTTAAGTGAAATGTAACTTTCAGGACCATGTCCTAAAGTAAACTGAAATTTTCAGGACCATGTCCTTAAGTGAAATGTAACTTTCAGGACCATGTCCTTAAGTAAACTGAAATTTTCAGGACCATGTCCTTAAGTAAACTGGAACTTTCAGGACCATGTCCTGAAGTAAACTGAAATTTTCAGGACCATGTCCTTAAGTGAAATGTAACTTTCAGGACCATGTTCTAAAGTAAACTCAAAATGTAACTTTCAGAAATGTAACCATTCCTTAAGTAAACTGGAGGACTATGTCTGTGGAAAAGTAAACTCAGGACCATGTCCTGGAAAGGACTAAAAGTAAACTGAAATTTTCAGGAGTAAAAAGTAAACTGAAATTTTCAGGACTATGTCCTTGAGTGAAATGTAACTTTCAGGACCAATGTAACTTTTTCAGGACCATGTCCTTAAGTAAACTGGACTGAAATCTTTCAGGACCATTCCTTAAGTACTGAAAGGACTTCAGGACCATGTGTCCTTAAACTGGAACTTTCAGGACTATGTCCTAAAGTAAACTGAAATTTTCAGGACTATGTCCTTGAGTGAAATGTAACTTTCTGTAAAGTAAACTGAAATTTTCAGGACTATGTCACTTTCAGGACCATTTAAACTGAAATTTTCAGACCACTTTCTGGAACTTTCAGGACTATGTCCTAAAGTAAACTGAAATTTTCAGGACTATGTCTTTCTTCCTTAAGAAATGTAATTTTAGACCAATGAAATGTAACTTTCAGGACCATGTTCTAAAGTAAACTGAAATTTTCAGGACCATGTCCTTAAGTGAAACGTAACTTTCAGGATCATGTCCTTAAGTAAAATGTTACTTTCAGGACCATGTGCTAAAGTAAACTGAAATTTTCAGGACCATGTCCTTAAGTAAGTTTCAGAAAAAGTAAACGTTTTCAGGACTTTCAGGAAATCATGTCCTTTTTCAACCATGTCCTTAAAATGTAACTTTCAGGACCATGTCCTTAAAAACGTAAAGGATCATGAAAAAAATGTTTTTCAGGACCATGTGCTAAAGTAAACTGAAATTTTCAACCATGTCCTAAGTAAACTGGAACTTTCAGGACTATGTCCTAAAGTAAACTGAAATTTTCAGGACTATGTCCTTGAGTGAAATGTAACTTTCAGGACCATGTTCTAAAGTAAACTGAAATTTTCAGGACCATGTCCTTAAGTGAAACGTAACTTTCAGGATCATGTCCTTAAGTAAAATGTAACTTTCAGGACCATGTGCTAAAGTAAACTGAAATTTTCAGGACCATGTCCTTAAGTTAACTGGAACTTTCAGGACTATGTCCTAAAGTAAACTGAAATTTTCAGGACTATGTCCTTGAGTGAAATGTAACTTCAGGACCATGTTCTAAAGTAAACTGAAATTTTCAGGACCATGTCCTTAAGTGAAACTGTAACTTTCAGGACCATGTCCTTAAGTGAAATGTAACTTTCAGGACCATGTTCTTGAGTGAAACTGAAATTTTCAGGACCATGTCCTTAAGTAAACTGGAACTTTCAGGACTATGTCCTAAAGTAAACTGAAATTTTCAGGACTATGTCCTTGAGTGAAATGTAACTTTCAGGACCATGTTCTAAAGTAAAATGTAACTTTCAGGACCATGTCCTTGAGTAAATTTTCAGGACTATGTCCTATGTCCTTAGTGAAATGTAACTTTCAGGAATGTTCTAAAGTAAACTGAAATTTTCAGGACCATTTTAAGTAAACTGGAGGACTATGTCCCTTTCATGAAATTTTCAGGACCATGTCCTTAAGTAAATGTAACTTTCAGTGTCCTTAAGTAAACTGAAATTTTCAGGACTGTCCTTGAGTGAAATGTAACTTTCAGGACCATGTTCTAAAGTAAACTGAAAGTAAGTGAAACTGGAATGTCCTTAAACTGTTTTAACTTTCAGGACCATGTCTAAAGTAAACTTTTTCAGGACCCATGTCCTTAAGTAAACTGGAACTTTCAACTATGTCCTAAAGTAAACTGAAATTTTCAGGACTATGTCCTTGAGTGAAATGTAACTTTCAGGACCATGTAACTTTTTCAGGACCATGTCCTTTCAGGAGTCCTAAAGTAAACTGTAACTAAATGTAAACTGAATGTCCTTATTGTTAACTTTCAGGACCATGTGCTACTGAAATTTTCATGTCCTTAAGTAAACTGGAACTTTCAGGACTATGTCCTAAAGTAAACTGAAATTTTCAGGACTATGTCCTTGAGTGAAATGTAACTTTCAGGACCATGTTCTAAAGTTGAAATTTTCAGGACCATGTCCTTAAGTGAAACGTAACTTTCAGGACTATGTCCTTAAACTGTGTTAACTTTCAGGACCATGTTCTAAAGTAAACTGAAATTTTCAGGACCATGTCCTTAAGTAAACTGGAACTTTCAACTATGTCCTTGAGTGAAATGTAAACTGTAGGTCCACTTTCAGGACTTGAGTGAAATGTAACTTTCAGGACCATGTTCTAAAGTAAACTGAAATTTTCAGGACCATGTCCTTAAGTGAAATGTAACTTTCAGGACCATGTCCTTAAGTGAAATGTAACTTTCAGGATAAAGTGAAAAACTGAGGACCATGTCCTAAAGTAAACTGAATGTCCTTGATTTTTTTCAGGACCATGTCCTTAAGTAAACTGGAACTTTCAGGACTATGTCCTAAAGTAAACTGAAATTTTCAGGACTATGTCCTTGAGTGAAATGTAACTTTCAGGACCATGTTCTAAAGTAAACTGAAATTTTCAGGACCATGTCCTTAAGTAAACGTGGAACTTTAACTTTGAGGACCATGTTACTGAAATTTTCAGGACCATGTGCTAAAGGACTATGTCCTAAAGTAAACTGAAATCAGGACTGTAAGTGAAAAACTTTCAGTAAAGTGAAATGTAACTTTCAGGACCATGTGCTAAAGTAAACTGAAATTTTCAGGACCATGTCCTTAAGTAAAACTGGACTATGTCTTTGAAATTTTCAGGACTATGTCCTTAAAAATGTAACTTTCAGGACCATGTTCTTAAATTTTACTTCAGGACCATGTCCTTAAGTGTCTTTCAGGATCATGTCCTTAAGTGAAACTTTCAGGACCATGTGCTTAAGTGAAATTTTTCAGGACCATGTCCTTAAGTTAACTGGAACTTTCAGTATGTCCTAAAGTAAACTGAAATTTTCAGGACCCGTGAGTGAAATGTAACATTCAGGACCATGTTCTAAAGTAAACTGAAATTTTCAGGACCATGTCCTTAAGTAAACTGTAACTTTCAGGACTATGTCCTAAAATGTAAAGGACCATGTTCTAAAGTTTTTTCAGGACTATGTCTGAAATTTTCAGACCACTTGAGTGAAACTGAAATGTAACTTTCAGGACCATGTTCTAAAGTAAACTGAAATTTTCAGGACCATGTCCTTAAGTAAACTGGAACTTTCAGGACTATGTCCTAAAGTAAACTGAAATTTTCAGGACTATGTCCTTGAGTGAAATGTAACTTTCAGGACCATGTTCTAAAGTAAACTGAAATTTTCAGGACCATGTCCTTAAGTAAACTGGAACTTTCAGGACTATGTCCTAAAGTAAACTGAAATTTTCAGGACTATGTCCTTGAGTGAAATGTAACTTTCAGGACCATGTTCTAAAGTAAACTGAAATTTTCAGGACCATGTCCTTAAGTAAACTGGAACTTTCAGGACTATGTCCTAAAGTAAACTGAAATTTTCAGGACTATGTCCTTGAGTGAAATGTAACTTTCAGGACCATGTGCTAAAGTAAACTGAAATTTTCAGGACCATGTCCTTAAGTAAACTGGAACTTCCAGGACTATGTCCTAAAGTAAACTGAAATTTTCAGGACTATGTCCTTGAGTGAAATGTAACTTTCAGGACCATGTTCTAAAGTAAACTGAAATTTTCAGGACCATGTCCTTAAGTAAACTGGAACTTTCAGGACTATGTCCTAAAGTAAACTGAAATTTTCAGGACTATGTCCTTGAGTGAAATGTAACTTTCAGGACCATGTTCTAAAGTAAACTGAAATTTTCAGGACCATGTCCTTAAGTAAACTGGAACTTTCAGGACTATGTCCTTGAGTGAAATGTAACTTTCAGGACCATGTTCTAAAGTAAACTGAAATTTTCAGGTCCATGTCCTTAAGTAAACTGAAATTTTCAGGACTATGTCCTTGAGTGAAATGTAACTTTCAGGACCATGTTCTAAAGTAAACTGAAATTTTCAGGACCATGTCCTTAAGTGAAATGTAACTTTCAGGACCATGTCCTTAAGTGAAATGTAACTTTCAGGACCATGTCCTTAAGTGAAATGTAACTTTGAGGACCATGTCCTAAAGTAAACTGAAATTTTCAGGACTATGTCCTTGAGTGAAATGTAACTTTCAGGACCATGTCCTTAAGTGAAATGTAACTTTCAGGACCATGTCCTTAAGTAAACTGGAACTTTCAGGACTATGTCCTAAAGTAAACTGAAATTTTCAGGACTATGTCCTTGAGTGAAATGTAACTTTTAGGACCATGTTCTAAAGTAAACTGAAATTTTCAGGACCATGTCCTTAAGTAAACTGGAACTTTCAGGACTATGTCCTAAAGTAAACTGAAATTTTCAGGACTATGTCCTTGAGTGAAATGTAACTTTGAGGACCATGTTCTAAAGTAAACTGAAATTTTCAGGACCATGTCCTTAAGTAAACTGGAACTTTCAGGACTATGTCCTAAAGTAAACTGAAATTTTCAGGACTATGTCCTTGAGTGAAATGTAACTTTCAGGACCATGTCCTTAAGTGAAATGTAACTTTCAGGACTATGTCCTTAAGTGAAATGTAACTTTCAGGACCATGTCCTTAAGTAAACTGGAACTTTCAGGACCATGTCCTTAAGTGAAATGTAACTTTCAGGACCATGTCCTTAAGTAAACTGGAATTTTCAGGACCATGTCCTGAAGTAAACTGAAATTTTCAGGACCATGTCCTTAAGTGAAATGTAACTTTCAGGACCATGTCCTTAAGTGAAATGTAACTTTCAGGACCATGTCCTTAAGTGAAATGCTACTTTCAGGACCATGTCCTTAAGTGAAACGTAACTTTCAGGATCATGTCCTTAAGTAAACTGGAACTTTCAGGACCATGTCCTTAAGTGAAATGTAACTTTCAGGACCATGTCCTTAAGTAAACTGGAACTTTCAGGACTATGTCCTAAAGTAAACTGAAATTTTCAGGACAATGTCCGTGAGTGAAATGTAACTTTCAGGACCATGTTCTAAAGTAAACTGAAATTTTCAGGACCATGTCCTTAAGTAAACTGGAACTTTCAGGACTATGTCCTAAAGTAAACTGAAATTTTCAGGACTATGTCCTTGAGTGAAATGTAACTTTCAGGACCATGTTCTAAAGTAAACTGAAATTTTCAGGACCATGTCCTTAAGTAAACTGGAACTTTCAGGACTATGTCCTAAAGTAAACTGAAATTTTCAGGACTATGTCCTTGAGTGAAATGTAACTTTCAGGACCATGTTCTAAAGTAAACTGAAATTTTCAGGACCATGTCCTTAAGTAAACTGGAACTTTCAGGACTATGTCCTAAAGTAAACTGAAATTTTCAGGACTATGTCCTTGAGTGAAATGTAACTTTCAGGACCATGTCCTTAAGTGAAATGTAACTTTCAGGACTATGTCCTTAAGTGAAATGTAACTTTCAGGACCATGTCCTTAAGTAAACTGGAACTTTCAGGACTATGTCCTAAAGTAAACTGAAATTTTCAGGACTATGTCCTTGAGTGAAATGTAACTTTTAGGACCATGTTCTAAAGTAAACTGAAATTTTCAGGACCATGTCCTTAAGTAAACTGGAACTTTCAGGACTATGTCCTAAAGTAAACTGAAATTTTCAGGACTATGTCCTTGAGTGAAATGTAACTTTGAGGACCATGTTCTAAAGTAAACTGAAATTTTCAGGACCATGTCCTTGAGTGAAACGTAACTTTTAGGACCATGTCCTTAAGTAAAATGTAACTTTCAGGACCATGTCCTTGAGTGAAATGTAACTTTGAGGACCATGTTCTAAAGTAAACTGAAATTTTCAGGACTATGTCCTTAAGTGAAATGTAACTTTCAGGACCATGTCCTTAAGTGAAACGTAACTTTGAGGACCATGTCCTTAAGTAAACTGAAATTTTCAGGACCATGTCCTTAAGTGAACTGTAATATTAAGGACCATGTCCTTAAGTGAACTGTATTTTTCAGGACCATGTCCTTAAGTGAAATGTAACTTTCAGGACCATGTCCTTAAGTGAAATGTAACTTTGAGGACCATGTCCTAAAGTAAACTGAAATTTTCAGGACCATGTCCTTAAGTCAACTGGAACTTTCAGGACTATGTCCTTGAGTGAAATGTAACTTTCAGGACCATGTCCTTAAGTGAAATGTAACTTTCAGGACTATGTCCTTAAGTGAAATGTAACTTTCAGGACCATGTCCTTAAGTGAAACGTAACTTTCAGGATCATGTCCTTAAGTAAAATGTTACTTTCAGGACTATGTCCTAAAGTAAACTGAAATTTTCAGGACTATGTCCTTGAGTGAAATGTAACTTTCAGGACTATGTCCTTAAGTGAAATGTAACTTTCAGGACCATGTCCTTAAGTGAAACGTAACTTTCAGGATCATGTCCTTAAGTAAAATGTAACTTTCAGGACCATGTCCTTAAGTGAAACGTAACTTTCAGGATCATGTCCTTAAGTAAAATGTAACTTTCAGGACTATGTCCTAAAGTAAACTGAAATTTTCAGGACTATGTCCTTGAGTGAAATGTAACTTTCAGGACTATGTCCTTAAGTGAAATGTAACTTTCAGGATCATGTCCTTAAGTAAACTGGAACTTTCAGGACTATGTCCTAAAGTAAACTGAAATTTTCAGGACTATGTCCTTGAGTGAAACGTAACTTTTAGGACCATGTCCTTAAGTAAAATGTAACTTCCAGGACCATGTCCTTAAGTGAAATGTAACTTTCAGGACCATGTCCTTAAGTGAAACGTAACTTTGAGGACCATGTCCTAAAGTAAACTGAAATTTTCAGGACCATGTTCTTAAGTGAACTGTAATATTAAGGACCATGTCCTTAAGTCAACTGTATTTTTCAGGACCATGTCCTTAAGTGATATGTAACTTTGAAGACCATGTCCTAAAGTAAACTGAAATTTTCAGCACCATGTCCTTAAGTGAAATGTAACTTTCAGGATCATGTCCTTAAGTAAAATGTAACTTTCAGGACCATGTGCTAAAGTAAACTGAAATTTTCAGGACCATGTCCTTAAGTAAACTGGAACTTTCAGGACTATGTCCTAAAGTAAACTGAAATTTTCAGGACTATGTCCTTGAGTGAAATGTAACTTTCAGGACCATGTTCTAAAGTAAACTGAAATTTTCAGGACCATGTCCTTAAGTAAACTGGAACTTTCAGGACTATGTCCTAAAGTAAACTGAAATTTTCAGGACCATGTCCTTAAGGGAAATATAACTTTCAGGACCATGTCCTTAAGTGAAACGTAACTTTTAGGACCATGTCCTTAAGTAAAATGTAACTTTTAGGACCATGTCCTTTAGTGAAATGTAACTTTCAGGACCATTTCCTTAAGTGAAACGTAACTTTTAGGACCATGTCCTTAAGTAAAATGTAACTTTTAGGACCATGTCCTTAAGTGAAACGTAACTTTGAGGACCATGTCCTAAGGTAAACTGAAATTTTCAGGACCATGTCCTTAAGTGAACTGTAATATTAAGGACTATGTCCTTAAGTGAACTGTATTTTTCAGGACCATGTCCTTAAGTGAAATGTAACTTTCAGGACCATGTCCTTAAGTGAAACGTAACTTTGAGGACCATGTCCTAAGGTAAACTGAAATTTTCAGGACCATGTCCTTAAGTGAACTGTAATATTAAGGACTATGTCCTTAAGTGAACTGTATTTTTCAGGACCATGTCCTTAAGTGAAATGTAACTTTCAGGACCATGTCCTTAAGTAAAATGTAACTTTTAGGACCATGTCCTTAAGTGAAATGTAACTTTCAGGACCATGTCCTTAAGTAAACTGAAATTTTCAGGACCATGTCCTTAATAGTCTTAGACGTAATAAAAATGCTAACTAGCTGCCTTTCTCTTCGCATGTCGTAGGAGATGATAAAGTGGAGGGTAGTACAACATATTGGGGGATAGCCTAAAAACCTGTCACTAATATTCCATCATGACATCGCAACCAATTCATGCTAAAAGGTGACCTAGAAGATATTATCTTTGATGTTTTGTCCAATCTGGAAGGGATTAAAGGACCTGAATGTATTTATATCCTCGTACCTTTAATGTTTATTAGTTTTTTTATAAATTATTAAATTTTGTTTAGGTATGTCTGTCAGAGAGACATTGAAAACGAAGTTACCTACGACAGTAATTCATCGAGAAAATGTGAGTATAATCAAGTTCTAGATAACTTTAATGCCACGTGGTCCGTGTTCATAGCAATTAACTCAACAACTGACACGATGGCAAATTAGGCTTTTAATCTATTCTACACACATAACTGCCCTTATATTTATGGCATACTAGCCTTACGAATTTATGGTGGAATTGCGTAAAGACTTGCAACAAGTGGCTGAATTGAAGTTGTCGTTAAATGTATATGCATTTTCTAATTTTGTTTTCGTTCTTTTTTTTATATTACAACAAAAGGTATCAGTCTTCTATGGTGCGTCAACAAAGTCAGCTGCTCAGTGAAAGTTGAAAATACAAATAATTATTTTCGGCTGAATATTTAGTCAATTGTGATGCCAAACTGGCTAAATATGTTCGCTTTGGGGTAAGGTTTGGATCCTCAACTGGAACGAACCGAAGAACAAGGAAGAGAAGCATTGGAGCTTCGATTTCGTTTCTTTTCGGTTGTAGTGGCTGGCGCCGATGGCGTAACCATGGCGATGGAATAACAAGAAGTTCAAACGCCGTGGCATCAGTGTTTGTACTTCAGCCGACATAACCTTAGTGGTGAATGGCTTAGTAGAGAATAAAAAAAAACCAAAAGGTTATTAAAACGAACATCACATACTAAAAATTGAACGCTTGACCATAATAATACAATGTTAAACTATATCTTACCTTTACAACTTTTCGCTATGTTTTTGATGTTCAGTAGTTTTGATATAAATTTAATTATTTATGACAGTCAGATAGACGCCATATTAAAAAGAATACCTATAGGCGCTGCTATAAAATATGAGGTGAATGAGTGTCCAAGAAGCGAAAGTGGTTTATTAGGATCGGGACAGATATGTAACCGTGATCTCTGCCTACCACTCAACAGGAAATCAGGCGTGATGTGTATGTTTGTTGCTATAAAAAATAATAAAATCCAATTACTTACAATAGGCATTCTTTTCACTATACAATTCCATTTTCTCCACAGAGCTACATAACCAAACCAGTGAAACGCGCAGCGCGTGTCGAAGAAACATCTCTCGCTGGACCCAGCATCAGTTCAGACCCATCTCCCTTTTGCAGCGAGAAGTATTGTGGAGTAGAATTCCTAGGTTTAAGAGGATCTAGAAGTTTCAGTGTTTTCACAGTAGATGGACCTGTCAATGCTATGGATAAACATATGTTCTTGAAGTCTAAACTTGCAAGTTGACAATTAAAGCATAGTTGTAAGGCTAATAGTAGAGTGTAATGTAAGGTTAGAGAATGTAGGTATTAGAAATGAAGAGAGATACAGGGGTATTTATATTGGTGGATAAGAAAGTAATGTACTTATGCTACATATTGATGAATGAAGCAATCGTGGTTAAAATGATTCTAAGTTTGGTGCAGAATTTCAGGGTAGGTTGGGACAAACGTTGAAGATGTTATGTGAAATTAACCAACTGTCTGTGTATTAAATAATATGATATAATATGATCTGATGATATATAATATGATCGGCAAACCTGCAGTAACAAACAATAACGATTGGTGTCTTTTTAAACTGTTGTTGCTGTTGTAAATAATATTTCTCGGAATCGTTTTTATAATATGTAATTGATTGATATTAAAAAATGTAAATATTAAGTGCAAATTTGAATATACGACTTTATACATAGATAAAAGTAGATATTAAGATAAAATAACATACGAGAAGGGCAATATACCAGTTAAAAGATCATGTTACTGAGTTATAACGTACAAATAAGTGATTTATTAAAGCTTCGGAAGTAGTTATGGTAGTTATAACTGAATACTGGGGAACGGAAATTGGTATGCTTTAAGGGAAATAAGGTACAGGCATAGATGCATGCTTTTACAGGGAAATAAGTGTGTCATTTAATGTATATACAGTGACTTTCGGTCAGGCTTCTCTATAAGAACAAGAAAGAAATGTAATGATCGATTAGTTTAAAAGGAATCTGATTAAGCTCAAATATTATATTAAATACTAAATATAAATGTCTTATTTCTATTGTAAATTAATGGTAAATCTGATTGTAAGTGCAAATTTTAATTTAAGATTTTTTAGCTAGATACGGGCAAATTGTTTAAACCGAATTTTCTTAAGTATTCATAAATAAATCCTAGTCAAAATTTGACTTTTAACTTTTATTTCCATATTTTAAACCTAACAGAAATACCAATCACTAACTCTTCTACATCTTTATTAAATGATTTTCTGCAGGCGTATGGTAGATTATATCAAAACATTACCTCCTCATTACCTCATATACCTCTATAACATGAATATATAAAATATTGATTTCGAGATAATAGGATACAAAATTCGATTTTATAAAGCATTTCATTAATTTCTAATGTCATATTTCTAATGTACATTGCATTTCTATTTTTTCTAATGGCTTTTTATGTCTACATATATTGTTCTGTCTATGTCTTTAGTATACTTGGGTAACGATACATATACCAAAATCGCAAAGCTGGGTTTTCAGCTTGTTCTCTTATAAAGTTTCTATTCACCATGACTTTGATTGGCCAAGATAATTAGAGTTACAAACATACACATCATGTCCGTTTCCAAACAGAGGGAAAGGTTGAGATCGAGGACACGTGTGTATCGATTCTATCACACTAGTTCTACATCATTACGCCTTATACACAATTGGTGGTTGTATGTACTTCCAACATCACCCTTTTTCAATATATCGTATTTGTTCCAAAATAAATTAATATTATTGATATAAATTGGTATTGATTGCCATATAACGTAAAAGGTATGTTTTTCTTACATTAATGAATAATAAATAAGGTACGTATTTCATAAACCATTTTTCTTTTTCCCGTCTGTTACATATAGAATGATAACTATCTGCCTTTTATCCTGGCCTAACATAGAAAGTGACTAAGGGATAAGACAGTGCAATGGAATGTATCGGGTGATGGGTTAGCATCCTAATACCATTACTCCATACCAATCCCTTCACACCCACTACAGTTTTACTAAACTTAACTGAGATGATACTATACATATATCCAAGGTTTTCCCAACCCGATAGGGTCGTGAATGTCTATGTATGTTTATATGAACCGGGTTATAACACCGCCATAGGATGTGCATAATTTCTACTGGTAATATTCTTAGTGAGTCCACCTAGGCTAAAATGACATATCAAGGGAAGCTTGAGAGATAATCACGTTGAAACTCTATTAAACTGCAGTTCATGTTATATGCATACACTCTCGCTTTAGTGAAGCTGCCGTATAAACTTTTTTGATTAAACTTGACATAATAACACACACTACTTGTGTATACATAGACCCTTTTTATTGGGGCGGGGTAGTAAGAGAATGAGCAAGTCCGAAATTTCGGAGCCATGTTTGGTTTAGGCTACTCAAAGCCCGCGTTTCACTTGATAGATAGCTTCCAACGTAATTAGTAGTGAACCGTATCGCCGTATAAAGGAAATAGCTAATAGAAATGGAAATGGTTTTCTCTCACCGTTGGCAAGAGAAATTTATGTATGTAAATGAAAAAATATTTTTTTTCTGTTTAACTGTAATATTTTTACAGTAATCTGATTCTCAAATTTTTTGTCTTTGATTTTCTTCCCATTTTAAAGAACAAAATATTGCCGACAGTCATTTATGTAACCTCTTTCTATTCTTTGAAAGTCGAGAAGATGTCTATAATACCCAACAATATAAACATCACGTGAGATTGTTTACATTAATAATAGTAATAATTCAAAGTCAAAACAGGTATCAGTACTACGTCATGTAATGCAATAGTGTAAATGTAATAAAATATTGGTAAAGACTTTAAGATAATTTAATGGAAGAAACGGTTTCGTTTTAGTCATACTGCAGACTTATTTGCTTTCTTACTGTTTGGTATTTACTTAGATAAGATAAAAGGTGCGTAAGACTAAATAAAGATTTTTTTACTGTCAATGACACCTTAATAAATTCAAACTGGGGTTAATGGATCCAAAGAACCTCATTACATAAAACTAACCAAAGAGCCTAAGCTATACATTACACATTAATACATACCAGGAAAAACTCATCAAATGACATTTTATATTCGTCTAACCCTCAGAGAAACGTCGTTATAAAAAATGCACAACTTCAAAGAATATGAAGAGTATCTCATTTACTGCAATATCCTTATAGCTTGAAAACTCATTAGCTATACTCAGAATTATTAAGTAAACATAAGCTATCATCTATCGTGGAGAAATATCAGAATTAAAGACTTCCATTCTCTGAAAACATATATGCTTGGAAACTTTATAAAAAGACCAACGCGTTAACGACCATTAACCCTTGCGGGGTAGTTAGAGGTTCAGGTGTCCATCTCCGCAATAATGGTAGGTAGTAATTCTATGGCCATCTCGAACCCACGTGTTTACCAAATAGTCAATACTCAATGTTACAGGTGGTAAGCCATGTCGCAATTTGCACTAACTATTACCTATTCGGGGAACAGGTTGGTTTCTTCACGATGTTTTACTTTACCGCAGTATTCACAAGAAACGTCGTTACATAAAGTGCACAACTTCAAAGAATATGAGCAGCATCTCATTTACTGCAATAGCCTCATAGCTTGAAAACTCATTAGTTATACTGAGAATAATAAAGTTAACATGAGCTATCATCTATCAGACATAAATATCAGAATTCAGACCTTATATTCTCTGAAGACATATATGCTTAGAAACTTTAAATATCGATTAATTAATAATTGTCCGCACTAGTCAGGGACGTAAAAAGAATGTTAACTAGGTGCCGTTCTTCCCGTAATGTCGTAAGAGGCGACTAAGAGACTAGGGTAAATTAAATTCAATGGACGATGGGCTAGCAACCTGTCACCAATGTTCCATATGACATCACAACCCCAATATTCATACTAATAAGTGACCAAGATATTTTCGTGTCTCTACGGTTCTGTTTACCCCGAAAGGGATAAAAGGACGTGAATGTATATGTGAATGAACGTATGTATTGATTAAAGTTGTGCCAAAAAAAAAACTGGATTCTGAATTTTAATGAATTGTTTTTCGTAGTATGACCATAATAACTCCGTGTCTATTATACGTAGTCTGAATTAATTCCAGGAACATTAATTATTTTTAAGGTAATACTAATATTTATGTTAAAGTAATATTATTTAAAGTAAATTTATTAATATTATCATTAAAACATATTTTTTATTATACTATGTTAATCATTTTTCTCTGTATTATGCATATATACATATACATTCACGTCCTTTAATCCCTTTCTGGGTGGACGGAACCTTGGAGATCTCCCTACCAGATTCTACGGAGATCGACCATTTCGCATGTATATTGGGGTTGCGATGTATATAGATGTATAATAGATTCTATTTACCCCTAGTCCCTTAGTTGCCTCCTACGACATGCCAGGAAGAACAGCAGCTAGTTATCATTCTTTTTACGTTCCAGACTAGCACAGGAAAGCTTATATTTAATGTGAATACAAATTCTTCGTTACATAAAACAATGTAGATCATTTCAATAAATCCTAATTAATTTAAAGCTTTATAACAAACTTTCGCAACTTAGATAAGAGAAGTAAATTACACATTCTCTTACTTTTATCAACACTTAGAGATTACAAGTTTCAAACAAGATAAGGGTTCTTGCGTGGGAGGCTCAATTGTCTAGAATAAAAGCCTTCAGCTAAGAATGTACTTGGCGGTTACAGGACTAATGAGATTTACATTGGATCAACTGTTCAGGCGCGTCTAAACGATAGTTTTTATTTAGATAAATAGTACATATCATGTCCAATAAACTCAAAAGAGATAAGCATAAACCACAGAGGTTTCCGTATTAGTACCGCAATAAATAGCGTAATACTTTGTGTAAAAGACAAAGGTATAAAATTGATAATTTTCAACAAATAAAGTAAAAAAAAACAAAATACAAACGCATTCATGACCATTAACCCTTGCGGGGTAGTCAGAGGTTCCGGAGTCTATCTCCGCAATTGCGAAGGTAGTAATTCTATGTATTTATAATATTTTAATATATTAAATTAAGTATTAGCAATCAATTCCGTTCAACTATATACAAATCGTTAGTAGATATTTGTTTAAAATTACTTCTATAATATAAAAATATGTACTTAAACGTCTGGAAATTCCAATAAGGTTGTACCTTTGGCTGACGTAAAGCACTAAGCCTAAGTAATTTCATTGTTCAGAGCATACAGCCTGTAAGCTTTTAAGAAGAGTGATTCCAATATTGTGTGTATTTTGGTCTGAGATTTAACTGTAGATAGGAGGGCAGCCTACTAGCAATCTATTAACTATACTGTAGTAACAATTATAAGTAATAGTACAACACTTAAGTTATATACATTGACGATCTTCGTGGTACGATCGGTTTGCCGCCTGAACGCTAATCGTGAGGTCCCGGGTTCGATTCCCGGTGGAGGCAGAGTTAATAAGTACGCTTTCTTCTGCTTTCCAGTCTAGTCGTTGATTATATATGCCATATATGTAGTTATCTACATATAATACATATAAAATTCTTAAATTTACGTTGAATAATACCCTTAACACAAGTCTTAAATGTACTTAGCAAGGGGCTAGTTCAATTAGTGTAATAATTTCCAATTATTATTATTATTATTTATGTTATATAACTCCTCCTGGACTAAACTGAACGTTAGCGACATAGGCTCAACACTATAATCACTAAAATATCTATCAGGGTTTATATCGTTTAAATATGGAATGTAACGAGCCTAATATTTTCCATTAGATTCTATTTATCTAGTCCTTTGGTCACCTCTTACTGAAGAGACTTGAGATCATGTCATATTAAACTCAAACACACTCACATACAAACATATTCTATTTATTATATCACCTCCTAAACTTCAGACTAATAATCTGACCATCAAATATATAAAAAAAAATATTCCCGTATTTTTTCACACGTAATATATATGAATTGATATATTAGTTCGTCATATAGAGCAAAATCGAGGATTTTTCTTCGCAAACACCCATTTACTTCGCGTTATCGACTCTCAATGAGGGAGAATGTATTCAGTCAGGCGTTTGAACTCATAAGAAGGCTTTTTCTAAGGCAATAAACTTTCACTTTGTAGGCTATCGTGCTAAAAGTATATATGAGATTTGGAATTTATTTTTAGCGAAGAAATGGAACTGTACTAGTTTATTACTACTATCGAGAGAAATTTAATAAAAGCTGAGAAAATATATGTTTAATTATAAAAATTATGACTAAAAGTTCTCATTTAAATAAATAGGTGTGATTTCTTGTACATAGCATGTATGTAAGGTAGACTAATATTGACTGATTAAAATAAAATCGAAGCCATTATTCTAATCAGGTTTTTTTAAGAAGGCTAGAGGTTCTGTTCTCTCCAAAAGATATACAAAGATCCTAGTTTATATACATATATTCGAAACTTTCCACTGAAGTGTCTACTAACCTTCTAAAAATATTTATTAATAATAGCAGTATTCAAATATCGCATATCCGTAGCATTGTTTACATTGTACGTGTTTCATTCTGTTCCGAACAATTGTTTTAACAAAATTTATCATGGCCAGCATTTTTGGTCTCAAAATAAATGTATTTTGAAAGTTTTGTGAATGCATTGTTAGTTTAAAACAAACAGTACAAGTAACAAAATAGTTTCCTTTTTATTAATGCAATCTAGTGCCACTCTATATATTTTATAATAAGATTAAGCTATACAATAATTTTGATTAAATCAGTGACCATCTTTTAGACTATATTAATGTAAAATCAAATATACGAGAAGATTCAAGTCACAACAACAAACTTACGAACATAATGATATGTATTTGATAATAAGTGCATAAATATTCATAGTTCCTGGAATAACATTAATTAAGTCCAACAATGACATCATAGGATGTCCTTGGTAATTTATATTTAAGCCTAAGCTATTAATAATATATTAGTTATCAACCACAGAGAAACATTGGTACATTAATCTATTCAATATTATACGCTTGAGTTAAACCCATAAATAGATAATCACTTTAATCGGTAACGGAAGGAGATATAATGATAAAACGTTGTGACAGGTTCCTATAACTACCGCGCGTGTATGAAGAGGATTGACACAAATAAGGATAATTCTCTTAATCTTGTAATATATTGTAGGGAAACGGGCGTGATGTTAATGTATGTAAAAATCAATTAACTAACCAGAGCCTTTTACTTTTTAATCGTGTGTTAATAATCTGATTAAAGTGTTAATTCTGACAATAATAATACATAAAGACATACATCTATATTAACACCTTTACGAAACTATCAATCACCATATGGAACGATCCTGACAAATCTCTTTTGCTTCACTCCCAGCCATTAACTTCTCCTACATGCTGTTCTGTTCTTCACACTACGTACACTTGCCATACTAATAATGTTATCAAGGACACTATAACACGGATTAAACTAGCCCTTTGGTAACTTAAGCATGTAAATATCCTATCAAAACACTAGATGTCACTAAAGGTCATGCCAATAACTGAACCGCAATATCGTCTGAACACTCTCAAAGCAGTTAAAAGGGGTTGGCCTCTGGCTTCGTATTAACATAGCTACAAAGTGAAATTAGGTTTCATTGAGATCACTATGTTTATACTGTATAGTCGAGTCCAGTTCCAGATTGGGGAATTGGATAAAGACAAACGCGTTCACGACCATTAACCCTTGCGGGGTAGTCAGAGGTTTAGGTGTCCATCTTCGCAATTGCGAAGGTAGTAATTCTATGGCCAACTCAAACCCACGTGTTGACCAGATAGTCAGTACTCAATGTGACAGGTGGTAAGCCACGTCACCATTTACAAGCACTTACTATTACCTGTTCGGGAAGCAGGTAGGTTTCCTCACGATGTTTTCCCTCACCGTATAATTCGATTCATTTTGTAAATGTATTTTTATTAAGAAAGTGTACATAGAAATTCATTAAACTTCATTTAATTTGATGCATAACTCAATACCAAGTCTAGTCTGGGATGTAAAATAAAGGAATGCTAACTTGCTGCCGTTCTTCCCGACTCACAAGAAGCGACTAAAATTGGACTAAGAGGTAAATGGAATATATTAGGCAAAGAATTAGCAACCTATCGCCAGTGTTTCATATAAAATCCCAACCTCAATATTTATGCTAAAAAGTGACCTAGTTGTTGTTGTTATATCCCCGAGGTAAAGGTTCCATTCGTCTAAAAGGGATTAAGAGACGTGATGTGTGCTGTTTTTTCCGGTATATTATAAGACGTGACAAAAGGGATAGGGGTCAATGAAATTTGTAGTTCGATGGACTAGCAACCTGTCTCTAATGTAATCAGATTATGATACGTGAATGGATGTATATGTTACCGGCCAAACCCGATTTTAGGACAAACTAGTTTGGCCTGGCTAAACTCGTTCTTTTGTACTGAAATCGGGTTTGCCCGGTACATATATATAATTATGTTGCTGAAAATACAGAGCAATAAATAAAATTTTGTTCAAAATAACTGATAAGTGCTAAGTAATCCAACATAAGTAATTTGTAACTGAGACAACGTTTCATTAATCATTTAAAACATAAAGCCATTTATCATGCCAGTACAAAAGTATGAGTAGACAGTTAAATAATTTAGTCCATGTTTTACAAACTTAATTAAATACATATACATTCACGACCTATAATCCTATTCAGGGTGGAAAGAACCTTGGAGATATGATAATATTTCCTGAGTCCTTTTTTTAACATGAATATTGGGGTTGTGATATTATATGGAACATTGTTGTCAAGTTGCTACCCCATCAACCAATTGATTCCGTTAACCCTTAGTCCCTAAGAATTAGTCCCTAAGTCTAGTACCTACATAAGTTATACAACATAATATAATTAGTTCCTAATTGTAGTCTTTAGTAAGATTAATGTACATATATAGGGTCACTGCCTTGATCAATCAATCAATCACCATCTCCGCAATTGCAGAGATGGTCACCCGAACCTCGCTACTCTGCAATGGTTGAAAAGTCGAGAAAGTGTTTTTATTTATAATGATCCAATCTTAGCTCTCAAGTTAACAAGGTACATTGATTTCATTAATAAGTCTGTCTTGTAACTTAGTTTTATACCAGGTCTTTGTATGTATATAAAATTATAATAAATGATATTTTTAAATATACTTAATGTATTAGCTGTCAAATAAAGTATCTTTTCAAAAGTTATTATTGTGTTAAGCAATTCTAACGTCATCTCCTGAACTAAGCTAGAAACATAACAAAACGGTACTATATCAAAACACTTTTCATTCTATTTATAGATCTTCTCCAAGTATCGATGACACAAATATAACTATACATTCTAATCCTTTAATCGCTTTTGGGGTAGACAGAATCTTTTTTATCTCTTTTTCTACAAAAATATTTTTATGTCATATAAAACATTGGTGACATGTTGCTAGCCCATCCTATGATAGATTTCACTTATCCCTAGTCTCTTAGTCGCATCCTACGACATTCCCGGATGAGTGGCAACTAGTCAACAATCTTTTCACACATTAGCACGGGACCGATGATATAAATACCATGTCCCTGCTTTCTTGTTTTTCTCCATATATTTCCCTGTACCAAAGAGGGTGAGGTTGCTGTGAGTGACTGCTGCTAAATGGGTTATCTCGGAGGCTTGATGAAGCTGTTCCCAAGGGTTTGTCCATTAGAAGGCCACAAATATGTTTTGGCGAAACGCAGCGGTTGCCATGGTGATAGTAACAAACTGGTACAATTATAATGTCCCATGAAAATCTTGGGTTTAAAACAAAATAACGTAACTTACTTTCAAATTATATATTAGTTGACATTGTTTAGATTTTTTATTACTTTAAGTAAGATATATGTGCAATTTTTGTCAAATTTCCTATCACTATAATTGAACTTTTTTGACAGCACATCACCAAGTGAATTGGATTCATATATTAATAGGACTTTAAACCATTAATAAAGCTGAAAATGTTCTGTAAAATTTTGTTTTTTATATTTACAGAACTCAATTGTACATATTAATACACACTTTCGACTACTCATCTATACCTATGTTAACATATACACTCAAAAGAAGTAAAGTATATCTGTAGCTTATCACATACCTTCTGTTTATCTTGGTACTGTTAAATTATTGATACCACGTATCCGCCAAAGAGAAAAGGCCTATTACGTTCCAGCCCAAATAAAGCGGAACAAATTTTGGATTACACTTCAAAGCCAGGGTCGAGGTAAACCCTACTTAAAAATACACGATCATGCGAATCTCTCTATATATCTCAACATACTCGTACATCATATACAAAACGACAATTTTTCAGGGTTACTAAGAAAATAATCTGTTATAACTACTCGTATCAAATATTCTGATTAATACATTATCGTTAATACTATCCCACGGAACATAGATGACATATTGCTAGCCCATCATCCCATAAATTCCGCACACCCCTAGTCTCTTAGTCGCCTCCTACGACATTCCCAGATGAGTGGCAGCTAGATAACATACAAATATTAACGTTAATACATTATCGTTAATACTATCTTGTTTACACACATAAAAGACAGTGTAAGTTCGTTAACGGATGGGTGGACAGAATCTCACCACACCACCTATGGTTGCTAGCCCATGGACATGGATTCCTTTTAGCCTTGGTCCCTTAATCGCCTCTTACCACATGCTGGGAAGAACGGTAGCTAGTTAGCATTCTTTTTACGTTCCAGACCAGTACGGGCTTTATTCAGGAATAAATCTGGGAATGTTTATTCGGTGAAAAGATCTTTACAAAAATTACGATTCTAAAAACAAGTTTAATTGATTAACATTATTTGTTATAATGATTAATTACATAATTGCTGATTTTTTGACTTTTTTTTCTTTTTTGCACTTATTTCTTGGTCGGTTTCGTAAAATGTTTACAAACATAAAAGGTTTGTTGATACAAGCCCCCAGGGATAAAGCCTACTGTATCTGAAAAGACTAAAGAATGCGGAAGATAAATACAGGAATTACAATAAGATAAGGTTAAGGTAGGGCTTACAATGAAAAAAGTTTCAAAGTAAGAAAGGAATCCACGTGTGTTCCTAAAATTCCCCAAAGAAAAGCTAATGTAGAAATTTCCCTCATTTGTTAAAGGGGAAAGTTTGCGAAACTTTGGAATTGAAGTGAATATACTTTCAAATTATCTACTTCAATGAAGACTAAAGTGCTAAAACATGCGAACTAATTCAATAATTCTGTTATTAGAACTTTCATGTTTTGCGCTTTTATGATTCAATGTAAGCTTTTTACGAGAACAGTCTTAGCTTTTGTCGACGACACGGCTTATACCTTGTCACATTGAGTGCTGACTATCTGGTCAACACATGGATTTAAAGTGGCCATTGACTTCCTATCTCTGCAATTGCCACGCGAAATTCTGACTAACCCATAAGAGTAAAAAGGTCGTGAAAGCCTTACTAGGTTAGTAAAATAGCAACCTCTTTAAGATAGTTGGCACACAACCGAAGTGAAAGGTAAAGATATCGAAATTTATACGTATATACCCTTTTATTATATGTTATTAACCTGATTATACAGCTGGGCTGGGCAGCATTCGGGAAGTTGCGTCATATCTTCTCGTCGCCACTACCGCAGTGTCTTAAGACCAAGGTTTTTAATCAGTGCGTCCTACCTGTAATGACGTACGGTGCCGAGACGTGGAACATGACAGTCGGGCTGGCTCACCGATTACATGTCGCTCAGCGAGCAATGGAACGTTCGATGCTGGGTATCTCGTTAAGGGACAAAGTCCGAAACGAGATTATCCGGCAGAGAACCAATGTCGTAGACATTGTCTATCGATGTTGCAAGCTGAAGTGGCAGTAGGCCGGTCACGTCTGTCGCAGAACCGACGACCGTTGGAGCAAAGCGGTTCTCGAATGGCGACCGCGTCTTGGTAAACGTAGTGTAGGACGCCCCCCTGCTAGGTGGACTGATGACCTGAAAAAGGTCGCTGGTAGTGGTTGGCTGAGGGCCACGAGTGATCGTGTTTTGTGGCGTTACCTTGGGGAGGCCTACGTCCAGCAGTGGAATGTCATAGGCTGATTGATTGATTGATTGATATTAACCTGAGTAAGCAAAGTTGAAATGCATCGAATATTACGGTGAGGGAAAACATTATGAGGAAACCTACCTGTCCCCCGAACAAGTAATAGTCAGTTCTTGTAAATAGCGACATGGCGTACCACCTGTCACTTTGAATACTGACTGTCTGGTCAACATGTGGTTTCGAGGTGGCCATCGAATTACTACCTTTGCAATGTAGGAAATGGAAACCTGAACCTCTGACTACCCCGCAAGGGTTAATGGTCGTGTACGCGTTTGTCCTTTTGTCTTTACTGTAAGCAAAGTTTTCGCCTAAAATAAAAAGCAAAGTTAAGCTAAATAAGGTAAGGTTTCTCTGCGTAGGTGTTCAAAATACGCTTATTAAGAAAGTCAAATGCAATAACCGAGAATGGAAGTTTATAATTCGGTTTTGTAAGATGCCTGAAAGTCGGCTTTTGATCAAAATGGGTAGTACTAATTTAATATTATTGTACAGTCGAAGTTCATACATAGGCATATGAAACGTCTTTCTGCAGAGGTAGGTAGATACCAAGATTCCCTATCTTTCCGATCAGATAAAACCACTCTCATTTCATTATACTCCTCACTACATACACTCGCTGGTTATTGTAACTTTTAGCGTCAACGTTTCTTCGTGTGTCGGTATTTTGGATTGTAATTAAATCTCACCTTAAGTAAATATTATGAAATTGCTTGATTTTCATGGTTTAATATGATTTAGTAACAAATCATCACTATTATAACATTTTGATTTTCCTTAAAAAAGTCTAACTTGCTGTTACAAATTAAGTTTTTATAGAAAACTAAAAACTGATACTTGTTTTACCTTTACGAAGTATTACCGGTTGTTACAAAATGCTGTACTAAAAGTGTTCGCTTAAAAAGTAAGATAAAACAAAAACAGAGCACTTAGTAATGACGTAGTTTTTTAAAACATGGCCACAAAGAAGTTAGGTGGAGCTAGTGTCTGTTTCAAAAACGCTGGATGTGCTATTTAGAATAATGTTTAAATAGTTTTAGGCGGAACAGCATTTTGATAGGTATGAAATATTTATTAATTTATTAATTATACTTAGCATATATAGCTTGAAATTTCTTGAATACCTGCACGTAACCTATTTTACCCAACAGAAATGGAACGTAATATATGAAATTTACCTATATTTTCAGGCATTGAGAACATGAAATCTTATGCATAAACGCAAGTAGGATTTGACAAATAGTCGAAGAAGTTATCTACCTAAAATAATATGTTGAAGTACAAAGTATCAATAATACAGCGTCTTAAATATTACAGTTATTAAACGGTGTTACTAAAGAGTACCTTTCGATAAAATCCAACCAAATTAACAATACCAATTCATTGGCTTCCGCAGAAATGTAATAATTAAATCAATTTCATGAAATACTGTTTATTAAAATCTGACCCAACTGTATATTGTCAGAATTAACGCTTTAATCAGCTTAATGAAACGCGGTAAAAGGGATAACTATGTTCTGGTTTATTATATAATAGGTTTATATTAGCATAATAAGTACATGCTGGTATAATAATGGGCTAGTTGGGACTCGAGCAAATAGCAACTAAGTGCCTATTTTCCGGATTCTAATAAAAGCTAAATTATTATATTGTGTTTGACGAAAGAGCTGTAGATCTATGAATCTAGATACAATTAGTAATCTCTTTTTATATTTTTTGTTTGTATTGAATAGACTTTTAGTGCACTAAGCTGTATATATATACTATTCACCCCATAGGATAGAAAGACGTGAATATTTATAATATTTACTACCCGTAATGACGAGTTTATTTATAGATAAACTCTAGTAATATTTATTCGTTCATCCGACTGGAAAGTTTTGTAGGTTAATTATTCCCCTTGAATAATTATAGTTATTTTATAGAGTTTGCGATGTCCAGAAATAATGCTTTACTAATACTAAGAAAGTTAGGTGTAGTTCAGTAGCTGGGACTTAACCTCTGAATCAATTGGTTTAAGATTTATTCCCTACCCGAATATTACCAATGGAAATAAAGAAAATGTAACTATGTATTATGTAGTCAGTGCTTGTAAATGGCGTCACAACTTACCACCTGTCCCATTAACTGGATAACACGTGGGTTTGAATAGATCATTGAACTACTAACTTCGCAATTGCTGGGATGGATACATGTATCTCTGATTACCCCGCAAGTGATTTAGGTCGTGCAGTGTTAAACCAAACATGAGCCTGGTATATTTACCCTATTAGATTATTATTTAACAGACTGTCGATAAATAAATCTTACTGTCAATTATTAATATGAATTATAATTTGTCTGAATGTAATGTAATTTTTGTCTTGTTTAATTAAATTTGGATATTATATGTGTTATTGTTAACTAGATATTGTTTTCATTACTTTTTGTTTTCATTAATTTTTAATAAAATATATTGTAAATTTGTAATTATCACTCACACAATTATCTTAATAAAGGTTTATTCGTATTATTATCACTAAACCATCCAACAAACAGTGTTGAGTCGTATTAGTACAGGTGTATATATAATCTAGAAAATGAAATAAATAAAAGCCTTAAAAACGTAACAGAATTTGGAAGAAAAAAGCGAGATTGTAATTTGCTTCGCTCGCCGCATTAACGGCGAAAGTTAGTATTTCATTATTTCTTTCGAAGGCCTTCGGTCAGGACGATTAGATTTTTAATCAAAAAGGCAATTTATTTTGATTTGCTACTAATTAAAAGATTAATTAAACAAAATTCGGTCAAATTCGTGACAAAATATTTGTTAGCTGGCTACATTTGTATCGTTTTCAAAATATTAATAAGTTTGACGCATTGTATTGAATTAATTATTTTCATGAGTTTAAAGGCTAAACAAAGACAAAACTGCGTTACTTTATACTTACTCGCCTACTCTTACCTACTCGTAAGAAAACGTGAGTATCATAATAATATTATTGTTTCCTCTACCGAATGTATGTTTAAATCATCAAGCATTACATATACAAGTAATCCTGCACGTACCCTTTGAACCTACCCTAGGAATCCTAATTGTTTAATTGATGGAAAAGCTGTATTTATAAAATACATAGTAAATTATATTAATTTTGTTTATGTTAACTGTATTTGAAAAGGGTAACTTTAGTAGTCACATAATCGGTAAGTAAGTAAGAGAAGGTGTAAAAGTGTCAATGAAGGAAAAGTGGTTTTTTAGGATCGGGGATCCGTGATCTCTGCCTACAGCGAAACGGGCGTGATGTGTATATTAAGTGCACTGTGTGTTACATATCATTCTACAGACCTATCACGATCTCCATTTACTAACAGTTTATAAATAAATAAACAGAATAGCGTAACAAAGTTTACAGAGAAAATGTGTCCCTCGCGATAAAATACCCTGTCACAGTAATACCGCAGACAAATTGTTGTTCGTGATTCTTAAGGACATTTAATTTCCGCTAAGTAAATCAACTAAATCCCTTAAAGCTAAATTACAAAGTTATTCAACTTGTAAACATTAAATTCTAGTCAAAGCCAGGCGGAATGCAATTTCTTAACTGACTTCTGTAAAGATGTGTATCTTTCTGGACAGGACGGAACCTTACAAGAAAGTATATCTGCTGCCATCTTTAGTGTAACTGTCAGAGTTTCATTTGTATATAGTGGCAAATACATATTCATCTTATAGTCATAAGATTGTATTATATTTATGTTTTTTTATTGGTATATTTTGACAAATGATTATCTTAGATTGTTGCATTAATATTAATATCTCTTAGTTTATCACCTGTCATATTACTTATAGGTGCTGAAAATTTAATATGAAATGTATGGTAATGAAAATCCCTCAAATTATGTTTATTAATGAACATTATAAATCGAATCAAAACAGTTACGATCTTGACATATCCATAATATATTTATTTTAGTATATGAACTGGAAATCGTTTATTCACAAGCATTAATCCAATTTAAGATAGCCAGAAGCTGTGTTTAAAAGAATAAACAATAAACATGTGTCGCGAATCCCATTTAACTGTGCAAGAAACTCTAAGTTTGGAGTTGTCAAACTTAAAGTTCCAAGTGAGACATGTCAGAAACGATTGTCACTTAAACACGTTTTGAAACTCCATCCCAAGTAATAATACGTTAATAACGAGATGGAACTTTTGTAGTAACGACATCTGCTGTCTTTAAAACTTTGTCTAGTTTTGAAACTAATGTTGGAGAATAAATTTTCTGCAAATAATCATATTTACTAACAATATATTTGATGCCGTCTTAGACGTAAATTTAAAGCTAGCTAGTTTCTTTTCTTCATAGTGTGTTGTAGTTTATGACTTACAGAGTAAGGTGTAATACAATTACTTATTACGTTAGCTACCTGTTACCAATTATCTTTATTATAACCATCACAACAATGTAGTATAATTAGTTAAGTAGTAATATAAAAGTTCTCCGACTAATTATATCTTCTACATTGTTTCCGCTCTGAAAAAGATAAAATGACATTAGTGTAATAATGACTGTAGCATGATCTACCTGTTATGGATTAAGATTTTGAGATAAATTTGAGTGGCTTTAGTCTACCACCCCGAAAGGGTTAAAGTTGTGAAGCGTATACAGTTCACCCGTATTTACTAACCTGATTGCGATTTCAAAGTTCTCACACTTTGAATTGAATCAGCACAAAATTTACTAAGGCATCACAGATCGCTGAAAAAGATATAGTCATAACTAAGTTTAGCAAAGAATGCATCATAAGACATACACATACACTCACGTCGTAATTCCTTTCAGTGTAAAAAAGACCTTAGAGTTATAAAGTTCACAGTAGAATTACCATCAGATTAATTATGGCATTAGTGAGGCTAATTTGTGTAATGTTTCCATTCCATCGCCCAAAGGGATATACTTCCAGGCCCCTAACCAAGTGGTTAGAAACTATGGGGCGATAGAAATTCAAATATGAGGGGTTGACGTACACAATGACTGACAGAACAAGATAACATTTTGTATTGAACTGACTGACATTTGAATTCTTTTGTCTTTGCTATTGGCCAGATGTCTAACATAACATTTTTTACATGACACATTTTACATACACACATTTTTATTATGAGGGGGAGTCAAGGGCTTGAGTGCCCCTTTCCGATATTTAGAATGCACGTTAGGTCCTTAAAAGTCATGTCGTGAAGAGTGGTAGTAGTTTTGAGCGTTCCACTTAAAATAACCAGCCGTGAATTTCCGAATTGATTAAAAATTATATTCAATGGATATTCAAGAAATTATTAAAATAATAAAAAGCTTCACTTTTACTTCAGGTTCCTTTATTGACCAAAATTATTTATACGTAATATTTCTTAGAAGAAAATGTTAATTAGAAGAAGTTGCTTTCGTCCTATTATAAAAACTATAGTTAAACTTTAATAAATTTATAATTTTCAGCAAAAATTTGTTAAATTGTTACCGTTTTTTTATGTCCTAGCTGTAAGTTCGCACCTACTATGAGTCTATAATAAAAATACATAATGTAAAAAACCAATATAAATTATTTTTAAAGACTCGCGATTTTTGTTTCGTTTACAAGAAAAAGGAACTTATCGCGTAAATTTTATACGACAGGTAACAAAGGTGATGCAACTCTCATTTTCTTGTTAAAAGAATAAATTATATGTATAACGAATGAAAAGATAGACGGAAATGATTATATTCACTTATAATTATAACTTTTTCCTTATTTCCAACGTTATTGCATCGTTTAATGTAAAACATGGATTCCATTAAAGAATTATATTTGTTACCGTACAAATCCAGCCAATTTACTGTCATAAAACCTTCGTCCTTTTTCAAACCATCTGCCGGTGACTTGTATTTAGTACGATCGTTACGAAGGGCCCTATTCCGCCAGGATTAGTGCTAGAGATAGGTCGGGCAAAAACTGAAGCTATTACGACATTCTGAGCCTCAAGATAACGTAGGAGATAATGTCAATCCCGGTTATATTCTTTTTTCAAAATGTCTCTAGTATGAGAAAAATAAATCCCCGATAAAGAACTAATTTAGCAAAAGATGTAATCTAAAAATAGACTACAATGTTCTTTGGGAGAGATATTATTGCTTTTGACCCATTCTGAAATAGGATTATGTATTTAAGTTTTGAATGATATGCAAATAAGCAGACAGATTCAAAAAAATATTATTAATTTATCATATTACATAGCCAGCTATATAATAAACTAAATTAGTGAGGTCATTATGAGAATTATTTCTAAATTAGTGAGAATTCATTTTACAACAAAAGGGTACTTATAAAAAAATGTATTATCTTTGGTACCCGTTCGGCGATGTCACGGGTCAACTGAATAAAATTCCTGATTCTCTCAAAAAAGGTAATTAGTTATTTTAATCCTTGAGTAACCAACCAATTTACCTTTATTATTCCAAATTAAAACATTAATTAACGGTGAGGGAAAACATCGTGAGGAAACCTGCCTATCCCACGGGATAGGCAATAGCCAGTGCCTATATACGGCGATACGGTTCACTACCTACCACGATGGGTGCTGTCTATCAAGTGAAACGCGGGCTGACCCATACCTAACATGTCTTCGAAATTTCGGAGATTGGCACTCAAGTCTCTGACTACCCCGCCATAATTAAAAAGGGAGTGTGTATACACAAATCGTGAAGCGTATGTATGTATGTAAAACATTAATTAAGCAATATTAGAGAAGAAACTTACGAGTATATATTCTATCAAGCCATCCTATTTTATTATTTTCTTAAGCTACCAATTAACAATATTCCCAAATTTATTACATGCATGACCCCAATCATTGAAGTTGACCTGCGTCATAAATCAACCTCCCGAAATAGTTGACCAATATATATTCAGGCCATAAATAGCCAAGTTTGAAGGCAGCTTTTCATCTTATTTTTGTAGCTCTTTCAAATTATAATGAGGTTTTGTCCATCTAGGATTTACGATTATCGATATTGGAATCTAGAAATGTTATGATGACATAACATAATTTATTTGGATACACAAGATACAAGCACCGAAACATTTAAAAATAATTAATGAGTACTGACTATCGAATAGAGGAATATATTAATAATTTAACTTAACAATAAATATTATATAAATTCTTAAAACTATGCTGGTAAGTTTCAAATATAAAATAATTAATTACATCAAAAGTCATCCACTAGGCCAGCCATGTTTTTATTTATTTTTGGTGTAAAGACTTCTTTACCAGTGCCTAATACGATACAGTGTAAGTTAATACAAGAGCTTATGTTTTGTAAACTCATTCTCTGTAGAGATCACTCAAATTCTGCTGCCTCATTATGTAACTTGGCACTCATATCCCACTTTGTATGTCGTTAGTGACAAAATATTGTGGTAAGAATTAAGATCATTATTAACAAAGATTACGTCTGTAGCTGCGTTGTTATAATCTCGTTCGATCACTGATGTTAAGCAACGCATAAGAATTATCTGGATGGGTGACCATTTATCTATGTATATTGTCCTGATGGTTAGGTTCGTTTCGAGAGGTCAAATAAAATCACTATGCTCAGTACTTGTGGAAGCTCAACCTCTGACTACTAAGCTTGGATGGTGGACAGGTAACCTATGACTATTAGGCAACGGTTAATTAAGATTAATTAATGATGTATTTCTTATAAGAAAATAATATGAAAATTATTTTGTAACAAAATAATAAATACTTTTGATGATTGACTTATATTTTTAATATTTTGAGTAACATTCGGTGATAAGTTTTTAAAGCCTTTATTTATAATATCATACTGGTAAGTTCCCTCGTATAATTACATTTCAATTCGGAAAAATACCGATCTTGTCTTATAAATAAGAAATAAAGTGACACAATACCGGAGTAAAATACAGACAAAACATTTACATCGTGACGTTTACTATCCATTACAATGATTAAAAGCTTTGTTTTTCATATTCTAAGGACAGGTAGACAGACTCAAAACAAAAGACTTCTTGTTCAAACAAAAAAGAAAGACAAAGAACATAAAAAAGAAAATATTATTCATTAGCCAATTGATTACAGTGGTTGAAGGACGTCTACAAATTATTGTAAACATCAAAGAAATAGCTCAATTTCCAAACGTATATTATAATTACTAATTCATTTGTCACGTACTAGACTGTATCGTAAGAAGAATGCTAACTAGCTGCCGTTCTTCTCTACATGTCATAGGAGATGACTAAGAGACTAGGGGTAGATAGAATCTATTAAGCGATGGTCTAGTAATCAATCATCAATATTCCATATGACATCACGTCTAAAGTGGTAAAGGAGATGTTTTCAAGTTTTCAAAGTTCTGTCCACACCAAAAAGAATTAAAGAACGTGAATGTTTATGCATACTAAATTCAACATTTATTGAGAAACTGAAATACCGTATAAGGAATGCACAGTTTTCCTCAAAAGGAGTTTAAAATTCTGAGAATTATGAAATTGCTTCCTTGCTTAATTGCTGCAGCATTCCCTATTACCTTCATGTTGTTTAATTTACATTCTTCTATATTACTTTCACGTCCTTGAACAAACAAACTATATTTTATTGACTTTTGTAAATTTTGCTTTCTACACGACTAAGCAATCATGTTAAGATTGGGGTAAAACAACCATGCTAAATACCATTAAGCTAAGAATGAAAATTAGCTTCCAATCAATCATTTCGTATATTTATTTCTCATTATATTTTCGCAACAGTCAAATAGACGCTATATTGAAAGTGACGTTAGGAGTACCTATAACCGTCGGGTGTGTATGAGAAGATGTATGAGTGGCAATGAAGCGAAAGTGGTCTGTCAGGATCGGACAAATGGGGATCCGTGATCTCTGCCTACCCTACAAGGAAACAGGCGTGATGTGTACGTATGTTATTTTTCATTCTCTAATCTAAGGTGACGTACACAGTAACAAACTCAATTTCCGAATTGGGAACTGTATCCCGCGACATAAAGCATCTTAGTCACGTTTGACATATCTCTGAATTAGTACGGGATATATTTGTATTTATGAAACTCTTCTATTTGTGTAGCTAGTATATTTTTTTTATCTTAGATAATTTTAGGTTATTTGGTTTTATTTATAATCAAAGTAATATGTTTTATTACATAATATACAAGAAAAAGTTATAGTACATTAATTGGAAGCGAATACATTTGCCCGATATTATGTGTCTCTTAGTATTATTTATCTACCGTTGCATTGGTATTATGTAAATGAACCTTTTGTCCCTTTCCGTCGCATGAGGCGACAAGCAGACCTAAAAACCGTATACCCACGTAGTGTGATGAAGGGTATTTAGGAACCTTAAGAAGCATATCTCCAATTTCTCTAAGTTCTACGTGGCCTACTCCAACCAACTCTACCTTCCACATCAACCGCTCCATGTGCCCAAACCACCTTTACATACCCTTCTCCTTCTTACCACAACGTAAATGAATGACACAATTCAATACCCTATCACACATTACATTATACATTTTCCTGAGGGACCTCATCTCTACCGCATTAATAATTCTGCTTTCGTGATTCTTCCACATCATATGAAATGTTCGCGTTTAATGCCGGGATTCTCTGTAACTCCTGTTAGAGGTATTTGATATTAAGTACCCTTCTCAATTCAACAAATGGAATGAACCACATTAGAGTTACTAAATTCTGTATAGACTGCAATGTCTGTGTGTCTCAGGAAATAGTCATATTTATTCACGATATTATATTGAATAATACCGGAGACAGATCTAAACGCAACAATAGTGCTTAAGATAATAGTGACGTCAACATGTCATCACGACTCCAGACCGATTGGATGTGATAAGTCTTTTCTGTAATTGGTACATTTGATTTGTTTTCTCACTTACTGACGTTTTATTGGTCAAGATACCTAGCCTAGCTTCATGATTTTTTATACACAATTTTCTGTATGGGACTAGACTATAATGAGCATCTTATTTAATATCTCAGATAAGTACCACAGCCTTACTAGCATGAGACATACCAAGTCTATTTTCATATAAGTCTCAATGTATATTTATTCATAACAGGACGCTAGCCGAAAAAAGAACCATTATCAGAACCCCAATAGGTTCAAGACCTTCACGTATGTTCCAAAAATACGTTTTAGTGAAATATGGACTTTTTAGCAAGCCCAATTATAGAGGAGGAAAGGGGCAAATGGTCTCCCGGAAAATAGAACCAAATGGGGATCCCAGAGATAAATGAGGATACTCGTTTGAAGCTATGACCGCAATATACTTACGAAAACACAAATAGAATATAACATTGTATTTTCGACCCGTACTATTGTGAAAAAAGATACATGTATACAGTGGCTGTCCTGATTCTCTGTAGTGGGGTAGGCTGAGATCATGGATCCCCATCTGTCCTTACAAACCACTTTCGCTTTACTGACACACACACACACACACAATTCCTCATTTACACTCGACAATTGTAGTTATTTGAAAATACAACACGGAATGAGTAAATGATAATGGTGAAAACAAATATATAATAATAAAAATAATCTGACTTGATCATTAAAAGTTCACTACATTGTTAATATTCAAAACTGTTAGAGAGCTTTAAGAACTTTAGTTTTAAAATCTAAGTTGTAGAAATTAGATATAGATTTATAATAACCAAAACGTAATTAAAAAATCTATCCAACCATATACTTATTATTGGAAAATACTTTTTTGGATTTCTCAGACGGTGTTTTAAATGGAAATGACCTCAAAGAAATTGAAATTAATTGGCATGAAGGCGACTCGTCAATTCCAAAACGTTAATGGAGTTTCAAAGGAAATCTCTCGTGAATTTTTATTACATACGTTTTGATTATTTTTGAAAGGAAAGTTTCATAACGTTTTTTTTAATAGGTTCCTCTAATTAATGTTATGTAGCAAACCTTTTAATAACTAAAAATTGTCAAGCATTTTATGTAGATTCGTAATTTATGTAGGGATCATTAATTGTCATTAATTTGTTAAGAAGTCAGAGGTTTTAGGTGCTATTCCCAGTAGCAGGATAAATAATTACAAATTTCAATCTAGTCGTTGATATTTTAATGTGTACAAGAGTAGTGGCATGATTATGTCCTTCAATGTCGCATTACGTTAATGTCGTCAATAACAATATTAAAAATGGTGAATAAATAAATTAATCTTATAGAAGTAGCATACCACAAGTCTTGAACAAAGTTACGAAGGGGCTAGTTTAATTAATATTTATTGTTTCTTAAATATTATCAGATTTTTTTCAAGTAATCAAGAACACTATTCTACTTTCGTACTGTTAGGGCGGCCGTTGGTTCAGGCTTTTAAAAAAAACTCTTTTTCACTGAATACCAAGCTTATTCACTAAAAGTTCAATTGAGTTTTATGAAGTCGATGTTTGATAGCTATCAGTACTGACGTGGTTGAGTGTTGGCTAAGAACTGAATCAAATATAAGAAATGAAGTAAAGAATGAAATATGCTGAGCTTGCTACTCGTATTGACGTCATCGGGAAAAATACTGAGGTCTGAGGTAATCGGTTATTACCTTATATTCAAGATTATAACAGTACGTACATACATATTCTCTTTTGTGTTATAAATAGTTGCTTCACATTGATTGAAACAGTGGCTCTTTCCTGGAATATGCAATAGTCAGCGCTTAATTGTAGTAAGAGTTTAAATTGTACAGTAACTGTCTATTCGACCCACTTTCCTTCAATTAGTGACTTAACTTGCAATTTAAATATATATTCCCTATGGAAGATTGGTAGAACTATTATATAGTATTGACTGTATTTAAATGTTACTGAAATAAATTAATAAATATAGGTCATAATATAATAGCGGCTGTAAGTAATAAGACCTCTAAGTTCTTTTAAGAAAGGTCCTAAGTTCGAATCCCGGCTGTAGAATGTACCAATGAATCCAATGAAATGTTTTTCATTTACGTACATAATTTGCAGTCGTTATCGGTGAGGGAAAACTTCGTGAGGAAATCTGCCTATCTACCGCGCCGCAGTAAAAAAGGAGTGTGTATGCACAATTCGTGAAGCGTATGGTATGTATGTGTTTATGTAAATACATGTTTCATATTCGTGTCTTAATATGGCTTATTTTATGCTGATCTTTATAAATAACTATAAAATTGTCGCTTTAAATTATTTTATTTTACTTAGAACAATATCAATATGAACTATTGTTTTAACCGCAGCAGAAGCAGATATTAAATATCTATAATAATATTATAAAGCTGAAGAGTTTGTTTGTTTGTTTGTTTGAACGCGCTAATCTCAGGAACTACTTGTATTAAGATAAATACTGATTAGAAAAGTTTTATTTTAGTAAGGTTTTCGCAGTTAGTCTGATTAACAAATATAAACACAAAGCTTAGAATTAAATAACCGTTTACATTTCAGTATAACGAGTATCATATTAACATATCTTTGTTTCATTAGCATTTAAAAACGTCTTCTGCCCGACATAGAACATTTCGAAAACTTAGCATTTAGCTGGAAGTCTGAAATTTTGACCGAAAATGAGGAAATGAATTAATACTCTGTCATATGTGCATAACATTTTAATCATATTTTAGTTATGAAGTGCCTGCAGCTCAGTGTTTCTGTTTTTTAATGTTTTCTAAAGAGATATTCTAATGACTCTTCTGCAATCACTCTGGATTTAAAAGCAGAATTGTATTTTATTTCTCAGAATCTTTGCTGTCTACTTATATTTGCTCTTCTTTCCCTTAATCATAGCAATACAACTATAAAATAAAAGGTAGTGATGTAATGAAATATAAAAATATGAATAAAACTAAATCTATATCTGCAGACTTCTCCGTTAAACACATTCATAAACTATAAATCATTTTTGAAGCAAACATAGTACTACCATAAATTTAAGTTTAGCAATTCTAAAATCACTGAGTGATGGTGTCAAAGAAACGAAAGAGGTTTATCAGGTCAGTTTGGGGATCCGCGATCTCTGCCTACCCTTCTACAGAGAGATGGGTGTGATGTGTATGTATGCTGATTGTATTACAATACATTATATAAATAATTAAATAATAGTAGTAAGTATACTAACTAATAGTATATAATACTATCAACAGGACAGACTTCATACTTCACATCCCTTTTAACTTAACGGTTTAAGCCCAACGTTATAGGTACATTTGTCGCTCAAAGAGTCTCTTAAATGGTAAATGAAATAAGGTTTGAAGGTAACCTAACCTCAAGCTTCACTGTAAACAAGCAAATACTATGTTAACGTACATTGTTTGTACAATTTATTAAGCTGCTTTGATGTGCTGAAACAGGTTGCTGATTAAGTTGCTTCCAACCGGAGTCAATATTAAATGAATTCCGACAAGAGTACCTGTAAATGAATCAAAAATGGTAACTTTCGATCGATTGTTTACAAAATTACTTAACAATTAATCATGAATACGCGTACTTTTTTTCCTTCTGGAATGAACCCACTCACACTCACTCACAATCATTTCATCAGCTATGGTATAGTTATAGAGGTGGCACCAGTAATAATATAATATAAAGAATAATATTTGGATATTATTACACCAATTGAATAAGCCCTTGGTTCGTACATTTAAGACTTATGTTAAGTCAACGTATATTTAAAAAATGTATACATATTATACATATACAGATAAATACATATATAGCATGTATAATCAATGACCAGACTGGAAAGCACTAGAAAAGCGTAGTTCTTAACTCTACCTCCACCAGGAATCGAACCCGGGACCACACGATTAGCGCTCAGGTGTCTAACCGATCGCGCCAAGGAGGTCGTCGCTAGTAGTACTATAATATGTTTGCAGATCGTCAGGTATTTGTTAAATAGTCTCCATGTAGTCTCTATCTCTTCATTGTATCTTACGATATGCACGAAATTAAGGCATGTGCCCTAGGAGGTAATTTGAATGCTAACTTACAATGAACCACCGATATTAAATGGTAAAATTGTTGTAATATTTATCTATAGAATTAAATCGAATTATTTGTCAACATACCTATATGACAGAACATTTGAAATTTTTTACGTGAGCATATTGTTCAGTAAAAAACTAATATTATATACATATTATATAAATCTTATTAATTATCAACTAAGACTAAATTGTTTACTGAAATATTAACATTCCGGATCAGTACTTGACATTTTCCTTTCCTATATACTTGTTCATAACTTGACACAAACAAAATATTGTTTGTAGAGTAAATAAAAGCAAGAAAAGTCTAAAAATATAAGCTCCAACATACCTACCTTCTTACGATAGGACGAAGAAGAGTACTAAGGTAAATATTGGCCCTAAGGCTATCTGAAGATCAAATATTTGAATCCTTTGCTAATTTGCCGAGGCAGGATTTATGAGAAGTTTTCTAAAAAAAATAAGTTTTCAAAGGAAAACCTAAGATCAAAGAAACATATAACTTGACTGCAAAAAGGTATTCAATATTAAAGGTATAAATACATATATGTACATTCATGTCGTTGAAATTTCAAGGTGTCCATAGAATTATTACCTTCGCAATTGTGGAGATGGAAACCTGAACCTCTGACTACTCCGCAAGGGTTAATGGTCGTGACTGCGTTTTATACTCATCACGCCCATTTCCCTGTCCCATCTTAAAGAACCACTTACACTTCATCAAAACTCACCTCTTCTTACACACTCGACGGTTATCTGTACTTCTAATGACACCCTTTTTCGATACGACGTCTATCTGAATGTAATATGTATTAGTATAATATTTACTGTGTATTAGTAACATGTAACGGTATTCTAATTTAATTTCATTTGAAATGCACATCCAACGCACTGTGTGGATTTTGGCCAGTTTTGTGGGTTATTTGACTCACTGTGCGGCTTGTTTCATCGGAAATAGAATATTGACTTAGTGCGTCAAATGGTTAATTGAACTGCATATTTTGCTGCATTTGAACGCATCAGAAATATCGGTAGGTTTTGTGTTTATTACAATCAGTGGCTTAGTAAATTACATATAGAAATGGAGGTAATTAGTAAATGAAATATAGAAAGAGGGAATTTAAAAAGTTTTGTGTAAAATGTTCATATTATCATTACTACTCCGAGATATTAGCATTACTTCAAGGATCTGGCCACCCCGATAGGGATTAAAGGACATGCATTTATAAGTAAAGTACTCTTTTTTACAGCAAGCATTATTGTCAGACACAGGCGTGATGTGTATGTATGTATGTACATATATATGTATATACTCATATAAATACGCGAAATTGCCACATACTCATTACTCCATAAGCTTAAGTGTACTTAAAGTTCAGGTCGGCTCGGTCATCGCATCCTTTTATATTTACGTTTATTGTAGTTTTATACGGTTACGAGACAGCTAAACCGAAATTGGTGTCTGCGGTGTCTCAAAGTTATTTCGATTGTTAGTTGGACTCAAAGCTTAATATCGATTCTATGTAAAGGTGTATGTGTTTCATTGTTATTCAACTGTAAATTGATACACTTAAATTATTCCCTTCAAGACTGCTTTAATAGTTTGATTTCAGGATGAACTTATTGACTCCAATAATCTATAAGTTACAGTAAACTGTCAATAATCATAAAACTAGTTACATAAATTAATAATGAACTCAAAAAATATTTCTTATGCTTACTGTTGATTTTCAATTCATTGAATTGAATCATCATCAATTCATTGATAATTCAATTCAATTAGAATCATTCGACTTAAGACGAATGCCCCCCAACAAAATGTTATACAAGTATGGCAGAATATACATATATATCTACATACTTTCCCATGTAGGTAAAACTACCCATAATGACTCCCATTAACCTTAGCCTTCGTCAATCGGTGTCATCCCTTCGCATAACACGACCAGACCCTAGAACACCCATCCAATAGTATTATTAAATTCCCAAATGCGTTAACTATTAACCCTTGCGGGGTAGTCAGAGTTTCAGGTTACCAAACAACTGACCTACACCGTTTTTTTTTTCGTTATAGAACTATTCTTTTTAATTTAAAATTATACAATGCTATATTTCCAATATTCATGCTAACAAGTAACTTAGGGGATATCACATCTCCAAGGTTCTGTCCACCCCTTGAGGGATCAAAGTACGTGACTGTATTTGTATCAACTATTCCATGTTAATTATGTATGCATGCTGACATGAAACATGATTTAAAGTATGCGCTTATTTAAGTGTGTCATAAGGTCTTAAATTAACTACATATTCCAAAATTGTAGAGTTATCACTTAAGCCTTGAAAGTCAAGAGTACTGTATTTTATAATTTACATGCATACATACATGTATTCACGCCTCAATTCGATAGACAAAAACTATAGATCGCCACCTGGAACGATCCTGACAAATCATTCTTGCTTCACCCATACCCATTAAACTTCTCATACTTACAATACTTTATCATATTTTATAATACGTTCCTCTTAAAGTAAATTTCAATGATGAACGTGGAATTAATATGACATAGTACAATATAAAGGCGCTTTTACATAATAGAATATTGTAATCTGAAATGAGTAGACGCTGCCTTAACGTGATAACATAGAAGAGATAATAGTCTGAACCTTAAGGTTGTTGTCATAGCGTAAGCCTTAGCTTTGAGCGAAAGAGGCTTTAAAATATACCTATACTAGTTTCCTAAGATGCTCATACTTATCATACTCATATCATATCATGCTCATAATACAAACAAACACTTTTACGCCCATAATCAAGGTCAAAGTCAAATGTTTTTATTAAACATAAGTACATGTACAGTACATTCATTGAAAGTCAAAACATTTGTCTGACATTGGTTGTCTCTTACATGGGGGATATATATATATATCTCTTGTGGGATAGTTACCATATATAGTTAGTTGTGTGTTGTCCCACTAGTTAGTATCCAATGTGACAATCGCGGAGTTAGTAATTCTATGGCCACCTTGAAACCCACGTGTTGACCAGATAGTCAGTACTCAATGTGACAAAAGGTAAACCTTGTCGCTATTTACTAGGACTATTTTATAAGTCTGTATTTTGTATTGATTAAACTATCGCTTGTGCTGTTTGCTTTAGATTCTTAAATACATGTTCATTAAATAAACTGAAATATTATGAACAAGCAGAGAGGAAATCAAGAGAACAGCATTATTATTACCTCTACCTCCACCGAGATATGAACCTTAAACTGAAATAACGTTGCAGGGGCTAGCTACTAGTATTTCTGTCTCAAATAATTACTAGAACAAACTTTATAACTAGAATGGTAGACACATTATAAGTACATGAAAAATTGATATACATTTTTCTAAGTACTAATTAAAAATTTCATTCATGACAAGAAAATTCCTTGTACTGAAATATTCCTTTGACTTTATGAATACCAGAACTGTCTAGTCTCCAATTATTAAATACATATAATTACGTTCTCATTCTTTTTTGGGGTTGATAGTAACCTTAGGCTATCTAAGTGTTAATGATATATTTATGATTATATTTCTATGATTACACCATGTCCTTTAGTTGCCCTTTATATGTACATGTAGAAAAGAAAGATGGAAAATGACACATTATTCCTTTACACGCATATATACACTTCACACCCGTTTCCCTGTAGAGGAGTAGACAGAGATCACGGATCCCTATCTGTTACGATCCAGATAAACCACTTTCACTTCATTAACGCCTCATACACCTCCACAAACACACTTGGCAGTTATAGATACTTCTAACGTGACCCTTTTTCAATATGGAGTCTATCTGACTGTCATATTTCTTATTGGTCCGGCCCTACGTAGCTTTTAGTCAAAACATGTTAACTATATATACTTTTATGCTTGTCTAGGACGTGAATAAAATGCTATCTAGCTTCTGTTCTTTCCGGCATGTTATATTAAAGCAAATTAAGACCCCATTAGGCAATCGCTAACTACATGTCCCCAATAAAACATATTCATACCATCATGACTTCGATACTAAACTTAAAAGTGACCAAGGAGATAATTATTTGTCTGAAGTTCTATCCACCCTAATAGGTTTAAATAGGCGTTAATGTTTTTATATCAATCCTGAGTATCCTTATAACAATAATTGTTGAACAATTGGGTTTGAAATAAACTAAAACCTGACATTTATTTAACCTATGATTAGTTTGAAACAGTTTTGTTTGTGCTTCTCAACTGGATCATAAATAGTAGTTGGGTTGAATAAGTTTCTAGTATTTGTATTAAACATACTAATACCATATGGATAAGTACATACATACACATCACGCCGTTTGCCTGTAGAGGGGTATGCAGAGATCATGGATATTTCCCGATCCTAGCAAACTACTTTCGCTTCATTGTAATTTATACACCTCTTCATACACACTCGGTTAACTTAAACTATATAAGCGTGTTTTGTACAAAATATTCATATAAATATACTTGCCACCTTCTTTACCTTTAAAGGTAGTCAAAACTATTGAAACAGAATAAAACTTCATCATCTTGTATTACTATGGAGTTAGATCTACGTGTTGACCAGTTAGTCTGTAGTGAATGGGACAGGTTAACATGTAGTTATAGAATTACTGCCTCTGTTATTGCGGAGATAGACTCCGGACTACTGTCTACCCCGAAAAAGTTAATGGTCGTAAAACTGTTTTGGTATTGGACCAGATATTTACTAGAATATACATACATACTCTTTACGACTTGTATATACAGTCTCCCTTTTTTATTGTGGCTGGGCCTTGAGTGCCTATCTCCGTAATTTTGAAGGCATGTTAGTTATGGGTCACTCAAAGCTCGTGTTTCACTAGGTAGACAGCAGCCAACCTGATAGGTAGTGAGCCGTATCGACGTATTTTTTCCCTCACCGTTATTACCAACACTCTCGCATATAAGTACTTTTATATCGTGTATTAACATTCTCTCTTTATCGACCTATAGTTCAATGAACAGTGAAATTAAGATCCTCTTACGAACGGTCTTATTTCTTTACAAATTGAACACATGTGTATTTTCCTAAAAAGGAAAAGATAATTAAGGTTCCAAGTCTTTCTTTCTGGTTATTCGTATGAGTTTACTATAGGACTTGGGGCATATATAATTTAAAACTATATTTGATAAGGGAAATGAATATTCGTATAATATTTGTATTGAATATAACTACAATTATTGTACATAAACATATTTCACCAATGTTCCTACAAAGGGATAGGCGGAGACCCTGGATCCCTATTCTTCCTGAACCTGACAAACTGGTTATGCTTCATAAAACTCAAACACATTCTCATTCATATTTGGCAATTAAAAGTCCTTCTAACTTGACCTTTTTTTGAATATGTCGTCATACATATAAGAAGAAACCAGATAGCTTCGCTACTATATAATACCAAGTGCATTATATCTAGTAATTACGTACTAGCTGAAATTAATAAGAATTACACACATGCACTGATTTACACAAAACAATAGAATATTGCGAGCATTCCATAACAATCGGCAACTCTAAGTTGTACACAACGAATATAAGTACATCTTTGTAACAATAGGTAATAAATTATAGAAGAAACCGTACGTTACATACGTTCGCAGATTATAACATTGCGGTGTAGAGTGGCTGTAGCCCAGTGGGTAAGAACTCTAAATGTGTTTTTCATTTACGTACATAATTTACAGTCGCTAACGGTGAGGGAAAACATTGTGAGGAAACCTGCCTATCCTTCAGGATAGGTAATAGTCAGTGCCTATATACGGCGATACGGTTCGCTACCTATCACGTTGGGTGCTGTCTATCTAGTGATACGCGGGCTTCGAGTGACCCATACCTAACATGCCTTCGAAATTTCGGAGATGGGCACTCAAGCCTCTGACTACCCCGCCATAATAAAAAAGGGTGTGTATACACAAGTCGTGAAGCGTATGTTATGTTTATGTCATACATATATGGTGTAATTGCATGTCCCTAAATTTTTCAATATTTACGCATCGCCTTTAAAGAACAACTTGATTTAAGAGTTTGCAAACCTACGTAGGGGGAACCAAATTGATAAATGAACCATCGAACTCCCACTTCGAGTTAATAAATCAAACTTAATCACGAAGTTGCGAAGTGAAAGCGAACACTTCAAACATTGAAACTAATTGCGGTACGACAATTTATTCAATTGAAAAACATCAACCTTTGACAAGTTTTTAATTAAGACTTTTCTTTGCCTTTTCTTTGGATAACTTGATTTGTTACGTTCAAGTTTGTATCTTCTTGTTTTATTATTTTTGCACGTCACGCAAAGTGATTTAGTGGAGGAAGTTTAGGTAAATTTAAATTATGAACAAATAGACTTTCATTTTTATCAATCCACTACAACATTATAAGTTTAAAAACATGAGTGAGACATAAACAATGCACTAATAAGATAACAAAAAGGAACCATTATCTATGCCCCACCAAATAGAGATCGATAAGAAATAGTCTAACGTATTGTTTTATTGCACTGAACATTTTCACGATTAATCTTTGAAAATGTACTTAACACTGTTTATAAGTTTATACATAAATGTACAATAACAGTATGTACTGTTCCAACGTGGAAATCGAACACCGAACTTCCTGTACCGAATCCTTTAAACCACCAACTGCACCACAGCTTTTCAACTAAAGACCAATCTTGTCAGTGTAACTATATGAGTTTCTCAACTAACATTCAACTAGTACTCCGAATTAATGTAACTGGGGCAAATTTGTCTCTGTAGTCTCGCAAACAGATCTTTGTGTAACAATGGGAATACTAAATACTGTTAGATGCAGTCCTGTGTTATTCTGGGGCTAAAATATGGCGATGGAATAGCAATCTGTCACAGAAGCTCCACAATGATGCCTTAAGCAAAGGTTGTATTTATGCTTAAAGTGACCAGGGAGATATATATTGATTTTGAAGTTTTTGAATAAGTGATTTTAAATTTATTTTGTGTGATATTTGTTGTTTTTATTATTATTACTCAAATAAAGTATCTTAAAACTATTATGTATGTTATATCGCATTTGTCCCCCAAGAATTGTTTTATTTTGAAAAGCATTAAAAGTGCGTTTATACGAAGTTTCTATAGAATATATTTATATATTCTACTCGAAAGGGCTTAAGAGACGTAAATGTAATATGTATGTAAATGGAGTTTTAGATTTCCCATTTAGCCTGTACTAATTATTCAACACGTTACGTTGGTTGTGTTTAATTAAGATATGCTTTTGAGATGCATTTAACACGTATATCTACATCTGTGTGAAAACTGACTTTATGTGAATGCAAGACTACACGTGTATAAGGATGCACGTCTTTTTAACCTTTTCATGCTGTAAATAATATTAACTTAATATGTTTAAGAGTCTCAGGATTTTTGTTCAGTTTACAAGAAAACAGGACTTTGGCCATGTTGCAATGGCCATGGTCACGGGTCAGTTGATCCCATTTTCTTGTATGGTATATTACCTTTGTTTTACAGTCGCTAATAAAATTTAATTTTTCCTTTATGTATATAAATATTGTTTATTCTAACAATGTTTTGATGAACTCATGGTCTTCGGATGGATGAAAACGGATGAGTTATATGAATGTAATAAAAAATATCCATTGTTATGAAACAGAAACTGACTGTACTGTAAGTTTTGATCAACTTATGTTTAAAAAATATGTATTTAATAGTTTAATATTCACGTTAACGTTATTTAATGTCTTTAAGACAGAACGATGGAAATACGATAATATGTTCTAGGTTCCTTTTTAGCATGTATATTAGGTTTGTGTCGATATATGGAATATTCGTGACATTGACCAGTCCTTTATCGCTTCGTGCCACTTGTCAGGAAAAGCGTCATTTAGCAATCTTTTCACATATTTAATACATAAAATTACTGAACTGGAAAGTAGATGAAATTTATTATATTCAATATGTTCATAAACATGCGACGTTTATCGACAACTCTCACAAAACTATTCCACTACCTTAAACAAGGATTCAATAAATTCGTAGCAAATTCATGTTGTTCGTAGCACACATATTTGCCCTTTAGCAATATTTCAACTTAGTCTATACTACGAGCAGGGCCCAAGTCATGCTTTTTTCGAAATTGTAGTTCAACATCATTTCAGTAATAGTGTGAAGTTGTTAGCGAAATAGCAAAATTGAAAAATTTCACCTTATCATCAATGGCGAATTTTTCACTTTTGCTATTTCTATATGTGTGCTACGAACAGCATGAGTTTGCTACGTATAAAGTAAATTATTGTTTAGGGAGTGTCAATTTCACACTATAACTGAAGTGATATTCAACTACGACTGGGCTAAAATATATTAGTAGACCAGGTCAATATATTAGTAGACCCCAGATGTTACATAGACTTTAAGCGTCCGGCTAAGTTAGCGCTGAGTAGAAGCCTTAATCTTATTACTTCTCTATTATACTAGTAGTTGAAGGAAGTTTCAAAAGCCTTTCAACGGAGGTTTTATAGGAAGTATATAAAGGATCTTCCGGTCTAAGCTATGGGAGCACAATGGTAAGTTAAGGCTATTTTTCCGACAAAGCAAATATATTGTCAACCATTTTCTCTTAGTGCATCAGAGACTTTTACGACTATTAACCTTTGCAGTTAGTCAGAGGATCGAGTGTCCATCTCCGCAATTGTAGTGAATTTATGACCATGTTGAACCCACGTATCGACTAGATAGGCATTACTCAATATGACAGGTGGCAATTATCGACATTAACTAGAGCTAGGTAGGTAGATTTATTCACGACGGTTTCCGTCACATTAATATTCATATAAAGGGATATAAGAGAAATATTGTGATGCATCAATCGCACAAGTGATTAATGTATTTTATTTATATCCTAATTAAGCATCGTACTGTTATTGGGAATTCCTTGAAATCTTGAATGATGTAATAAAAATATCACATAGATAACAAATATATTGCCAATTAAGACGGAATTTATTATGAATATCAGAATTTCAAATATACTCCCCTTGTTAATTTATGAACCCTTCACTGAATATAATTGGATAATATACGGTATTAGCATCGACCTATAAGCCGGATATATGAAATGAGTGCTTACTTTCCTGGAATAAATTTAAGCTTTGTTTCTGAAAAATTCAAGTTAGTCTGGCACACAAATTAATCAACAAAACAATAGGTTAATTATCACAATTATAATATGTATTTTTCTTCACACGTTAATTTAGTTAAGGACGAGGGGTAAATCATGGAGTAATTAATAAGAGGAGTGGGTCTTACGCAATATTTCTATGGAAACTAGCGTGGTATTACGCGGGGTGAGACGCGGTACACCAGATGGAGGGTAGATATTACAACCAATCAAAACACGGCATCGGCCAATCAAATTAGGTATTTTCTTTCTCCTACACATTTTTAGACTCTGCACCAATTAAAACACGCCATTTGGACTCCGCAACGCGTAACGGAGACCGCTCCTTACGCCGGGTCCTCTTTATATTTGGTTCGTGGGGTAAATGGATTCAATTGAGTGAAGGGCTACCAACCAGTCACTATTGTCCCAAATAATATCGCAATCCCATCGAATGAATATTCATGTTAAGAAGTTCTAGGAAAAAGTAACGTGTCTCTGAGATGATTTCCACTCTAAAAGAGAATAAGGGACGTGAATATTTACTTACTTAAATTAGTAAATTAAGTTTTGTGATATATTTCGGAGTGTGCAGCGTAGGTTAGTTAGATCACCCTAACAGGTAACCTTTCGATGACGTACTAATTACAAGGTATAAATAATATAATATAATAATAATAACAAATGTACACACACACCGCAGCAGCTGCGTGCGGTTTATGTGATTTATGGTTGAATAGGTATTCATGTATGAGGTAAAATAGTATATTACAACCATATATCTACATGAAGTATAATACTAAGGAGATTGCCTCATAAAATAGGAAATACAAGCTGATAAAAGGAAGCCGTAGAATGGTTAAAGATCTTAGCAATGCTATGGAAAGGTTCTCAAGTTTATAACCGATTCACGAGATTTATCGTTTTAATGTCTATCTTTATATTCAGTATAATATTGCGCTTATTGCCGTTTAAAGAGGTAATCAGATGTTACTGGCATATTTTTCCTATAATTTTTATGTATATTAGTTATTCATACAGGTAGCAAAATGATAATTACCGTACTTTTTCATTGAATAAAACATCAAAATTCAAATATCACATTTATTTAAAGTACTTATCTATTTCTTGCATCAAACATTATTTTGAATGTTAATTCTAATATTTACACCATTGTTATTATATATATTACGAATAATAATATTAAGTACAAAAATACATCGAAATAAACAACTGACCGTTCTAAATATTATTTGCTATTCTAAAATTAATCACATTCGTATTAATAGCACAAATATATTATAACCTACATTTCACACATTTTCAATCTTACAGTGATAGTTGACGTATTATTTAATACTGTCTTCCAAAATAAACTAATATATTATGATATTTTCAAGAATGCATTTTTACTAATCACTTGCTGAAAAAAATAAGCTTCAATCAACTTAAAATGAGGCCGATACTGGATTGTCCATTTACTATTAATTTTATTTTAATGTTCATAGAGAATTTGAACGATTTTAATTTTTATTTCAAATTCGATATTTTAAATAGTTACCAAGTAATAATTTACATATATGACTTAACGCCTTTTTATAACTTAAAACATTATTTTCCATCCGGACATTCTAACTACCACAGCTCCTCATACCCACTCGGCGAATACAAGCGTCTTAATAACATTATGTATTTACATTTACTATAACAGCTAATAACATTATTTTACATTAAAATAAATCAATCCATATACATACTATACACATCTTGCGATCACGTCTCTCTCATTAAATAATAATAATAAGCTTTTATTCATTTAAACACATTGGCATACACAAACATGAAATTAAAAAAAAGAGCGAACAGTAGTTTATACATGTAAATTAATAAATCCTACATGTGCATGTCATAATAAATCCCGTGGTATTTATTATGACATTTATGAATAGTACTTCAACACATTATTTTTTTCAGGTTTTGATGGCTCATTTTTATGAGACGATGATATTGTATTTCAAAACATATTATTGAGTAGGTTATTTATCAACACGTAGAGAAAAAAGAAATATCGTGACTTTTTATATCTAGAGTAAAGCCATAAAATATATTGTAAGCACTATTCAAAAAACCACTATGAATAATTAAATTAACTTAGTTATGTATTCGAAATACTACGGTACACACACGAAAGCCTTGAAATGTAAATTAAACACAACCTTTACAAATTTCTGAAACTTTACCACGAGAGTAATCGTTTTGAGTATTGAGGTTGTATTTACCCCCACATACAAGCATGTTCTAACCATTACAACCTTATAAACACTTAAGCCGTGTACGAAACCATCTGTCACGTTTGTGTCGTGACACATCATATAGGTAAACAATACAAACAGGAAGTTATACAGCTGGTATATTCGTTGTGTGAAGAAAATGCTAGGCGATAATAATAAAAACTTCAGAATATTATGGTTATACAGTGTGAAAGTAAGCCGAAGAGAACTTTGAACATGATTTATTTTTATTATCTTGAGCTTTTATGTATTTTATGTTACACAAAATCTAACATTTTCACGACTCATTTACCTTGCGAAGAGTTCAAAGTTTCACGAGTTCCCTAATTGCGAAGTTAGTATTTCTAACCCATAGTCAGTACCGTATGTGACAGGTAAGTCTAGCCTTTGACAATTATAGATTATTCTTATTAAACCTGTTCTAAGGAAAACGCATGTTTCCCATGATGTTTTTGTACATTGTAGTTAGTACAAAACGCAAATGTAATTTTGTATATAGAAAATTTCAATACTTCATTTTCATTGTTGCCATAGCACAAGAAGGTAAATATTAAATTCCTTTTCCAAAAATAGAGCTCTAAATCCAGACCTATAAATCTTACTATGAAACGTTAACATAGCGGACCTAACGTACCTGTCAAAAACAGTTCTTCAAAGCACCAAAGCTCATCTTTTAGAAGAGGACTTTACATCGCTTCAAAGCCAGAGCTTGGTCTCATTTCACGGTTACTCTGACCTTAAAATCTATACTAATATTATAAAGTTGAAGAGTTTGTTTGTTTGTTTGAACGCGCTAATCTCAGGAATAACTGGTCCGAATTCAAAAATTCTTTTTATGTTAGATAGACCATTTCTTAAGAAAGACTTTAGGCTAGGCTATAACACTACCTTGCTACTAATAGGAGCCAAGAATATAATATAAAAACCAAATTATAATTACAGTGCCAGCTATGTTTCATGTAATGAAAACTTAAAAATGTGGCACTTTACTTGATATTGCTTGTTGTTCTTAATACAACCTGAATCTCATTACACTCATACTATTATTACGTGGTTGTGAACCCCGATTTTTATCAGATTTATGATCGATTACAATGTTCCACGAACTCACTTAATATATTTCCTGTTTGTATGAACAAGTGAATTTTCATTTCAATTCTCTCACGCACAGTAGGATTTACTGTGAATTCAATATGAATACTTTTTTATCGACTGCTCTACGAAAGGAAACAATTTGTTAGCAATTTTTCGATCACTCTCTACTCGTCAATGAATTTGCACTAGAAAGTCAAGGTAACAAAATAAATCTGCATTCAAAGTTTTTCCGTAACACCTATTATGTAGATTGGAACATAACTCCAATATAATTAACTGAATTATATTTACCTGTTCTAGAATAAAAAAATTGTTGTGTGAACAGAAAACTTTGTGTAGTCTAATATGTTTATAATACTTGATAAAAACGTACATATTTATACAATTTATTTACTATATGAGACCTTTGTCGTATACCTTTATATAACCCAACGTTTCAACCCAGTTGAATAGGCCGTAGTCACGAGAAGTCGTCCCTCATAATATAGTAAATAAAATGAGTACAAATCGCGAGTGTTTAACAAACATACTTATACAATCAACGCATCGCGATACTTATATCCTACAAATACATATAGATACGTATACAAATGTATGTACATTATATCCTTTATTTTCTTACTGTCAACTGTTACTATCCGAACTGGTAATATTCTCCAAATCGGGCACTTGGAGCAACTTAATATGGTTCGGCGGAGCGTGGACTGTGAATACGGCGAAACTATTAGAACTTTTGATCCCAACGAGCTCTGGTCCGTTGAACTGTTCTGTCCTTACAGGTGATGGGTCGGAACTGACGCTGTGACCAATCAGAGACGTTTCTTCGAAGTGAACGACGTGTTTCACCGACTTAATCTTGTTGTTCTGCTAAAAGAAAATGTGTATAACGTAAGTTATTAATGAAGAAACGCGTGACACGGGTTTGGTGGAAATGTTGTGATTTTGTGTAGGAAATAGATGTGGGATTTCATTTATATTGCTGCTTAATAATAATGATAATAAAAAAATAATTCATCATTTATCTCAGGAATATAAACCCATAATAAGACATAAAACACAAAATAAACATAAATAAATAAATTCACTGATTACGAATGAATATAATAAGTATATCGGCACGCAATAGTCATCTTACAATTTAAAATAGATATAAAGTAGTCTTTTTGTGACGAATAAATATAAAAACCCTCCACTAACAATCGACACTTAACCCCTTATTACCTCAAGGGATAAATTACAATAAACACTCATTATAAGGTAGGCTTGAAACTTTACGTAATTTAATGAACGAAATTAAACGGAAAGTAGAATAAATCAGAAAAGTTTTATCATACTTTCGCTATTGATAACTCCGAGGGTTGAATAAATGAAAAAGAGATAAATTTCTCGGAACCAGTATTAGCCTAGAGCCCTTATAAAACCACTTACATTTTCCCGATGAATTACCGTAGTTGGAATCTTCGTCTTAGAAGTTTCTCGCATCGACATTCCTGAAATACAAATGTCTCTTGAGATCTTCTCAAACATATATCATTCTCCCTACATTCAGTATTTTTAGCTAGAGGAAGTTTGAGATGTCAAGCTGAAAACTATCTTGAACGCTTGCATAACATTTATTTGCATATTTAAATTCCCGCTTGTCGCTTTTAGATATTAGGCTTACCTGATTTCGATACTGTGCATATTTATTTGTCATACTCCTCACTCCCTCCTAATAGGACCATAGTACAGTACTTCTATCATTTAGTACACCATTTCAAATCCTGGGTTATAATTATTATCCATAGAAGCCAAGCATTTTTAAGCAAGGGGCATGTAGAGTTAAACATTTTATTTGCATGTATGCAAAAAACGGATAAAATATAATCGTTACATATATTTTACCAAACATTCCTGTATTTAAATGTTACTTTCAACATATACAAACTATAAAGCCTAAAGCCTGTGAGCATCATTTGTGATGTTGGCTATTGCTCATCTAGTCTATTGTAGACTTTACTTTGTATGGATGACAGCAATCTGCCAAGGCTATCCCAACAAGGTATGTAAATAAGTAACTTACCTCGCATTTCAATAGCGCCTTCCCTTACACAGAACAGCTGTCTCATGAAGGAAGCCAATTTGTGCTTTATGTCCAGCGCATAGGTTCCATAAACGAGTGGGTCGACGCAAGAGTTGGACACTGCCATCATGAATAGCACGCTCTGCACTCGCCCTGATATGATGGCGTCAGCTGAGTCCCGGTCTACGATGTACCTATAGAGATAGTAATATATTATTTCTTTTTATATACACATACGTACATTAACGACCCTCCATCCCTTTGTAGTGGGGTGGATAAGATATCACCTGGGACACTTTAAGCAAAAATTTTTGAATAAAGTTTCATTTATTCATATTTCACTGATCATAGTTATTCTGTTACTTGATTACAATGTAATCAGCAGTATATTATATTGTAAATAATAAATTTGTATACATAATAATATTGAGTAAAAGATGCCCAGTGTTAACAAATTTATTTCTAAATGTATTATCTAAATGTGCTGGAAATAATTCATTCTTTCGTAACATATCGAGGATTAGAAACATGAGTTAGTATTTATTTAGAGCACAGAATATGTCATCCAACCATCCTACTAAATTTATGGATGATTAAGGGAATTAATCTGAAAATTAATACCCCGATCGAGTGGAAGTCTGTACCTATGTCATAGTGCCTTTGAACATTGATGGGTTTCGAATGGCCAGACCCACGCAACATTGCACACTTAAGCCTCTGATAGGATAAGATTACAGCAATATAGATGATACAGGTTATATGATTTTCGATGGCTTGGACATATTATGCGGATGAACGATAGCAGATTGACAAAAGAATATATGTGAGAAGTGGAAGGGCAGTTACGTAGAGGCTAGCTCAATAAGACATACGACAGTCAGATATACGCTATATAGAAAAAGGGTGACGTTAGGAGTAGCTATAACCGCCGAGTGTGTAAAGGAGATGTATGAGTGTCAATGAAGTGAAAGTGGTTTGTCCCGATCGTGACAGATGGGGATCCGTGATCTCTGCCTACCCCTCTACAGGGAATTAGACTTACTGTAAGGTTATGAACAGTTCTCGATTATTTGAATAAAAAAGTATTAACAAAAAAGGTCAAAGTTTGACTTCCCTGAAGGTATTATAGTGCTTAAAGGAACTATTAGAATGTACGTAGCAGTAGGCTTTAGCTATGTCCATTTTCCTACAAAGGGGTAAGCAGAGATAAACACTTGAGATTCACACTCGGCAATCATATGCAACATTGGTGACAGGTTACTAGCTCCTCGCCCAATAGATTAAAATTACCCTTAGTCCCTTAATACCCCTTACGACATGCGGAGAAAAAGGGCAGCTAGTTATCATTCTTTTTATGTCTCAGACTAGCAGGATTAGGCCAGATTGAAAAAAGGTCACGTAAGAAAGACCCATAACCGCCGAGTGTGTATGAAGTGTACGAGCTTCAATGAAGCTAAAGTAATTTGTCAGGATCAGGACATATGGGGATCCTTGATACACGGAATCAGGTGTGATGTGTATGTATGTACTAGACTATAACTCATGATTAATAATTAACGGGAGTTATCGCGTAAGTTTATATATAATAAAGGTAATTTTATTATATAAAAACTTACGCGATAAGTCCTGTTTAATTATTAATCATGAGTGTAAATCGCGAATCTCTTAAAACTATAGACTATAACTTACCATAGCGTAATAAATGCGTAAGGAAACCAACAGATGGCGAATGCTGACACGATGATGACAGTCATACGGAGGGTGCGGCGTCGAGCCCTGGCTAGGGGGCGCTCGTCTGACCTCCGCAAATGAATGCGACTGCAGTCCTCCTTGCTCTTGTCTATGGAGGTTAGGAGAGAATAAGGTTGCATATGTTTATTTATTTATTTACGTAAGAAAACAATGGCATTACAGGTTAACGTTGAAATGTTATTGATAATGTGCGACTGTACGAGTATGAATGAATAGTACGAGTATGTACTTTGATTAGCATATAAATTATGCGATTTGATTATGGTGTATATATGTTTGTTATGTATGGAATCAATTGGGTGACGAACTAGAAATTTGTTATTAATGTCTCATGTAACATAACAATCCTAATATTCATGCTAAAAAGTGACCTAGAAGATATTATCGTGGTCTCCAAGGAACTGTCCACACCGAAAAAGATTAGAAGACGTGAATGTTATTATGTATACAAGTATAGTTACACAAAACGTTTATTAGTGTAAATAAAATATTCAGTAAATAAAAACCTACTGTTTCGTTTAGATAAGTACTAATACATAACTAGAATATAAACGGTTAACGATAACATATCTAATTTTAGTTAATACTTTTGACTGTATCAAAGACCTTCTTAATAATAAGACTGACCCAGGCCTCAAACCACTTTACAACTTTCTCAGTTGTGATGTTTAAGCATTTATTATAATATTAATTATCTAATCCGTTTACCAGTAACCCGAAATGTGTAAACAAATACGTAATTATATCAGTGAAGCGAAAGGGTAGATTCAGAAATTCTGAGTATTTACGATATATCTACCATATCCATTGAAGTGAAATGAGCGTAGCTATTAATGTTTATTTACGTAATACAACCTGTCTTTACCAGGAATTTATGTAAACAGTAATTACGTCTAGGAATATTCACTTTTGAGTTGTAAATTACACAACACGGAAACTTTAGTAATAATTAAAACCACTAATTATTTTCTATCCCGTCTCGGACTTAAAAAGAATGCTGACTAGCTGCCGTTCTTTCCGCCATATCATGGGAAGCGACTAAGAGACTAAGGATGAACGGAATCAATTGGGTGATAGACTAGCAACCTGTCACTAATGTTCCAAATAACATCGCAACCCCATCGAATGCTTCATGCTAAAAAGTGACCTAGGTGATATTATCATGTCTCCAAAGTTCTGTCTACATCGAAAGGTATTAATGGACGTGAATATATGTTATTATATCCATGCTAAACTTACCCGAGATAATTTTAGAATTCTTGGATATCTCGAAGAAAATACAGGAGTAACATGCCGTTATAATGAGGAGCGGTACGAAATACATGAAACAGAGTGTGAAGGCTATATAAGCTGTTTCGTGGAGCTTGTCAGGGAAGGCATTGAAGGAAACACACTGGAGGAACGTAGCGTTGTCAGGCCGCGACTGAACACGGAACACGTAGCTCTGTAACAAACAATTTTAATAAATGGAACGTAACTGGAATTTTCTGCTCGCCGGAACGTTAATAATTTAATAAGTATCGAAGAGTTAGACGTTGGGTTAAGGGTTTTGAAAAATGACAGTTGTTTAAAATTTTTAATAGAATGTTATAAATATTAAATCGCAATATACAAAACATTTGCTTAAACAGTAAAGACAATCTTATAGCTTCAAATACAAATAAATAAACAATATAATGTTTATGAAAATGTTACATGAATGTTCGTATTTAATAGAGAATTATGGTTTGTGTTGAAAACTGAAAATGAGTTGTAAGCAATACAATACAAAGTTGTAAGCAATAAAACGATATGTTTGCATTGCACAATTCAATACCTACACGCTCCATTACTTACAAGAGCCTGTCATTTACACTATCTTAGAACAAGTAGTGACAAACTGAAAATATACTTATTATATGTTCCAGAGAACAATAAAAACAGAGATCGAATGGGTGAAATTTATAGAGTCAAAATGGAAGGAAAATCTGTACGGAATAGGCTGCGTAGAACATAATTATACAGATAAACGTGAAAACATTCTTCTCAAGGGTGTACGCAACGTGAACATTAGAAGAGCATGCATGAGAAGGTTAATGAATGAGAGTGAAGCAAGAGAGATTTGTCAGGATTGATCCATGGCGATCGATAGTCTCTGCCTATCCCCTTAGGTAGGCAGAAGAGAGAATGTATGTATATATGGAGCAATAATGTTGATAGAGGCGTGAATGCATGTGTGTGTGGAACAATAATGTTGATAGTTCAAAAACATTCACTTACCTGTGGAATGCTACATATGAGAGCGAAAATCCATGCAATCCTTAACATAGTTCTACTTCGCTGTTTCGCAACTGGTAGTCGAAGAGGATACAATACTGCGTAGTACCTGATAAAAGATTACATTTAATGGTATTACATACAAATATACGAATTCACGAAAGTACAACCCTTTCAGAGTGATCAGAGTATGAGTGTTCATCATCGATTGAGCATGGCAATGTCTTTTGGTCATTTAAAAACCTACTTTCTACCTGATAATCGATAACTAACGTGACAGGTAACAGTAACAACAGGTAAACAGATAATGACCGTAAACCGTGACTATGGCCTATTTCAAGAAATAGGCAGACTTGCTTTCATTTTTACCCGTAACGATTTTCTTGTATCACAGCACAGGTTAACTTCTTAAATACCACGAAAAGCGTAGGCTTTAAAGGATTGTGTTTCATCTGATACTTTTGACTTTTACAGATATTTCTTAATCGACCTTTGAATTTTTTTTGGTAATAGAATAATTCAAATAGTTATAAGTACTTTTTGAGAAATAAATACTAGACGTTCTTTTAACAGTAAATTACACATACGATTCTATAAATTTAATTCTACATATGCCAATTCTCACTACCAATTAACTGAAGTGTCCAAATTACTGGTGAATTGGTATAAATTAAAATGCTTGATTGTTTTGTAGGGTGTTATTATTAAGTCACGAAAAGATAAATAGATAATGAAGCTTTTTATTTATTTAAGTAAACTAACTTATGTATGTGTTTTCATTAAAACGGAAGATAATTTAAGTAATATTTAAACTTTTAATGAACATGCTATACATGTACTGTACTTTATTGAAACTTTTTGAATTTCAGTTTAAAAATCTAAATTAAATAACAAGGTTAAAATAGCTATATTTGGTGGCTAGATGGCTAGATGTGTAGACTGACCTATCAATTGAAATGCAGACTAACACGTTTGATGACAAGTAAAACCCGAAGGCTCTGAACACCATCAACACTTTGCAAGCGAAGTTCCCCGCCAGCCACGCATCCGTGGACATCCAGGCTATCTGTGGACAAATATTCTATGTTTTAAACATATAATATGTTTTAAATTACTTATTATTCTATGTTTTAAACGTATAATACATATACAAACACATCCTTTAATCCTCTTCAGAGTGACGCGGAGCCTCAACACTATATCCTAAGTCACTTTTAGCATGATGTAAATTAAAATAAATTACTTTTTTATACACAGCTCAGGGCCCATGATAAATAACATTGAACGATGCTAGCTGTTTTCAAAGGAAGAACCCTGTTGTTAGCACTGTTAAGTATAAATGTATTTAAATAAATACATAAACTTTTCAATCTCATCGTATACTAACTATCGACGCGAATACACTTTCGTGGAAATAGTGTATGCAGCAATTAAAACTTAATCTGTAGCTAGTTGAAGAATATGGTGGTGTAAGGCTCATAACGTAAATATTAAGGTTCTATTTGCACTAGGATTCAGTATTCTCACAGTTTAGGTACAAGTTTGAGCTAGGTTTACACGTGATGCTATGTTCTAGATAGTCGAACACATATTTACAACATTCAATCTTTGTTTGGGAAGCATAACCATGGCAGTGGCGCTCGAAAATAAAATCTCTATGGTTATTTTTAACATAACAATGTTGTTGCTATAGCTTTGATATGAAAATTTTATATTGTTGACCAATTAGTAATGCTGAAACGAAAACAATCAGCCAATTAGCATTCTAATTACGGGCAAACATTTATAATTAATTATGGATACGCTATCATCTTTACTACATCAATATTAATACTGTCGTATGTGATAGATAACAGTTAGTAACGAACACCAAGTTTTCCATATTAAACTTGATTGATAACTTATTTTGGTCTCCCTAACAACCATAACACGTTGTAATGATAAGCTTATAAATAAAAGAACAGTTATTTATTGTTGCTTATATTCAGTACATCATCATCATCAGCCTGTATCAATCCACTGTTGGACATAGGCCTCCCCCAAATGACGCCACTTCTCCCTGTCAGTATATATTATATTCAGTACATACACACATACAAATCTCGCCAGAGAGGGGTAGGCAGACAGAACGGTTTCCCATCAGTCCCGATCCTGACAAATATTATATTGAGTATAATATTTTATAATAGAGAATTCATCAAATGATAAAGATAATTATCTTTTGGGCTGGCTGGAGGTTTTGAATTATTTTCCAATAATGCATGGCAAACCCGGATCCCACATGTTCCATTGTAGATTATAAAAATGACTGAATAGTCCGTAACCAAAATAGTAATTTGTAAGACTTCAGAAATTTCTAATATTGAGATTCATTTCCTTAAAATCTTCAAAGAAAAGGAAATGAAATCAAAATGTCGCGATATTTTATCCCTTAAACAGAACTTTTAATACCAAATCCTAATGGAAAAATTGATGCGGAAAGACTCTCTGTTCCGAAGAATTTATCTTTGAATAAATTTAGTCTTTGAAATCAAAGGCATTCCAATTTTAATTGTTCTACTCAACTTCGAATTCAACTAAGTTCGGGTAAAGTGAATGCTAAAAATCCCTATTACCCTCTGTTTCAAAGCTATTATCAAAAGGTGTCCTAGTTTCAATCTATGTCAAGGTTTCATCATCTTATTTGGGAGTTATATATAATTTAATAATTTTCCATTAGCGCTGTGCTATATAAATTATATATATATATATATATATATATATATATATATATATATATATATATATATATATATATATATATATATAGTCTAAGAAGTGAAAACTAGCTGCCGTACATTTCTTAAGAAGCGACTAAGTGACTAGGGGTAAATAAATTTATTGGGCGATGGACTAACAACCCTTTTAACAATATTCATGCTAAAAAGTGACCCAGGAGATATCATATCTCTAAGGTTCCCAAAAGGGATTGAAGGATGTGAATGTATATGTGTAAGTTACCATTCTGTTTGGCATATAGTGAAGAACTGAAAAGGCAATGGTGTTGCTATTTGGATGCAAGCTTAGTCTTGTATTCATTTCAATCCTTAGGTAATTGAGAGGAGTTTACCAATGAAGTAATGTTATTGCGAGAGTTTTATTTATTTTACAAGAATACGGGACTTAACGTGCATATTTTATAACCAAAGTTTTAAACTAAAACTACACTTAACCCATGATCAAGAGCTTTGTAACATGGCTTTGTAAAAACGTCGGGTAGCAAAGATAATACTCGTAAATAATCTGTTTATAAAAAATAAGTTATGTGTCTCTTTTGTTTTTAAAACTTCTATCACTATTGCATACATTCTGGGGATAAAATAATAATATTATTACGAAGGACTTAGACTATTATTCAAACACTAGAGAAAGTAGGTTACATTATGGATATTCTCGCACTCTACCAATAAATTGAAGACGGAATCTTTTGGCAATATTCAGTTAATTAACTCATGTAACCACCGAGATTATTATCTGAATAATAGTAAATTGTCGTACAAGACTAAGATATATTATGGGAAACCGTGGTATAATTAAATTACAAGTTAGCAAATAAATACATACATACTATATACACACAAGTCCTTCATGCAATTCCGGATGGACAGAACTTCGGAGACACGATAATATATATCATTATGTATTCAGCCTGGAACGTAAAAATAACTATATCGTTCTTCTCTCTATATCGTGAGAGACATCTAAAGCACTAGGACTACATAGAATCTCACGGGCGATGGGTTAGCAACTTGTCACCATTGCCAATGCATATTTAAACGTGTTAAAAATTACCCTGGATGATTATTTCTAAGCACTCGCGATTTATACTCATATTATTAACTATGTGAGACCGGGTCATATCACGATAAATTTATAAAGATATCTGATTACCTTTATTTTGCCCGACGTTTCGACCCAGTTGCATAGGCCGTGGTCGCGGAAAGACTAGCTCTAGTCTCAGGTAATGTCTGTCTACCCTCACAATTTTTTTTGTTATTTCATAGCACGACACACTACACTCACACTATCCGAAGACACATCCGCAAATATTAAATTGAATTGAAATTTAATTTTATTTAAATTTAATTGCAAATATTAAATTGAAATATGCTACGAATGACTTATTAATTAGTTAGTCGTGCATGTGACGAGTGACTTCAATTGTACAGTTTGAGTAGTAATGAGTGGGTGGGATTTGTCTATGGTTTAATTAAAATTAAATTTAGTAGTCGACGGCCTTTGATAGAGAATTTCGAGGTTTGGTAGAACATATGCATGTTTACGTGGCACATATTTTTTGTATAAATAATAAAACTAAGAATAAATATAAACCAAGCTTTTTTAATTTTCTTGGAACTAAAGTGAAGGAATAGTATAGAATTAGTTAACGTAATTTTAAGACTTGAATTAAAAACAGATTATTATGTTTGAAGTAATGGACAGATCTTATAACGCTGGGTATTTCTATATATTATATGCTTTGGGGAAAAGGCAAAAGATAAAAATATTAAAAATTGAAAATCGAGTAAGCTGCTCTGTTAATAAATACTTACTGTTATAAATTATAAGCTGATCTTCCTTCATACCTTGTAGAAAGATACGTTTACATGCTATTACTACTACATACTACTAAATCATTCCAATATTCGTCTAACAAAACACACATTCATAACTCCAAAGAAAAATAAAGGAAATTATTCCGATCAATCTTGCTTTTACCTGTTGTTGAAGACAAGTTAATAAGAAAAATCGGGTCGGTTTGTACACAATCACCCTACAAAAACGAAAGGAAATATGGATCCTCTTACTTTCTTCCCATTTTCTGATCCGGCAACAACTGTTAAGCAAGATTAACATACATACGAATAATTTACACTACAACTGATTATCATAATACACGAATAATATACTCCTATCTTCTACAGAGGTGTACTTTTCCCTACTTCACTTTTACTTCATTTACATCAACAACCAAAGATCATGGTACCCTATTTTTCACTCCATTTACATCAATACTCCTTACATTAAACACACTCGTCGGTTAAAGGCACTTTTAACTTCACCCTTTTTCAGTACATCCCCTATTAGACTATCATACCTACCACTTATTAACACACCATACCTATGATTAATAATTAACGGGACTTATCGCAACGTACTACTGCAACGTAGCCGAAACGTCGGGTTAATAAAGGTAATTTTATTATATAAAAACTTACGCGATAAGTCCCGTTAATTATTAATCATGAGTATAAATTGCGAATCTCTTAAAACTATAACACTATACTTATTATTAACTACACCTCACCTCAAAAGGGATGACAATGCAGATGACGATGAGGTCAGCCCCAGCCAGGTGCCTCATGAGGAGGTTGACCCTGGACTTCCGACGGCGGGAGAGGCAGAGCGTCATGAACACCGTCACGTTTCCCACCGCGCCGAAGACGAAGAGCACCGAGTAGAGACCTTGAAGGAAGATGGAAAAAGAGTTATGAGAAAATGGAGTGGAATTTTGGTTCTGAATATGAAGATTTTGCACATACATTCACATGTTTTAATCTCTTTCAGGGAGTATAGAAACTAGGTGATTTATAGGTCACCATTTAGGTTAAATAATGTACCTGTGATGTGTTGAGAACATAGGTGACAGGTTGCTAGCCCATCGCCGAATAAATGCCATTTAGCGGTAGTTCCTTAGTCGCTTCCTACGTCATGCTGGCAAGAACGGCAGCTAGTTAACGTTCTTTTTTGTCCCAGACTAGCATAGAATAATATAAAGCTTTTATTTATGTAATGAAATTATTGCGAATGTAGAATCTTAAAGGGAAGATGTTTTATTAGTTAAATGTTGAATGTTTTTTAAGGTATTATTTCAATCACTATTTGGAAAGATGCACTCACAAGCCTCAAAAACCCCACGAAGGTTTGTAATCATGAAAGTTTTTGTTATAAAATAAGACGACTATTACAGACGTAAGAGGTGACTAAGAAACAAAGAGTTAAGCGGAAGAATTGCTAAAAGTTATCGAATAAATATTGAATCTCTGAGGATTTATCCATAGCAACATTGATAAGAGTACGTTAATATATATAACAAAAATATATATTACAAAGACAAAAGCATTCAGGACCATTTAGACTTACAGAGTAATCAGAGGTTTAGGTGTTGATCTCCGCAATTGCGAAGGTAGTAATTCTATGGCCACCTCGAAACCACGTGTTGACCAGACAGTCAGTACTCGATGTGGCAGGTGGTAAGCCATGTCGCCATTTACAAGTACTAACTATTACCTGCTCGGGGACTAGGTAGGTTACCTCACGATGTTTTGCCTCACCGTATTTTTATAACGTAAATGAACATACAAATTCATTAAACTTCATTTTCTTTGGTACAATGCTCAAGCGGGATTTGAACCCTTTACCCACTGATACAGAATCAAGCCCCAAACAACTGAGTTACGTCTAATTTATTGTTTAAATTTCATTCTATTTCTATAAATAGAGTTAAAAATAGAGTATAATAACTTTTAAAATTAAATGCAAATAGAATGGTATGCTTTATTTCCAGTACTAAAAGTGAATGCAATTCAACATCACGTATTCATTCCAGTTTATTTAGGTCACCTCCTACAACATACTGGGAAAGAGGCCGCTGGTATGCATTTAAATGACTGACGACCACGATTTCTGATGAAAAAATCGTTTAGTAATTATTAAGTTTATAAAACGGACTATAAACAGAATACTATATAGACAAACGCGTTCACAACCATTTACCCTTGCGGGTTCAAGTTTCCATCTGCACAATTGCGAAGGTAGTAATTCTATGGACACCCCGAACCCACGAGTTGACCAGATAGTTAGTACTCAATGTGATAGGTGGTAAGCCATGACGCCATTTTAAGCATGGTAATGTTCAACAAACAGGTAGGTTTCCTCACGATGTTTTCCCTCACCGTATAATTCGATGCATTTCGCAAATGTATTTTTATTATGAAAATGTACATAGAAATTCATTAAACTTCATTCACATTGTTACATGCTTTAGCGGGATTTGAACCCTGTACCCACAAATACAGAGTCAAGCCTCAAATAACTGAGCTACGTCAAATTTTTCACAGAATATTACGATAGGTAATAAACTTACATATATTTTCATTATTTCCTTTTAGAAGTCATTATTACACACATAATTTCTTCTTGTGTTATCCTGGCTCTGTTATATATCAATGAATTAAACTAAAAGAATATTTCTTATTTACATACATAATTTACAGTCGCTCACTGTGATCCCTATCCCTCGGGATAGGTAACACAGTGCCTGCATATGGCGATACGGTTCATCTAGTGAAACGCGGGCTTTGAATGGCTTACACTTAACATGCTTTCAAACTTTTCGGAGATGGCCATCCTAGCGTCTGACCTCCAACAATAAAATGGGACTATATATACACAAGCCGTGAATCGTATATTTTATACTTCTATTTGATCATATTTAGCTTACACAATCAGAGTTTTAATTGTACCAACATGGAATAGAGATTCCATTTACTCATTGTACCTTACTCATTTCTACCACAACTAGTTTGTATTCTATTTACAGCCCGTATTAATACAGATTAGTCTAAATATACATACAATCGTCTAAGTACCCAGTCTCTAAACGTGGAGTGTCGTCGTCTAAGTACTGTTAATTCGTAACAGCGTCTAATTAGGCATCCAAATAAACTGGTTTGAACATAAACTCTGAACTTGATTACGCAACTTCAGTGCGAGTCCGTAATAACTTTAGCTCGACAGAGAGCATTTCATTTCCCAAAGGACTCGTAAATAACCTGCAGTAAATAATATCTCGCTCATAATAAAGTAGAAACTTTATTAGTTTGTTAAAATGAACTTAGTATGACAGTTATTAGTTTTCTTAATAAGGATTAAACAATAACTGTTTTAAGTAATTAAAATTATTTTGTCTCATCACTACATAGTATAAAACAAAGTCGCTTTCTCTGTCCCTATGTCCCTTTGTATGCTTAAATCTTTGAAACTACGCAACGGATTTTGATGCGTTTTATTTAATAGATAGAGTGATTCAAGAGGAAGGTTTATATGTATAATAAAATTCATTAAATAGTGGAGTAGGCTATATATTTTATACCCGTTCGAAGCCGGAACGGGTCGCTAGTAAGTTTTATATAAGAATGATATTGTCCCGCGCTAGCTCAGATGTAAAAGAATGCGTACTAGCTGCCGTTCTCCCTGGCATGTCGTAAGAGGTAACTCAACTGCGGTTTCATTTCGGCGATGGGTTAGCACCGTGTCACCAACGTTCCAAATGGGATCACAACCCTAAAATTGATACAAAAAAGTGTTTTCTAAGTCAGTGCTTGTTGCACAGTACTTAAATTAATTATGATAATTATTTAAATTAATGTATGTACGTAGTGTTTGAACAAAATGCACTTATTGCATAGACTTTGCATATAATGAAGCATTAGCATTGAATTTAAAATTAATGAAAATACTACGGTGAGGGAAAACATCGCGAGGAAACCTACCTGTTCTGCAAACAGGTAATAGTTAGTGCTTCGAAATGGCGACATGGCTTACCACCTGTCACATTGAGTACTGCATAGGTCAACACGTGGGTTCGAGGTGGCCATAGAATTACTACCTTCGCAATTGCGGAGATGGACACCTGAACCTCTGATTGCCCCGTAAGGGTTAATGGTCGTGAACGCTTTTTTGTTTTTTGAATATTAAATTTATAACTTTGACTTTGATGGTGATTCACTGCTGACCCGTTCGTAAAAAATTAATATATATAATAATAACGATTTGACAACCTCCGTGGCGTCAAACGCAAATGATGTAAACCGTAACCGTAAGGTTCCTTCGATAACTATGGACGTAAATGAGAGAATACATAAACTATGAATAGCTATGTATAAACTATCATAAAATAACTTTTTCGAAACTAGTTCAAACTTATTTAATAAAATCCGTACACTACATTACTGACTCTTTTATTCCCATATCACAATAAGCTATGAGATTAAAGAGACAAGAGAACTCGTAGTCGCGATTCGTAGTCAATAAAGAATGTTCGTAGTTTCGCATAGTAAATACGTCACTCACATAGTTTGAATTTAGCTCAAGGCATGCAGTATAGTTAGTGACTGCCTTGAGATAGTCTCAGGCGTTGAAATATGTAGCTCAATGCCGAGCCTCGGTATTGCATAAGAGGTGACTAAGTTATTTAGCTGGTACATTATATACAGGGAATTTGTTTAGCTGGTACATTATACACATCAATCTTCTTTGTCCAACCCTCTTCCCAGTTTATCTGGGGTCGGGTCACATACACAATATTCCTACGTATATACATAATTTATGACCTTCACAAAAAGTTTATTATGAATTAAAGAAGTTTGTCGGCATATAATTTAAGATATTCATAAGCGTGTAATGCTTAATTTACGTTACATAGAAAAACACACGCTAAATCCCTGGTTTGTAAGTTTTAATTTTAATCGCTTTGCTTTTGTGTATGTGTTATCCTTTATTCCCTTTTGGCGTGGAAAGAACCTCAGTGATACTATATCTCCTAGGTCAATGTTTAATATTAATATTGGGGTTGCAACGTTATAACGGAACATTGGTGACAGGTTGCTAGCCTATCGCCTAATAATCCCTAGTCCTTTAGTCGCCCCTTACCACATTCCGAGAAGAACAGGTGCTAGTTATCATTCTTTTTGCATCCCAGACTAGCATAGGATGCTCCGAATAAACACTTTCATTAAAATTAATGCTTTCGATGTTTTTTATGATGTTGAACTGACTTCCAATAAATTTTAATGAATTTTTTGATTGTATTTTTGGCCACCGTGTTGCAAAAGGCGACTTTAAATAAAAACAAAATACATAAAAAGCACAGGATTATATTCAGTTTTAATTAAAAATTCACTCACCAGCAAAGGAATGTATTAATGTACATATGTAGTAATGTGATCACATTCTTTTTATAACATAAATAATAAGTTCTCTTTATGAATGTAGCCTTTTTCATAAGCTTAGAAGTTGTTGCTTAGCTTATTTTAATTAAGAGCTTTCATATTACTCCTAAACTTTTAACAAGGATGTTTTGCATTTTAATGAAATTTACATCAAACACCAAGTTTGTAATACGACTTCCGGCAGATGTAAAAATCATACATATTAATTATATGCTAATTAATTTACACCTTTTCATTCAGACATAGCAGGCATTCTTCTCAAAGCGGGTGTACGTTGCGTGAAGAACAGAAGAGCATGTATGTAAGATTAATGAGTGTGAGTAAAGCAAGAGAGATTTCTCAGGATCGTTCCAGGTAACGATCGATAGTCTCTACCTATCCTGTTGGAGATGTAGAGGCGTGAATAATAAATGTATAGATTGACATATCTCTCTCGACTCACATCCATTTTATTTTAATGCATGCTCTCATGTTCAAATGGAATATTGAGGTGGATATATGTGGTTAAGGACTCTATCCTTAGTGCTGGCAAATGTACAAAGAAATCTTTCAATAGATGCATACACGTGTAGTGAAAGTAATTCATGTATGGACACATCGGAAATCACTTGATAGTGAATTTCCGAAGTGTCTTCATAACATTTGCCATATTTCTTATAGTTAGGTTTCCTCACAGTGTGCTCACTCACCATATTCTACGTACATATTACATGCATATACGTCCTTAAGTCCCTTACAGGCTGAATTCTCGGAGACTTAAAAACATTTTCTTGGTCACTTTTAGCATGAATATTGGGGTTGTCACGTCATATATACGTCATATTGGTAAGGGAAGTCACTAGCCCATCGCCCAATAGAGTCAATTTCGTCGCTTCCTACGACATGCCACGAAGAATGTCACCTAATTAGCATTATTTTTACGTTTCAGGCGGAACTAGCTCGAAACTACTTCAACATTCTACATTAAACTTTATTTACTATTTAAATCAATTGTATTAACAACAGCAGAATGTGAATGCCTTATTTCTTCTTACTTATTTACTAGGATAAACCTCAACATGTTCATAAGTATGTAACAGAAAAAACAATTAATCTGCCCTAGTAAATCTGAAAAATAATCAAAAAACCCTTTAAGACCAAAATTCTGAACCACCATTAACTCTTATTAATTTCTTTTCATACAATTAAAACGATCCCGTCCCTTGAATCGAAACTCAGTCCCTTGTATTAAAGCCTTAAATTAAAACGAGAAAAGGCTGACATAAAACCTCCATCTTAATGCTAACGATCGCAGAATTTATAGAGCCTTTGCAATAAAATTGCTCATTAAGAGCTAAAATACACACATTTGTGCTAAATTTCTTTTTTATCTACATTTAATTGTAATACTGCAGTAATAAAAATACATTTTTAAAATTAAATAGTTTAATATTAGCAGAGTGTGTATGAGTATAAATGTATGTGTGACAAATGGGTATCCACGATCTCTGCCTACCCCTCTACAGGTAATCAGGCGTGATGTGTATGTATGTGTATGTATGAGTGAGTCAATGAAGCAAAAGTGATTTGTCGGGATCGAGACATGAATCGAGAATGGGGTGTGATGTGTAAGTATATAAATATAAATTATAGGATAAATAGGAAGGTAGTACATTTCCATTATTACGTAATAAGTTTGCTTCTAAGCAGACCGAGCCGATTTTTCCACAATGAAGTTAGCTCTCAATGAAATAGGTTTAGCAAGTCAACGTGTAAAAGCGTTAACTTATATATAAATATTGACGTAAAGACATAATTTTTAAGTTTATACAACTATTACAATTATCTTGATTTTATATGATTTTGAAATATTCAGATAGGGGCTATCTTAGTATATAAAGAAAAAGTATGTAGTACTACATTATATTTTATTCGAGTAAAAATCAAATTTAGAACATGCACCCAATAACTCATACTCATGTCCTTAATCCTCAAAAAGGTTGACAGAACAAAAGGCTAGAGAGATTTCCTATCCCTTAAAACCCCGTTTTAGGAACAACGATTATAACATTTAATAATTTCCATGATGGTTTATAATGTAGCATCCTAAAGTTAGATTTGGTTTCTATGAAATAACGTTTTATTGTAGAAATTAAAAATGTCTAAATAAATGAAAGATAATCTGTGCTCTTTATTCCAGCACTATTATCAACATTATAAAGAAAATACAAAAATTAAAACAATTCAAATTTAATTCTTTAATATGAGCAACATAAAAGTCTCTTATCGAAAACATACACAAATGTTTGTAACAACGCAGTCAAATTAGTTAAAATTACTTTCAATATCCTTTAAAACTTACGTAAACTAATTATGTTTATTACTAAGCATTTAACTATTATTTAACTATTTACCGATTCCCAGAGAATCCGGAACATCTACAGGAACAGTTGTGTTAGGAGCCGATATCACATCCATACTGGGGTTGAAATATTCCCAAAAGTCGTCGTTAATATCCGAATACGGTGTGATTTCCCCTATAGGTGTAACGCTTTGCATTTTACTAATCTTATTTTTGTTTCTAAAAGCACATTATTCAACATTTTTTCTAACACTTTAAATTTAAACTGTTCACTTTAATTTGTAATAACAGAATCTAACACTTTTATTATTAAAGTATCTTGAATTTTAGTTTCACATTATTATTACCATGTATTTATTATTTATTCAAAATTTAACAAAGTGCATTAAAGTATTCAAAGACGCACGTTACGTTTTGACTCCGTAGCACAGTGCGGAGAACCGCCTGGCTTCGTAGTATAGAAGCGACTGCTGCAATGATGCTACGAGTTATCCCTCATCCTTTTGGAAATTGTCTGTTAAATGGTGTGTAACAAATTCATGTATTGGTATCTCACTTTTTAGATTTAAACCCATGTATATAAAAGCATTTATAACGACATGAATTCTCATAAGTCAACATTCACTTATTGAGAAAATTTTTATTAACGGAAGTTTTAATAAAGTTTAGACTTAGTGTTTATTAATAAAACAATGAGTTTGATTTGAAATCAGTTTCTAGGATCACGATTGCATTGTTTTCAAAAATCGATATTGGATTTGTTGGCTTTGGAAAAAAGCGTTTGACGAAATATTGCCAACGTAAAGGCTGTCTCTCGTCCGGTACTTTTCAAAGCGTTTCAATTCAAAACAAACGTTACACGTGTTAGTGTTTTGAATAACAACATTCACTATTTTCGGACATATGAATGGAATGTAAACATTAGACAGAATTTACTTGGAATTTTAATTTGTTGTTTAGTTAAATTCTCGTCCAATCATAGCATTGAGAAGTGAAAACGCATAAACACAAAGTAGAAGACTGAATAGATTCCAAGTTAATATAATAATAATAATAATATTTGGACATTATTACACCAATTGAACTAGCCCCTCGGTGAGTACATTTAAGACTTGTGTTAAGGGTACTAGTCAACGTATATTTAAGAAATTTATACATATTATATATAGATAAATACATATATAATATATATAATCAACGACCAGACTGGAAAGCAGTAGAAAAGCGTAGTTCTTAACTCTGCCACCACCGGGAATCGAACCCGGGACCCCACGATAAGCGTTCAGGTGTCTAACCGATCGCGCCACGGAGGTCGTCATATAATACATACTCGTCGTAATATATTACATACTCAACACTTGTGATATATTAAAATAAAGCGAACGCAGATATCAGAGTAGAATTATTATCTAAGTAAAAGATTAAGTTGATTATACATGCTACAACATTTACTCAATAAGAACATGTACATTATGACTATTAGAAGAAAGACTGTACAGATCAGTTCTATAGGGTCCTAGTGCAATTATTTTTTATTCAAATTGTTCCACTAAAAAGATATGGTAAGTAAAAGATTAAGTTGATTATACTAAGATGAATACGCATATGAAATCGAAATACTGATGTTATTTGATAGACCATCACATAACAAAAACAAAATGAACTTTATGTTGCAGACCTAGGGTCCAAGTCTACTAATGCGTTTCAGATAAATCATAGTTCAATAGCATTTCAGTAATGGCGTGAAGTTATTAGTGAATGAGTAAAAGTATCCAATTTCTCCACTGAGTTCAACAACAGTGTAAAATTTCAACTTAAAATACACATTTAATTAATCGTATGACTCACACGTCAATCCAAAAGTGCTACTTAGCAATTGTCTGATACTTAAGTAAAGATGCTTACCTATTACAAGTTTATTGTACTTAGACAAAGTTTTCAGTCAGATAACTTCAACTTGGTAACTGTTGGGACCAAAGTGAAACTTATGAGCATGTGCCTATATTAATTCTATTCTCGCAACAACCGACACAATAACAGAATAAGCATGACTATAAATATAGTTTATTTTAATGTATTTCTGTTGTTGACAGAATTATTTATTGTTTCTACTCAGAACAAAATTTTCCTATAGGGGTAAAATATAATATTAGTTGGTGTTTACTTTTAAACAAAACATACTAACAGTCTATATTTATACACAATGGTTGATCAACAGTGGGTTTTGGGTAGTCAATTAGCGGTAAAGGATAGTAATTTGAAACTTTAACTACACCATAACTTACAATATCGACGTTTCTACTTGTAAGTACCTTAGTTATTATGTTATTATTTATGTTATTATGTACAAATGCATACCTCCGACCTATGACGACCTCCGTGGCGCGATCGGTTAGAGGTCGAAACGCTAATCGTGAGGTCCTGGGTTCGATTCCCGGTGGAGGCAGAGTTAGGAACTACGCTTTTCTACTGCTTTCCAGTCTGATCGTTGATTATATATGCTATATATGAATTTATCTATGCATATATTTCTTCAATATACGTTAACTAGTACCCTTAACACAAGTCTTAAATGAACTTACTAAGGGGCTAGTTAAATTGGTGTAATAATGTCCAAATATTATTATTATTATACATATTATTATTGTCAAAATTATTTTACATACCTATAAGATTTATCTAATTACAAAAAATTATATACTTAGACACTTAAGCACTTCCTTGAATATTAATAACAAAACTCAAGCGATAAAAGTACGTATTTATTCATTCCGATATTGACAGATTGGTCAGTCAACAAAATCTATCAAAATGCTAATAAATCAGATCCAACTTTCAGGGGATCTTAATCTCTGTTTCTGTTTTTCTCGCTTGATTGGGTGGAGACAAAAGAAGGCTGTCAGGACTCCAAGTCGACATCGTATTTTTGATCGGATTCGAACTTTATTCAAATTGTCTTGAATCTAGATCAATGTTCAAAAAGATTTATTAAAGTTGACTCGCGATAAGTTTCTTTTTTCAATAAATTCGTTGTTTTTGGGGCGATAAATAATTTAATTTACTAGTCAATGGGTTTAACATGTTACAACTGCCTGTTTGTAAATAATAAACACCACTGCCTTATTCCAATGAGCAATTACACGGCAATGAACACAGAAATTGTTTGACAAAGAGAAAAAAAATTGATAATGCAATGTTGAAAATGATATCCACCTGGAACCAGTCAGTGGAATCAGTTTTTTACCACATCAATAAAAATTGGACACAAAAAATGCACACACCTCTTTTCCTAGATCACCGGATAGTAGTTAATCGATTTATTTAATCATATTCTTTGAACGATAAATATAAGTTATGTTTTAATTAAATGGCCTTGTTGACTAGCAAAGGAAACTCAAGTTACCGATTAATCGGTGACATAAATCTTTGGTCATAACTAGGACACTTATCTAAGTCCTATATCTTATAGACTTCCAGCCATTCAACTTGATAGGAAGACATACATAAGAAAGATTGAGTATCTAAGCAAAAAAACTAAGTTCAAGCAAAGGATAATGAACTCTACAAACTGTTCAACAGGAGTATTTTACTTTTTTGTTGCCTAAAGCCAATGAACTGAATAAGTATGCCACAGTAATTTGGCAAAGGCGATGAGAAGGAAAAATATAGCTTTCAACATTAATGAAAGTAAACAGTCCTTGGTTTCAAGAACTTGTTGAATATGTAAATGTTACGGCGGTTTATCTTCCGGGGTCATCACAGGTCAACATGCCTGTCAACGTTATTATTTTATATGTATCTACACTTATCTATCCTTACAGGAAAACTCCAAAGCAATATGAAAGCAAACCAAAGAATACAATAATTATTATATAAATAATTATTATTTCACATAGTTATTAACGTCCTAATACTAAGTAGAAAAACATTCACGTCTTCAAAACCCATTCGAGGAGGACAGAACCTTGGAGACGCGATAATATGTCTTGCGTCATTTTATAACATAATATTGATTCGATAGGGTTGCGATATTATATTAAACTTTGGTTAATTGACATTACTAGCAAGCCAATCACTTAATTCATTCTCTTTACCCCTAGTCCATTAGTCACCTCCTTTGTCAAGTCGGTAAAAACGGCAGCTAATTAGCATTTTACATCCCAGACTAGCAAAGAAGAATACATACGAATAGGTACGAGAAATAGCTATTACTAATTAACACTATTCATCTACCCTATAACACGGAACATATATTATAGGATAAGTGATATAGGGTCAAATAGGACCCATTTGTTATAAAATAGTTTGGGGCGGAATGTTCCTATATTGTTTCAAGTTAACCTAATTTTGGCTGCCCTAAGGAATATGCAAACTATCTCACAACGACGATGTATCTATCATAATCATGTTAAACTGCAGTACAATTATGCAAATATATTATGTATATAAATTCGGTGTAGCCCAGTTGTTTGGGGTTTGACTCTGTATCAATGGATACAGAGTTCATTTCCCGCCAATGCAGTTTATATGTACATTTTCGGTTTAAAAATACATTTTCATAATACACCAAATATGTACTACGGTGAGGGAAACATCGTGAGGAAACCCACCTGTTCCCCGAACAGGTAATAATAGTGTTTGTAAATGGTGACATGACTTGCTAACTGTCACATTGAGTACACACTATCCGGTCAACACGTGAGTTCAAGGTGGGCGAAATACTTCCTTCGCGATTACAAAGATGGAAACCTGAATTTAATCATATATATATTAAGTTTATATTTCTTACCTATATGTTGACTAGTACCCTTAACACAAGTCTTAAATGTACTTAGCAAGGGACTAGTTCGATTAGTGCTATAGTGTCGTACTATTATTATTATGATGTACCCTTGCGGTATAGTCAGAGGATGACCACCTCCAATTGCGGAGGTGTAATTATATTGCCACGTCGAACCCACATCTTGGCCAGATAATCAGTACTCAATTTGACAGACAGTCTGTTACCTATTAGGGAACAGGCAGGTTTGATCACGATGTACGTATATTCGTATTTGTTGCAAATATTATTCATGATTTTAAAATAATATATTATTTTATCTCAGACGTCCTGTTACCTATAAAAGGAATGAAGATTGGGAGGTATCTGGATTCCTTTCATAGGTAACAGCTTTTTAGTTGGCAAAAGTGTTTCTGTTTGTCAAATCTTGTCATATTTCAAAGAACTAAGAAGTTATAACCAATCCGTGACACTTCGGTATTCTCGATCTACAGAGAGCTGTAACGCTCGAAGGGTTAAGATATTTCTTTAAATTTTTACATACTTACATTGACTTCTTTTAATCCCTTTCAGGTGGAAAAAACCGTGGAGCTGTAATATTACCTAGGTCACTTTTTAGCATCAATGTTGCGGTCGGGATGTCATAATGAAACATTGGTAACATGTTGCTAGCCCATCGCTCAATAAATTCTGTTTACACTTAGTACCTTAGTCACCTCTTACGACTTTTTGGTAGCTAGTTAGAATATTTTTAAATGAGATTAGCACAGGACAAAGTTTAAGCTTGTAGGTACACAATTTATTATGTCTCAGATGTTAGGAATACGATTTCAATGAACTCGACAGTTCGAAGACTATTAAAGACTTAATCGACTGTATCATACGATTACGAGACTGTTGAACTGATACTAACTTAATCAATTTATTCCACCTCCTTTACTTTGAGTATGGGATTTGAATAGGATGAAACCGGCTGCCTTTTTTCTGGAAATTAAGGAACTAGGAGTTTTTTGATATAGTGTGAGTTATGAACTAGCTGCCATCACCTATATTACATATATGCACATATTATATACACACTAGCTGACCCGGCAAACGTTGTCTTGCAATATAAATAACTTTCAAGTAATTTCTAGTGTAGACAAAAAATAGCTTACTTATTGTAAGTATGTATGTATGTATGTTAGAATGTGGTATACGCGTGAAATAAGCATGAAGCGCTGTGAACGATGAGGGAATAACAAAAGACAAACATTATTTTTAAGTTATTATAAGTTATTACTTATAATTATATATCATTAATTAAACAATTACGACAGTAACACTATCAAACAATATTAATCTCTTAATGCTATGCGTGAACAATAGTTTTTGTTAGTCCATCTTTAGCTAACACAAACTAACTGGGTGGTTTACCACCTCGAGGGCATGTCACGTATATATACGTATATACGTCCGTGTGAAAAGCATGGTGATCTCAAATCTAAGCCACAAATAGACATCGTTTGCCCTTGGGGTTTGTTGATAGTCATTGCCAATGCCAATTTAATCGGAAACTGAATACGTTTGAATTGAATTGGCACATCTGTAGGTACAATAGGAATCCGTGGTATGAGTATATTTTCACCTCTGAACTTGCAATTTAAAATGCTGACTTCGATCACGGTTTTCATTAATTTCTGAATGTCTAATCGCGTACTTTTAATACACCTTTGTCGAAAAAAATAGTAAACAAACTGGAGTTTTAATGAGAGTATTTGAACTCGTATAGCAGAGTATTATGTCTGACTCGTATGTTATTAAATGATATTATTTACCTATTACGTTTTTTAATCGACATGAAATGTATTTTTATTAGAAGTTTTGTCTGATATTTTTATGACAGTCTATTTCCGCACGGTGAGGGAAAAACATCGACCACATCCATCATCACCCTCGGGATAGGTAATATAGGCAGTGCCTATATACGGCGATACGGTTCTACTACCTATCACGTTGGGTGCCGTCTATCTAGTGAAACGCGGGCTTCGAGTGACCCATACCTAGCATTAGATACCGAAATTTCAGAGATAGACAATCAAGCCTTGACTATCCCGACTTAATAAAAAAGTAAATGTGTATATATACAAGTCGTGAAGTGTATGTCTATTTTCTCAAGTAGCTATATAATGTTAAAGCTATATAACCCGGTTCTAACACTCTATTTTGAGACAGGTATATAATAGAAGTTCCAAGAATCCTTCGATATAATTTCTAAACTACAAGGTTGGTTTAAAAGAATCTAATCCTATTACTCGGTGTTCTGAAAACGATTTTAATTTTATATTAAAACGTTACTCTGCAGATCTCTGGTCTGTGAAGATAGGTTAGGTTTATGTGGGCGCTTAGATGATTAGAATTTCACATTAGGAGGATTAAGGTCGTATAATTCTTAATTCAATTATACGTGCCTTATACACTCAAACCTAACTTGATTATACAGTGTATTCTACTTTAGGTTATGTACATAAAGACATTAGAAACAGTCATATCTCAATAAAAGTGATAATATATATATATATTACAAATACAGTTATATGTTTTTCTCTGTAATTCATTATTTTAATTTACTGAGATGTATTTTATATACTATGAGAGACCGGGTCCTATCACGATAAATTAACAAAGATATCTGATTACCTTTATTTAATACATAACTTTAATTTTTATAAAAATAACTACTGAGATGTACATTGTAATTAGAAATAATGTGCTTTTTGGATGTTATTACTTGGAACTTATGAACTAACGTAAACTAGCCTATCCCTGTAAAATAACTAGCCCAAAACTAACAGTAACCAATACCAAATACCCAACGACGGATAACCCTGATAATGTCATGTTAATAAAAGATAAAGGTTCGGTAGCCATAATACTCGAAGTTAAAGTCTCTAAGGTTTCAGCAGAAAAGCAACAAGGATTTGCATGACAAAGGGAACTTGTCAAAGTCTATTGTCCTCCCAACTTTGCGACTTTGAAATTTACTAACGACCATGTCGAGTCATCGGACTTTGATACGTTTACCTTAGATGTTGATTACTCTTGTGCTAGAGTAAGTTTATAGTTTTTTAGATGTAAGTCTTTACTATGAAAGTAAATGTAATTTTCTTTTTATAGTCTATTTTCTCGGTCATATTTTAATATCGACAGCACAATAATTATTTAGGCTTTCATCTCTTAGCCCATTATATATTCAGTGACATTAAAGATCTCATACTTTTATCCATTATCAAAGAAGGGTACATACAAAGCACATTCAATTTTAGAGCGGAATTAATAAAATTGGTTATATGACATAAAAACAAACATATGTATATTGAAAAATTAGGTGTATGTATAATTATAAAATCCAGTGACAAATAAGGGCACAATGATATTAATTTAGCTATAAATCAAGTATGTGGTGTGTTCAACAAGTATGTGGTAAACATATAAACGTCTTGCCCTTCGGAGATCCCTTAATAACTATAAAGGTTCACCACAGACGGTCTCAAAAGGCTGCGGTTGTAAGATAAAGGATTGCCAATTTATAAGGTACATATATGCATACAAGTACATTTAATTCAGTTAAAGAATGCACATAAACTTAAACTAATCAACGAAAATATGTTTAAAATATGTATATGTGAGTAAAGTGGAAGGGCGGTTACGCAGGGACTGGCGCAATAAGACATATAACAGTCAGATAAATGCTATATTGAAAAAGGGAGAGGTTATGAGTACCTATAACCGCCGTGTGTGTATGAGAAGATGTATGAGTGTCAATGAAACGAAAGTGCAATATTCATGCTTAATACGAGATATTTTAGTACCAAAGCTCTGTTCACTCCAATTGCGATATTAGAACAGGACTGTATGAATAATATAATATATAATAATATTTGGACATTATTACACCAATTGAACTAGCCCCTTGGTAAGTACATTTAAGACTTGTATGTATGTATAACAATCCACTTTAAGTTTTTACTTATATCAAAATTTCTTATATACTGTCTTATCTTTCAGTTTCAAGAGATCTCAACTAAAACATAAATTGTACGAAACGTAATATATCAGAGCCCAAAAGAAAGTTAGCTGGCAGTTACAACAAGTTACATGGTAGGCACTTCTTTTGAACCTTTCTTGAGGTCTGGCTTCGGAATTGTAATAAGGGAATCTCCACGTTCCAACATTTCATATGAAAGAACCCTTCAATATAGGTAAGTCGTATAGGTAGGTATAAAATATTGGTAAGAGTGTTGAAGAACGATGACATTTTTACCTTGGCGATTGCTTATGGATGTAGGCGATTGTGTATGGCGAGTAGGATATGTATTGAATTATAATTATAATACAAATTTATTGATATTGTATTGAATTATAATTATAGTTATAATTCAATTCAATATCAATAATATAATTGAAGGATAGTCAATATTTAATAAATGTTTACCTATACGTCTTCTAATTACACTTTAAAATCTATCGAACTGTATTTATAAAAATAATAAGTAAAGTACAACTTGTTGACTAAAGTTTTAAACTAAACAAAAGGTAAGGCAAAATATTGAACAACAGTGTTTGAATATAATATATGTACAAATATCCATCTATAGTGTTCTATATGTGTAAATACATGTAGGGTTTTACTGTCCCTAGTGGTCACATTCATGAATTGACAATAGGAAATTTCTTTAGAAATGGTAAATTTTGGACTGAAATTAACCTACCAAACTTGGGGTACATTTGAAATAAAGGATGGCGAAAATGTTCATAAGCTTTTTGACTTTATCTTTTCTACAAATAGGATAAAAATGGCTTAGATCTAGTCTATGCTTTTAGGTATGATTGTCTGTTCTCATATTTAAATTTCATTTATTGACAAGCAATATCAAATAATTTGCATTACATGAAATATAGATGGCACTGTAATTATAATTTGATATTTATATAATATTATTCGCTCTTATTAGTAGCAGGGTGATGTTATATAGCCTAAAGCCTTCCTCAATAAATGGTCTATCTAACACAAAAAGAATTTTTGAGTTCGAACCAGTAGTTCCTAAGATTAGCGCGTTCAAACAAACAAACTCTTCAGCCTTGTAATATAAAAGTAAAAGTATAGATTTTTATTGCTTACACACACAACATTGCATTTAATAAGAACTATTTGTACGCATGAAGCCACGTAAAGTACAAAAAGAATTAATAAGTTTACATTATGAATGACGACGCAGTTTTCCAAGTCTCGCATTATAATTTGATTTAACCGTGCGTTTGAATTCGCTATAGAATAACTTATAATAGAATAACCACTTTACTTTTGTGATTCACGAACCTCTGACCTTACCGCGAGGGAAAAATAGAATTTCAAAGAACACTCTTATCTATTCTCTGGAATGTTTCCCTCGTCATATAAACTCGTACAGGTACGGTTGATATGAAATGACCTTTTTATGAACCAATTATTTTATAGTATTTTTCATTATTCTACATGATGTAATAGCATTACTACGTATCTAAAGCATTAATCTTTCATCTCAGTCTCCCTCGATTGTTAAGCCTTTTGGGTTAATCAGAAGTTTATTTGCTCTTCTATGTCCTTGTAAATGTCTTTGGTCACCTAAAATAAGTTTTACTATGTAGCATTTGTGACAGTCTTGTCATGTAATGTCCATTACGACAGGTCATGATTATAACACTATTTACTGACTATTATTAATATGTACATAAAGAAAGGATTACTTACCGAACCAATTACCTGCGGGACAATCATTTAGAAACATTCACAAATAAAGACGTTCCCTTAATATCTTTTGGGCAGAATAGAAGTTGGGACATATAACATGTCCTTGGCTTCTTAGTATTACCATCGGGATTGTATTTATCATCATCACGAACGTTCTGATGTCATTAAATGATGATGTCGTCAAAAAATACAGTAATTTTACATAATTTTATGATGAACTTGTTTTAAAGCCTCGCCGAAGTGAGATGCAATTATCTGATACCTATCCTTGTTCTTTTATGAGGAAAAAGTGATGTAATTTTTCAAGGAAACGCGGCTTTACATTCCCCTCGGGTAAAAAGTACTTTGGCTTCGTGTAAAGTGTCTTATGTTATCAACGGTCTAAGTATGCCTTAATTGGATTGTACGTTTTGGAAAAATGGTGGTGAAATACCTTAAAGTAACGTAGTACCTACTCGTAGTATATAAAGTATTGCTTTTTATAGGCAACAAATATTATGTGACAGTTAAGTGACTGAGATATCATCATGAGTCCTAAGTTCTGTCTACCACAAAAGGGATTTGATGACATGAACGTAATTTTGACGACTTCTATGGCGCGAGCGGTTGGGCACTTGAACGGTAATCAGTACGTTCATGGTTCGATTCCTGGTGAAGGCAGAGTTAAGTACTACGTTTTTCTTCTGCTTTCCTGACTTGTCGTAAATTATACATGTATTAGCTGAATTATTATAATTACATTAATAATTATAATTTGTGTAATAGTGTTCGAAATACTATAATAATGTAATTATAATTGCATTCTGTGTAATCCCCCATGATACTAAAATTAATTTTACTTGTATTTAGAACAAATTTTCTTAAAAGGTTTTCTTATACTTAGTCACTATTGAGCTCCATTACTAGTCTTATAAAAATAAAACTAGAAGGATGAACTTCATGAAACTCTGGGCTATTGAGAATTTGTCCGAACAAGTTATTGTTTTATTTTATGCTTTACTTTTAGTACTGTTACTAAAATTTCCCATGAATTTTAGACACTGGCTGATGAGCGAACTTAAGTATCATGTTTAATAAAGCAAAACGCGTCAATATTCTACGAAATAAAATACTGTACGCTTAACTTAAATGAATAGAGATAGTATGTAGGATATAACAACATTCATATACATTCAAGTCTTTTTATATCTTTTAGGGGGACAGAACCTCGGAGATTCGAGTATAATATCTCCTAGTTCACTTTTTCCCAAGAATATTGGGGTTGCGATGTCATAATATATAATTAATAATAGGTTGCTAGTTCATCGACCAATAGATTCCATTCACCCCTAGCCCCTTAGTCGCCTCTTACGACATCTCGGAAAGAATAGCAGCTAGTTAGCATTCTTTTAACGTCCCAGTTTAGCACGGGACAATATAACAAATGTAAATATAATAATATAGATAAAGTTACATACATACATACACATCACGCCTGATTCCCTGTAGAGGGGTAGGCAGAGATCACGGAGATAGATAAAATTATGCATGGGTATTCAAGTTCTATTTACCCCAAATGGGTAAACAGTTGTAGAGCCGACGCTGATATTTAATGATTGTTGAAACACGATTGAATATAGGTTTAAAGCATTAAACCGCGCTTATAGAACCACAAATCTGATTAACTCAATAAACGGAATCAACGTATTTATTTGTTTTATATTTTTCGTTTTAATATATCATTTTGATGCGCTTTGGTTTTGACACGTAGTGTTTGTTGACGATTCAATACGAGTGAGATATTTTTGAAATGTCATTGAAAACATATCGCTTGTAAGGCTGCGGAGAAGAACGTGAGGAAACCTGTTTATTCTTCGAAATAGAGAAAAGGCAATGTTGTTCTTGGAAAAGGAATATTGTATGCTGTTTGTCTTTACTCTAAAAGCCAAAACCTCATTGGACGTTGACAGAGTGGAAAGTAGTCATAATATGGCCATAGGTTACTAACTCTGTAATAAAGTAAACGGACACCTACATTCTGATTACCCCAAAACAGTAAACAATCGTAGTGTGAATTAATTCAATATTACATATACTGTAAAATTAGATTCAAAAGTCGCCATGTTGTTTTATTTTAATAATAAAACAAAAAAACTTGGCAACATTTGGCTGAATTGTAACGGAAACTCTAAGTTAGGACCTTTATTAAAGAAATTTAACATTTTGAAATAAAAAGGCTTTTCTTCATAGTTAAATAAACAGTATATCTTTACTTAGAACCACTTATCATCCATTTAATAATATAATTACAAGCATAAAGACCTAAAATACTGTCGTAACGGAAAAAACAAAAAATTATAATCAATCCACATTAAATTACTTATAAAATCGAATTTATAAAAATTTTAAAGCAATAATTGTTTAAATATGATACAATATAGTAAGGTAAGGCTAAATCATTAAATTTAAAGTAAAACAAAGTTTATAAATAATCAATCCAAAAAATTTATGCGGCACTTTAAAAATAAATGCTCTTATAACGTTGCCATGGTAACTGAGAATTACCAGCTATTGAATTTCTCTTGAATTCCGTAACGACAAAATTATAATTCTAAATGTATCCAAAAAAATTCACAAATTATTCAAATGAGTGTTATTCATGGCTTAGGAGTGAACCCTAATCCGATTTTAGTGAATGTCTAAGCTAATATACCATCAGTCAACCGTAATGCCGACGAGCATTTTTAAAATACGTTTTAAATTACATTCACAAGCAAATAGTTCGCAAAAAATGATCCTTTCAACATACAGTTGGATAAATAATAGGTTTAATCTGGACTTTATTCAATTCACTAGTAGTTGCCCAGAACGAATGAACATTTCAATATCAATTTGTCTTCTGCAGTACTTTAATAGACTTACAAGGGACGCCTAAAGTAATCTTATAATATAAATTGAGTGAAGCCCATTAGTAAGTTTATTATCACTACATAGTATAAAACAAAGTCGCTTTCTTTGTCCCTGTGTCCCTTTGTATGCTTAAATCTTTGGAACTACACAACGGATTTTGATGCGGTTTTTTATAATAGATAGAGTGATTCAAGAGGAAGGTTTATATGTATAATTACATCCATTAAATAGTGGAGTAGGCTATATATTTTATACCCGTGCGAAGCCGGAGCGGGTCACTAGTATTAAATAAAGACAAAGTTTATATAATCGGGTTTAAAATATTTAAATAAGACAAAAGCTTTAACGACTATTAACCCTTGCGGGGTAGTCAGAGGTTCAGATCCTCTGCAATTGGGGTGTCAATAGTTTTATGATCACTTTCTATGGCCCATGTGTCTATCTGATAGTGGTCAAAGTGACAGGTGGTAAGCTGTGTTGCTATTTATAGCCATAGTCTTTTACCTATCTGCCATTATTTTTGGAATATCGTAGAAGGAAACTAATGGACTAGGACTTAATGGAATCTATTGGACCAAAGGGCTAGCAATCTACTATGAATGTTCTATATGACATCACAACACCAATATTCTTATAACATAAACATAATATAATACTTTTTATAACACAAACTAGCCCGCGAATGTCCCATTCTAGGAAAATGATATATCGAAGTTTTCAAATCCAGTTATATCAATTGCATATTTAAGGGGAATCTAAACTAAAGGAAAGCAATAGGTATTCCTTCCAATATCCGGCACCTCTCAGGGAATTCAATTTACTAAAAATATTGTACAAATTACGCTTCATTCGAAAATTCTGCCGCAGACAGAATAGTTCCACGAAGTCTCAACGACGTGGGTTCAAATATTTGATCGCTTCCACGTACTTCTAAACGTGATCATAGCTCTAATAAGGTACATCTTTGGTATCAGCTGTATTTTTAGTACCTGTGATGGAGTAATGAATTAATCGGACTGATATTTGTAGGATTTCATGTTAATTTTTATAAATTTAGCGACAAATAGTGGGATTATAGAGTATCATTAAATAGATAAATTAATTAATTCAAAATTTACATTCAAATTTTTTTTGGTGAGTGAAGTGGAAGGGCGGTTACGTACGGGCCGGCCCAATAACACATATGATATTCAGATACAATCTATATTGAAACAGGGTGACGTTAGGAGTACCTTTAACCGCTGAGTGTGTATGAAAAGATGTACAAGTGTCAATGAAGCGAAAGTGGTCTGTCAGGATCGGGACAAATGGGGATCCATGATCTCTGCCTAGCGCTCTACAGCGAATCAGGCGTGATGTGTATGTATGTATGAAAAATTCGCTTCTCTAAAAGCATAGGACGGTATAATATCAGTTTTCGGTACTAACTAGAAGAACTGGACATTTATTTCTCGTTATAGAAGGTATTTTTAACAAACTATTTGCATACAAAAATGAACTTTTCCAATGTTGATTTTTGCGTCTGCCATAGTTTTGATGACATCAATAGGTTATTCAAATGTTTAACACACTCTTGTAGTTTTGAATATAAAATATATTTATTGCTTTAAAATGAAAAACTCAACATCAAAATCAAAATCAAAATCTATTTATTTGTGAAACATGTGTACAAAAGATCTTAATCTAAGTTACAGGGTCTCAACATGCTCTGCCGTCATGCTTCGGCGTACAAATCAATTATAAAAATGTCAAAAAATAAAAAGTTAAAATTAAAATTACATTGCAATTATAAATCAAAAGTATAAATAGTCAATGTCAAAATATATTAAGTGCATCATATAATTATCGATTAATCAGCAATTATAAAAATGTCAAAAAATAAATAGTTAAAATTAAAATTACATTGCAATTATAAATCAAAAGTATAAATAGTCAATGTCCAAATATATTCAGTGCATCATATAATTATCGCTTAAGAGATTTATCATTAAAAAATTCTTTAATAGAATAGTAAGCTCTATCTAGTAGGAGCTTCTTAAGCTGATTGGTATTAAACATTTATGTATAACTAACTATAAAGATGTAAACTAATTACTCTTTTAATTTTATGTATGGTGGTGACATAAGATCAATGCTGCTCCGAGCTCTCCAGACTGGTAGTGTTGTCACCTACCCATTGATATTTAAAGCACATGATTATAATAATGTATCACTACTATTTAAACATAAGATAATCTGTATTCAAAGTCAATGAAGAGTTTTTTTAATTTTATTTTTAAATAACAACAACGATAAACTACAGAGAAAAATAACTAATAAGGTGCATTTGTGTAAAGATAAGATACGGATTCCGCATAGTGAGTTCTTCTTATGGCCTCTGCTAGCATTACAGATACATCAATCGTCTGAAGTTTGGGGCACTCTTTCAGATGTTTTTCCTGAGGTATAGTGTTAGTCACAACCAGCGCTTCTAAGCAAGAATTGTTGATCTTATCCATAGCGTTACCGGCTAGGATACCATGAGTAGATATGGCGTACACTTTACTAGCCCCGGCATCACGAAGTTTCTGGGCTCCTTTGATGATAGTGTCACAAGTATCTGATAGATCATCCACCATAATAGCTATTCTTCCCTTAACATCACCTACTAACACAGTAGCATCACTGTTGTTAGCCCTTTGTCTTTCCTTGTGAATGATAGCGAAATCTATATCCAGTCTGTCAGCGATTGACGTCATCCTTTTGACACCACCAGCATCAGGTGACACCATAACGCTGCTCTTCCATTCAGGTATGTTCTCCTTGATCCACTTAGTGATCACGGGTTCAGCGTACAGGTTATCTACGGGAATGTTGAAGAATCCTTGAATTTGTGACGCGTGGAGTTCTATGGTGATCACGTGATCGGCTCCAGCTACAGAGATTAGGTTCGCGAGCAGTTTCGCCGTGATAGGGGCTCTGCTTTTCTCTTTCTTGTCTTGTCTAGAGTAAGGGAAGCAAGGGATCACAGCTGTTATTCTGGATGCTGCAGCTATCTTGCAAGCGTTGATCATGATGAACAGTTCCATAAGATTGTCATTGATCTCACCGCAGCCACTCTGGACTATGTAAACTGATTCACCTCTGACCGATTCACCGATTTCCACACTAGTCTCCTTGTTGCTGAACTTCTTCGTGGTAGCTTTGCCAAGGTTGAGGCCTAGATGGGCGACAATCTTCTTCGCAATTTCTGGGTGGGAGCTCCCAGTGAAAACTTTGATGTTCGGCATTCTTGGCTCGGGGTGGTTGAAATTCTGTGTCTCGGAATCCCCCTTTTCTTGTTCACAGTTGATAAAAGTCATCAAGTTTGTGCTAAACACTGTACTGTCCACTGCCGAGCGTTGCAATGAATGTCTGTTTATTCATTATACAAGTTTATCTAGAGAATAAAGGTCAGGTCAAATCGATAAATAATAATTGTTGATGAATATCCCCCACTGGTGTCGTGGAATCGCTGAGGTACTCAACGTTATCAAATTCCTAACGACTTTTAATTTTGCCTCGCATTGCGTCAGTATGAGGAGTAAACAAATTGCTTAACATATTAGCGCAATAACAAATTTAATAACGATACGGTTAGTGTTTAACATAATAAATAAGTAACATAATTGGATTGAAATAAATAATAAGTGTATTTGGGTCAATAGTTTATTAGATGTATTTGTGATTAAATCAGTGATTTAAAAAATCATAACAAAAATATAATAGAGTTGTGCAATACAGACTTGATACTTTTAACAGGATTACATAAAACTATTCTAAAATATTCTATAGTATATCCACGATCATTTTAAAATTTTATTGTATATAATAAAATAGTTCTTAGTAAAGTAAATGGAACTTAGTACCAAATATGTTCCATTTACCTTTCATCTTTTATTTTTATTAATAATATGTACATGAAAAATACAATACACATATTTCATACAAAAGCATAATTAATTTCATCTTGCGTCTGTAGCAAACACAAATCTATATCTGTCTCCGCCCGTCTCGAATGGTCGTAGTTATTAAGACTTGTTTCCAATCCATAGACGAATATTTCTCCTATTATATGCCAGCTGACTCTCTCTTCTGAATGGCATAATGAATCAAAATCATGGCCATCTGCCGTTATATTAATAAACTCAGTATTGACGTTGATATTAATAGTCATGCCATTATTGATATAAAGATTCCCGTCTGCCTGGCATTCTGTTGTGTTGAAGCAAGGCAATGCTGCGATAATTGTTATGTTTGAAGTTTTCCTTGTATCTTCCACTGATTGTTGTACCGTCTGCAATAGATAGGTCAGTTTAAATATAGATTTATAACTCAATTAATGGAATAAAGTCTATTAATGCTAAAATTCAATTAACTCGAATACACAATATTACAAACGATATTTCCAGTTTATTTGTGCTATTTCTATTATTGAGCTATTTCTGTCACTTCAACGGAAATATCACGTTATATAAGAATTGGCCCTTTTCAAATCTATTATGAGTGTTTTAGTTTTGCTGCATACATTACCGAGGTTAGTTATATGTTCCTACACTTTCTTCCTTCACCCTGTTCTGTAACCTGTTAATGTTACTATTAATATACGTACAATTCGTATACCTACTGAACTTACCTTTTGCATAAACACAACTGAGCCTCCATTTATTAGAGTCAATATATCATCATCGGTTTTAGAAAAGGCAACCACATCTCCTTCCTTAGCATCGACCCTTTGTCCACTCCAAAATTCAAACCAAACACCGGGTGGCATTACGAAATTCACTTGAATTTGTCCAGGCAAAAACGTTGGCACTATCAACAGGGATTCGCCAACAGAAAACTGGTTAGTTGAATTAACCAAACTGTTGGATTTTGGGAACTGGTAAAACATAGGCCGAAGCAAAGGTCCTGATTGCAATGAAGTATAAATATAAGGTAGTAATGACACTCTTTTCCTTAAAGCAGACATTATATAACTCTTCTGCGTACCATTAAAGGCTAATGGATGCCGAGCATTAGAGTTGGAGTGAATCTTCGTCAAAGGAAAGTATGTAGAGGTGATATACCATAACGTGCACAATTCTGAGTGCAGTTCTATGTCGAAATTGTCGGTGTCACCGCAAATTGGTGAAGAATACAGTCTGACACCCGACACACTTCCTAGAGACATTTCGACAATTTCTTTCCTAAAGCTGGTCCAATATGTAGGTATGTTCTGTCGGTTGATTATCGAGTTCACCCTCAGCCAAGTGCTTGAGGGAAATAGGGGTGTATTGTTAAGATAATTAGATAACGTTTCGAAGCTTTTATCGCCGTACAAGTTATGTTTGTAAAGATGCATCGATCCGTTCTGGTGAGCGTTCCAAGACGGAGTACTTTCGAAGGCTGTTTTGAAGTTCTGTAAGAAAATAATAATACTGTGAAAAATTGGTATGCTGTCTGATATCTTAATATATATCACACAAACATATCACGCTGATTGATCTTTGCGGGGTAGTAAGAGATGCAAGTGTCTGAAACTGTAGAAAACGCGATCATATGACCACTTCTAGTCCACGTTCTCTCCAGATAGTCAAAACCTAATGTTCAAGGTTCAGCGAACAAAGGCATTAACCCCTGAGTTACACCTCTCCATACTACATAGGTCCTTTATATTCAATTCAAATCTTATATTCCATACTTTAATATACTTCATACTTTACTATACATATGCACGTGTCATGTATACATGACATGTGTCAAACTGTATCCAAACGTTGATCATAATTGACATATGAGATGTTACACAATAGCGATCATTCATGATGTGCCGGAAGATTTCGTTCAGTCATGAAAACCTGCGATTACACATGAAATGTATAAACGCCCTTTATGATATCTAAAAATAACTTTTCACTCAAATGTAGCTTCAAGTACTTAAGTTCATTGTTCTCATAATCGTATATTATGATAACGGGGATTAGTGCGGTCGATTAAGTTTGGTTTCAAGCTTTTTGCAGACCGAATAAAGTATCCGATACGATGAGAAAAATATATTCAACGACCACCAGTTTTTATGCAAAAAGTTTCCAATATTAGACATTTTTTAGAAATGTCGTTATTGCAAGCTAAATTAATTTTACATTATAAACACATCGACGAACATAATTTTACGAATATCAACTACGTAGAAGAAAACATGAAAGGATGTTAATAAGTTGCCAGACAGCACATTATATGCTGTTCATTGTCAAATTTATGCTAATTATTCTACTTACAAAAAGGTACCTCGTTGAATAAACAGACGAGGAAAATTAAGTCATAAGGAATGTAGCGATTTTCCCTAACCCTCATGCAAATTAAGTCAAATTTAATTCCAGTACATACCTCACTGAAATAAGGAAGATGGCTTTCGGCTTCAGAAAAACTCTTTATTCTTTCATCAAGGGGCCAATTATTTTCTAATATAAATGCGTCAGGTGTTATACTGTCACGCAAGGTCCAAAATTCTTCAAGTAGTGTAGTGATGTTATCATTATCATAATTTGGATAGAGCGCTGTTTTATTATTAACTATACCCATGTATATTTCGTTAGTGACACCATCTTGAAGAAATAGATTTTTATTAACATCAAATAATTCATTATATTGTAATGTTCCGTTTTCATCCGTGGTAGTGATTACCTGGAAAAAATAAAACCTCACTTACTTCTCGGAATATCACTCACATTGTATGTACATATATGATCATATTAAACTCAACCATGCATACCATTACGTACATTACCCAACTCGTTCACCAACCTTATCAAAGGAGGCTCAGAAATAAAATATTACGAAATCTTTGAATACGTACATACGGAGAGATATGTGGTACAAATCTCTTGTTACGCTCCTTAATCATTGCGAAGGCCGTTTCTACGAGATTCATATCGCCCAATTCACTGCTAAGGGCCACGGTTTGTATGCCACAGTGACTCTCAATGGGCACAGATTCCGATTCGACGTCGGATATTAATCTTTGGAAATCTTCAAATGCCGCCGTGATGTTGTCATGGCCGCTGGAAGAAAATGTTTCAATGTAAAAGACGAATTTCCTGGTAATAATTTGAGGTAAAATTAGAAGCTGAGATGAATAGAATGATAGTATCTATGAATTAGTCATTTGAGATAACCTTTAAGCGTTTTATTTAGAAAATAATGCATACGGAATAAGAAAACGGGACTTATATATTATATCTAAACAAAGTAATTATATATAGTATTACCTTTGTTACCCGACGTTTCGACCGTAACCGGCAATACTTTGTTTATAAAAGATACGCTATAAGTCCCGTTTTATCAAAAATATTAAAACTAACACGTACTATAAATTAGTTGTTATGACATAATCATAACGCTGCGCTGTACGTATAAGTAATTCTAGTTAACACAGAAGTTTATCAGACAACATCCTTCTGATTAGACGATAGACCTAAAACTAATCCAACTAGTAATAAGCACTTACCTATTACACAAATGCGCACCCAACATCCAATAATCAAGTTGAACCGGAGAACCAATCATATTAATCAAATCGTTCATAACATCACGCGGTTCAGGGCCCGTAAATAGATGGAATTTCATTCCAGTAGTGCTGATTGTTCGAACTATAATCTGATTATCCGCGGCCACCGTGATTTCTGTCGGAGTTTCGATGTCTACCAGCAAACCGTGGTAACTTTGGTTTAATTTCGCATAAATTAAAGGCAAAGAACTCGGGTCTGCCTTGTTGTTATATATAACTTTACTTGTTCCTACTACTAGAGGGATTTCACCCAAACCAAACATGGTATCATTGGTAAGTTTGAACGTGATTTCCCAGATATTTTCCGCAGCGATCAAAGGACCTGGTCGTGTGTCAAAAATTGTACCAACTTCCGAATACACTTCTATATTCAATTCTGGTGATGCTATTGAATACGAATAGGTCTTGTTCTCGAGTTTTCTACCGGTAATCAGCGGTGAATGTTGGGCATCGTAGAAATGTAACGTCAAATGAGTAGATGAAACTTCATCTATTGAAAGCCGAAGGTTCATGATAGTTGGAGTATAGCTGAATGGTTCTGTTGCTACCCTTGGGTGCAGGATGATATCTTCCGTCCACTCTCGGTCCATGATATAGGAAAATCTGGAAGGTATTCTATGGAAGCAGACGCCATTGGTTCGGTCGTAGCAGCAATGAGGGTGACATCTATCGGCAGTGACATGGGAATTTCCACAGGGCAATCTCATGAATCTCGGGGCTAAGCAGGAGCCAATAGAAAGTCCATCTGAAGGAGGTACGTCCAGGGTTGTATGGAACATGAACTGGTATAACAGTATGGGTGCTACCACTGCTAGTAAACAAGCTACTGTTATGACTTTGCATGGTCGGTGTAGTAGGAATTCGTGGTACCATTTTATATCTGAAATACAAAATTTGAAGTACAGTTGGAGGCAAAAAAATATGTTGCGTAATATATCATTTTTACGGTAAGGGAAAACATTGTGAGGGAACCTAGTAATTCCTTGGAATAATCAGTATTTTTAAATTATGACACGTTTTACCATCTAGCTCATTAAGTTCTTAGTATTTGGTTTGGTTTAACTCGTGGGTTCGAGGTTGCGATGGAATCACTAACTCCGAAAATGCAGCGAACGGAGAGGCAATATTCTGACGACCCCGCAGTGCATAATGGCTATACAGTAATTTATATTAGACAGAATGTATGTCATTAAAAACATCACTAACACTTTAAAAATCCTCCATTCAATCCAAGTGATTACTTAGAAGTCTAATCTAAGAACAGCATATTAATATTTAACTGCATTAACCTTACGTTTACCTCAGCCAAATAATATTAATTCAGGTTTGACTCAAGATAAATTGAGCTTAATTTGTTGGCTGTTGGCTTGGGTATGTGTTCACAGAGAAATGGCAAACGTTATTGACATTTCCAAGAAGACATCATTGACGAGACGATACCTAGATTGTGAAGCACAGTGAGACCTAAATAGGTACCTTAATTTCCTGAAATGTCAAACTTCAGTGTAATCATTGAAGAAACGTAGGTTTGGAGCAAATATTATAGTATCTTTTGCTAGTATAGGAATTCAAAATACTGTAATTATCTGTCTTTTTGCGAGTATATTGTAAAAGAAGACTAAGGGACTAGACTAGGCTAGGGCGTGATATCGTAATAGTACAAACCAGATCTCTGCAAACAGCGGCTGTAGCCTAACAGGCAGGTTAAGTTAGGACATAGGTTCATATCCCGGCTCTGGCATGTATCAATAAATTAAATTAAATGGGCTTTAGTTTTAAGTATGTAATTTACAGTCGCTAACGGTGAGAGAAAACATCGTGAGGAACCTGTGCCAGTATGCATAAAGATGGGTTTTCCGCTAATATTCTTCATCAATATCATCTCTACCGCGATATATGAGCGAGGCTTTCTTCATCCAGAAAGGAATTAAGGGATATGATACATTTGTGTAAGTGTATATAGTTCATAGTATGTAATTTTTTTGTGTACCTTTCAACAGGTAATTGTAATAGGCAATGTTTACCTGTATTTTCACCTTCATATCCGATTTTCTTGAGTTCTTCAATCACATTATTGCCAGTCGCTTGGATTTCTTTACTACTACCATCCACGTACGGAATCATTGTTTATGTCATCAATAGACGAATCTATAATAAAAATGACATGTAAAAAAATATACATCAAGACATATGACAGTCATATAGATGAACTATTGTAAAGGTTGACGTTAGTAGTACTTATAAGCGCCGAAGGTGTATGGAAGTGAAAGTGGTTAGTCAGGATCGAGCCAATGACAAAAATGAGTCGTGACGTTTGAACACCTGTATCGAAACGGGTATTATGTGTATGTACCTATACAAGCGTTAAGAAAAGTATAAATACATGAATAACTATCACTGCCTTTTCATGGAGTATATACGCATTTGATTATTTCCATCTTTACATCGGAATTTATGCACCATATTATGTCGCCTTGAGATAGACACTACAGTACGTAAGAAAGTAGCTACATATGAACATATAGGTATAGTTTGTAAACTGTGACTATATATATATTATAGTTACATATATTATAGTTACATACATATACACGCCTCTTCTTACTATGATAAGTAGAAAAAGAAATGAAATCGACAATAAAATACACATTAATTTACATATTGTATGAAATAACAAAAAAGAGGTTTATCTATGTATTTTATTACCACTGTAAAAGGGTTCAGATTCAAAAATGTTATGGGCGGTGATGCCACAACGCCAATCTTCCGTTTGAAATATAAAAATATAGAGTCACAAAGATTCAACCAAGTTGAACGATTTAGATAAACCTCTTGAGCCATACTAATTTTCATGAACATTATTTTTTATGACACCTCTTCTGAACAATTCAATATTTATATGAATTACCTCCGTGGTGCGATTGGTTAACTACCTGAATGCTAATCGCGAGGTGTTGGGCTCGATTCCCGGTGGAGGCAGAGTAAAGAACCTCGCTTTTCTTCTTTTGTCAGTTAGGTCATTTGATTATATGTATGTATATATTATATATGTATTTATGTATGTATAACAAGTCTGAATTTCTAACATATACGTTTACGTTGACCTTAACACAAGTCTTAAATGAACTTTTCAAGGGGCTAGTTCAATTGGTGTTATAGACTTCCAAATATTACTATTATCCTGTTGTCTTTATCTTACAAACTATACTTACCTAACTTATATCATTTTGTTTGTAAGTCCACTAGTCAACAATTTCACAGAATAAATTTTATCACCAAACACTATCAAAAGCCACATATAAAGAAAACTATCAGGAAGCGAAATAAACAAAGCTAATAAATGAAAAATCACAGTACTATTGTCACTGAAATTGTATGTAAGTATGTTATCGAATCACTGATAGCGTGATTAAAGATTGGCATATAAAGATAGAGAGTTAAAATGTATGTTTGCTTGGTAAAGTTTATTGTTACATAGCATAGCATTCCATACATAGGTTACCTAGTCTAGAAAATGATTATATTGCTATATAGTTCCTTTTTATCACGTCATTGTCGTAAAATATTTTGCACTCTCGATAAAATTAGATTCCCAGTGATTTCTGTTTCAGGCAACGCAGTTTTCAAATACAGCTGTCATTTTACGAAATTAATTTGTAATAATCTTCAAACGACCTCAGGCCCAAGTCTACTAATGCGTTTTTGGAAAATCATAGTTAAATATCGCTTTAGTAATTGTTTGAAGTTGTTAGTGGGTTAAAAAATATGCCAAATTTCACAATTAATGGCGTCAAATTTGTCACCTTTGATATTCCACAAAAATGTTTACACAGTTACTGAAGTGATATTAAAATACGATTTTAAAAAATCATTAGTGAACTTGGGGCTCTGTTTACTGGTGCAAAATTTTTTTATCTTTTATTAGATAAACGACTATTAGATACAGTAAAAAAATTAACAATATAATTCAAGTAAAACAGAATAATGATTATAGTACCACTAATTAGCAGATCTGATACATTGATAATGTCTAGTGATAAGGATTGATTATGTTATCTGGACTGTTGAAGTAAATTAGTATTGACAATGAAATTGTTAGTATTTTATATTAATTACCTATAGGAAATTGACTCACAATATTAACTCATATAAAATGAGTATAGGTACAGTCAGCGCTAAAAGTGCAGTCCCAGTATTTTTTTATAACTAGCCCCACTATGCATTGTTATGGCCACTATACGTTCGCGTGCTTTGAAATGAAAAATATTGTATTTTGTTCTTATAAACGTAAACCTTATAAAAAGTTACTGCGTCTGCACTTTTAGCGTTACATACGTTGATGATAGTTATAGTATAAACAAAATTTCTTGGATACGATGAATACGTCGTTGATATGAGTCTACGATATGTCAAATAAAGGGATTGACCTTGCTCTATAATTATGCATCCCTCGTGCTCATGTATTCAAATAACACCCGTCCAATGAATATTTATTCGATCTTATTGATCTAAGCTGACAAAACTTGATTGGTACATCCAAATAATACCTAAGCAAATACTAATCTGAATTGTGTTGTTTACTTTCGGTTTGATTATTACCGATTGCTACGGATTGTATTTGTCATCGAATATGAAAAACAAAATAGTAGTTAATTATCATTCGAACAGAATAAAATCGATTTCACTACAAAGTGTACATGAAATACAATAAATACTTCAAAAACCAATAAATTTACAATAGCTTAAACATTTGGAACATATTAAATATCTTTAATAAAAAACAAACACTTAAGTTTTAACATTAGATACATTATACTACATTTTTCCGTTGCTGACTTGTCATAAAAAACTACTCAGGAATATTGTGTAAACAGTTTTAGGGTAAATAATCAGGCAGGATATTCCTATATCTTTGCCCCAAACACAAACACGTATTAACATTGTCTTCAATGTGCTTCCTTTCTTCACTTTATTTAAGAAATTGGGAATTTAATCACCAAATTGTTTCATTTTTAATTTTTTTTTCTTAAATAAACATATAACTTCATATAACTTTTAGTAGGAACACCAACATATTCTATATTTCGGAGAAAATATCAAATATAATCCTAAAATACAATTCGTATTTCCTGTATAAAAAGCTTGTCCCTTTGATGTTGTATTGGTACGTTATACATGAAAGCGGTTACATGGCTGTGCGATAAGTTCCGGTACTTTGAAACACTGGCTGTGCGAACCAATAGGAGAATGAACAACTTTTCCTAGGAAAATCGATTATCTAGTCCACTATTGGCTCAACACGGATTTCGACAATGATTGAATAGTTTTTTTTTACATAAAAGGTATTACGAAACGGGTGTAACTTTGGTGATGAAAAAAGGGATCAAAACCAGATATTCCGGGTTCGATCTCTTAATATTTTACTCGTATATATTTAAATATATAATGTATTTAATATTTAGGCAATGAAACCTCTGTGATAAAAACTGAATATTCTGCTCATAGGCAATCATCAACGCCTTGGATGTGAAAAATCAATAGCCTCACTATTACTAGCTGGCGGGTAAAAAAGTAGTAAGTAAAGTAACTATCTAAACCTTAATGCCTTGTAACATTTCTATTCTTATAGTTTCTATTTACATCAAAAGGCAACTCGTATTCTAGTTACTTCCCACTTTAAACACAAGAGAAAGTCCGACGCAAATTATTACTACCGAATATTTATTAATTCCTTAAAAATACCTATCCTTACAGGCATGCCTAGAGACACTTTATGTTTTTTGCACCTGATAGTTTCCGAACATATATTTACTAAATCCATCATATAAGCTCACCTGCACTCATCAAGAATTCATGTACCCAACCACGATATTCGGTCCATTAATCAAGAATGAAAGCGGTCCATCGTGGTCCGAGCATAGTACTTAATTAAGCGACCACCGAGATTCAAGCAAATTGTGGTGCTACGCGGATTTGCGTGTGTATTACGTTATAATACGCTATATTATCTACATTGTTGGTGTTAAGTCACGTATTTGAATGTACTATACCCTTATACCTCGTTGCCTATTTCTTTGTATGTCTTAAGAGTTGACAATGAGTTTGTGTTTTAAAAGTATGTTGGGTACTCAGTTAAATACTATTAATATAATACACACACTTTTTAATCATTCGATCGAGTTCAAGTATGCAAAGATGGCATTAATATGGAATTGTGATGACTGACTGTGATGATGATTATGGTTACTCTAGTACCTAATAAAATCAGAAAGAACTACAGCTACTTAGCATTAAATGTACGTTCAATCTGATACAAAACAATTTTTATTTAATCCTTTCATCAAAATAATTTTGTTGTTGTTTCGCTGAATCTTGTTTGACATTTGCTCTGTGACTAATGTTATTATTAGACGTATTTACTCAAGACATCTTAGTGAGATATTTATCCCCGTAGAGAGTAGTATCGTTAATCTACCGGGAAAACAAGATTAATCATGTTAGCGTCTGTAAGAGCTCCCGAGATCTAGGAAGCTAAAGAAATACTAGAAGTCTAGATTTCCGTTTTCGATTAACATCGAATGTTGTTCTTAGTGGAACATTTAAATTGAATTCTACCTCTTTTACATACATATACATTCACGTCCTTTGACTTCTTTTGGGGTGGATATAATCTTGGAGACTCGAATTTATATCATAGGTAACTATTTAGCATTATAAATAGTGATGTCATTGAACATTGGTAACTTGTTGCTGTCCCATCGACCAATAGATTCTGTTCACACGTAGTGCCAAGAAATTCCGGGAAGAATGGCAGCTAGTTAGCATTCCCAGAACCCAGAGCAGTCCCGAGCTAGCACACTAGTACACAGTCGTGATTAAATTGTGATGAAAGTCACTGAAGAAAACTATACAAAATAATATTTGTATGAGTAGATGACAATAAATTCGAATTTTCGAAGATAGTCTCTTAAACTTCTGAATACCTCGCCACGCGTATGTTTAGATGACTGTTGACTCATCACCTGCCGCGTAAGGTGTATGGTATCTTAGGAAACGTGATCTCATACAAATAATAGATATGTCTTAGTAATAAACACAAGCTTATGTCTAGAATTCTAGACTAACCTAACCTGACTCTGGACTTTGGATTTGAGTGATGGCCAGCCCTACCTTCTTATTTTGTAACAGTTTCTTACCTGAATGACAATAGTCATTGAATGTGTCTGTCATAGAATATAGTGTTTATGAATATATAGAGTGAATGTTTTATAAAATGGAGCTTTAATATTACAGTTTATTTAATCAATATTGGAAATATTTGTGTGGGTAGCCGCACTGTCGTATTAAATTAGAACTTTAATAACGTCATGCCTGATAATAGAAGGTTAATGAAATTCAAAGAAAATTAATAGAATTTTATCTTAATTAAGTTACCTTACGCTGCATTTCCATAGAGACTTAATTGATCATACTTAAATATATTCGTAGGTAGATATTTTTCGTACTATTAATAGAACCTCAACAAAATAATTAATTCTTCTCAGATATCTTAAGCATATACAAATTAACATAACCCCGCAAATATATCAACATAAGGTTAATATCCTAATCATAAAAGGTTATAATTAAAGCACCACCTTATACGTTGTTCTCAGAAGAATAAATATTAGCATCGAAATAACACTTTCCATTTTCAAACAGAACACGTAGATTTGTTTATTTGGCACGTAACTTGATCTTGGCTCGTTTATTTTATGCCGCCGTTAACGCAAGATGCCGCTTCAAATTCTTTTGTAGAGAAATGAACAATCGCTTTACTGTGTAAAATTTTGTTGGTATAGGACGTAAAACTTGTCCTTGAATAATCTATAAAAGGTATGGGACTTCAAATTATTGAAACCTTAAGTGAAATGCACCAAATAATACGGTGATTGTACAGTAGTTGACACGGGTTTTCACCTTTTCACCATTGTAATGTACATATATCTGTACAATACTTGGGTTTGAGGTGACCATAGAAACAAGCTTGTCAGTTGTTGAGATGTACATACATAGCCTAATACAATATTCATGTCAGGGTTAGTCTTTGTCAAAAACTAAAACAAATTACGTAATATTTACGTATATTACACGTCGGTTAGATTCAAAAGTTTCCCGACCTTTCACAAGATAAAGCTAACGCCGACTTAATTCGCCACTAACTCAAACGTAGGGCTTCGCATTAAGATAAAGGTCTACAAATTGTTCTGTCTGACTTGTGCTATAAAAACAAGGCATGAAATTCTGAACAATATTACGAGTATTAAGGAACTTGTAATTTACTTATATAAGAATGATAAGAACGGCTGTTTGTTTTGCTCCTAACGTCGTAAAGTAGATTAAGGGAAACACACCTAGATATTAGCTTAGGTATTTTGTTAACGATATTAGACTAGTAGCAACATGGAATAACCCCCATTATTTTTCTTTGTCCTTTACAACAAACTTTACAAAAATGTCACTGTTGATTCATCGTCACTTATTATGTTACACTGACAATCAATATAAACACAAACACCAAATAAAGTGCTACCAAACATATGTTAAGACCTATTAATAATACTAAAACCTTGACCGAACCCAAACATATGCTAAGACCCATTAATAACACTAAAACCTTGACCGAACCTATCCCCTATTCACTACTACGTGGAAACCCAATCTATCTATTAGCTAGCTTAGCCAGTATCATAAATCAACATGCATGAAAATAATTGGCAGGGAGGCCATTTCTAGGTATAACCATTCACTGACACCCAGTATTTTGACATATTTGGACGTAGATCGGTACTGAAGAGCTTTTGTTTCTCTCCTCAGCAATTGTATCCTACTGACCAGCTATAGAAAAAAAGTATAGTTTAATTACCATGTTAATTAGTCTCGTGCTAAAATTTAAGTTATCATTGTTGCAAATGACATCACAGCCCGAATATACATTCTAAAAGTGACTTAGGCTATATTTTCATGTATCTGTGGTTCAACCCACCTTACAAGCAATTAAAGGATGTGATTGTATATGTATGTATGAAATTTCGTGCAGGCGTCGCTACTAATAGTATAAAAAAATCATGAGATGTTAGGATTTAGAGTGAATATCGGTAGATTTCAAACATCATCATCTGGTCATAGGTAATAGTTAGAATCAGTGAACGGTGACTATTTATCATCTGTCACAGAATATGGTTTCTGGAACACAGAGTACTCTGAGAACCCCTTCGTAATAACCACTGGTCTAAGTCAAACTTCTGACTATCCCACAAGGGTTAATTGTTGATCTTTTATAAGTTATAGTTTTAAGAGATTCGCGATTTATACTCATGATAAATAATTATATAAATAAAACGTCGGGTTAATAAAAGGTAATTTTATTATATATAAACTTACGCGATAAGTCCCGTTAATTATTTATCTTTTATAAGTTAATTTTACATAAGTAGAAAGATCGTAAAGTATATATTAGAGTTATTTGATATAACAAACTACTTGTGTAGTTTACGTAGAAATAGTCAAAGGAAATTATCTTGTTGAATAAACTCCAACCTGGGGTAAAATATTGTACATTTCTGTGTCAGTCTTCGAGACCGTAAATTAATTTAATTAATTTGAACAAGTAGTAGTTTACTGGAGAAGATAATTTTATACATACATACATACACATCAAACCTGATTCCCTGTAGAGGGGTAGGCAGAGATCACGGATCCCCATTTGTCCCGATCCTGACAGACCACTTTCGCTTCATTGACATTCATACATCCTCTTATACACTCTCGGCGGTTATATGTACTCCTAACGTTACCTTTTTTCAATATAGCGTCTATCTAACTGTTATATGTTTTATTAGGCCGGCCTCTACGTAACCGCCCTTCCACTTCACTCATATATATTCCTTTTGACAATCTGCTATCATTCATCCGCATAACATGTCCAAACTATCGAAGCATGCTCTTTTCAATCTTAGTCACTAGATCTTCTTTTAAACCGCAACCTTCCCTTATCACACTATTTTTAAATCTACCATTCAATGTCACTCCTAACATGCTTCTCAGTGACCGCATTTCGACGGCATTGATTCTAATTTCATGCTTCTTTTGCCATACCCAACTTTCACTACCATAAGTCAATGTTGGAACCAGCACAGCCCTATGAATAGCCATACGTGCCGATTGAGAAATCAACTGGCTACCCATAACACTATACAAGGCCCCATTGATACCTGCACACACTCTACGTTCAATATCTCCCTCACATAATTTTATAAATAAGAAAAATACTGAAAATTACCATTGACAAATCAAAACTGTAAAATTAAGGTAAGAAAATATTTTTACAAAACTTTAATATCATTTATACGCTTGAAGATAGATAACCCATCCATTACTCATTTGATTTATGACTAATGCCTCTGAATAGATTTCCTAACGATGCCTTGACTTACAAATCTATGACAATATACTCGTACATACAAATAATGCCTGTTTCCCTCTGGAGGGGTAGGCAGAGATCACATATCCCCATCTTACTCGATCCTGACAAACCTGTAAATATACGTACGTACGCGTTCACGACCATTAACCCTTGCGGGGTTGTCAGAGGTTCAGGTGTCCATCTCCGCAATTGCGAAGGTAGTAATTATATGGTCACCTCGAACCCACGTGTTAACCAGATAATTAGTACTCAATGTTACAGGTGGTCAGCCATGTCGCCATTTACAAGCACTAAGTTTTACCTATTCGGGGAACAGGTAGGTTTCCTCACGATGTTTTTCCCTCACCGTAGTATTCGGCGCATTTCATAAATGTATTTTTATTACGCAAATGTACATAGAAATTAATTAAACTTCATTTCCATTGGTACATGCTCAAGCTGGATTTGAACCCTATACCCTCGATACAGAGTCAAGCCCCAAACAACTGAGCTGCGTCGTATATGATTATTACTTTTATTTATTATATGTACATTCGACAACAAATAACTACATCTCTTGTTAAATTGGTTCCCATGGTAATAAGTACTTACAACTCGAACTTAGGACTTATAAACAATAGAATATTATCAAGAGAAGCTTTCATAGAACCATCATTTATGTTAATATTACAAGCTATTTATAAGACAACATTGAATAAGGCATTGTTTATTTCTGCTTAAACTACCTTTTGGAGTAAGTAAGAACTGTTAATGAACTTATAATAAGCACAAGTTATTGTAAACTTATATTTCTTACATAATTTATACTTGATACACAATAAAAGACTCCTAGACCCTTGTTTCGAGATAAGTGTTAGTCTACCTTATATTCTTTACTTATACATATATATATACCACAATAATTACATACATACACCTCACGCCTCATTCCCTGTAGAGGGGTAGGCAGAGATCACGGATCCCCATTTGTCCCGATCCTGACAGACCACTTTCGCTTCGTTGACTTTCATACATCTTCTCATACACTCTCGGTGGTTATAGGTACACCTAAATTATAATGATTACTTTTATATACTCGTATACACATATCCATCTCCATATCGTAGTAATTAATATACGTCCACAAATAACTCACGTTCTCTAGATTGTCAGCATCCAGCGGGACATATATGTAGTGTTTCATGGAACGTTCAACTACAATACGGGATAACATCTTGAGGAAACCTGCCTATTAATAATAATTAATGTATATTTTATTACTACAAGACATAGACAAAGATATAATGTAACTTATGTGTAACACAATATTTATGTTATAACATCGCAACCCCAATATTTACGCTAACCAGTGACCTAGGATATATTATATCTCCGAGGTTCTGTCTACCCCGAAAGGGGATAAAGAACGTGATTGTATATAACACAAATTTTAATACGAGCACACACGTGGTTCTTGTGACATTGTGGTGCAAAAAAGGCTTTCCTCGGAACAGGTAATTATAAGTAGTATCAGTGTAAATTGCGACACGGCTGTTACCTGTCAGCTTAGGTACTAACTATAATATTATATAATAAGTTACAAAGGAGATGGCTTCATATATACAAAGTTTGGTCCACCCAGAAAAGGATTAAAGGACGTAAATGTATATGTATGTAATATAAAAGTTACTACATGTGTTGGAAGTAGTCACTAATTATACAATTGCAGAGTTGAACCCGAGAACCTCTGACTACCTCCATAGGTTAATAGTCGTAAAAGTGTGTCTTTGTTTTGTTTATTTAAAAGGTCTGTTTACGTCTGTGGTGTTTCAGTTAGACTTCTAAGAATCACGTAATTCCATTATAATGAGGTTAAATCAGCTCGGAAGCTCGTGAGCCATAATTGGTCCAAGGTGTAGGTTTATAAAAATGGAAATACGTATAATGAGGGGTGTTTGACCTTATAATACGAAAATTTAAAGGATGAGAATCATCTATGGGTTTTATGATAAACTGATAGAGCAGCAAAAAGCTCTCAAAGGTTATAAGTTAAGGTAAAGTGGTGAATGTAGTAAAAATGAGTTAGATCTAACTATATACGACTTATTCTATAAGTTTGATTCCATACATACGTATAATCATACTTTTAAGTAGAATACATTAAAGGAATCCTCATTGCAGACTATCGCTTGCAACCTATAATGATCTTGATAAACCTCTCTTGACTCATTTAAAACTATGAATTTAACTTAAAAAATTAATAATAACGATATAAAAACAAAAATCCCTAACTACTTCACAAGATATATACCTAACTTAAAATGTTATTTTATAAAACGTACGTATGTGTTATGTAAGAACTTAGAAATAGGAATTAGGATAACTGAATCATACCTCTCGGCGTATATTTGATTGAACCTTGAAAATACACGAGGATTAAGAGAAAATTTCGTCAACTGTGCTGTCATGGACTATATAAATAATAACAAAGTATAATGACAGATATATAGAAATCACATATTCACGTCTTTTTAAAGTTTTTGAACAGAATTATACCTTACAGGTATTATATTTTAAGGTCACTTTTTTCTCTACTACTACTGGTATTATAATTCGTATAGTTTTAAAAACTATTAATTATATAATTGGAATTCTATCTTATTATATATTTAATTATATTCTAGGTTCCTAGATCAAAGCTTTCTCCTCTTATTAGCATCCCTAGGTCTCTTATTCAAGGCTAACCACAGACTAGTAAACAAAGCAACACGAGTCTGTGTTATTCCATTATTTTGTGAAACCAAGCGGAAACAAACGATCGTTGTTACGTCAGCTATCAACTATGATTCAATACATTGTCACACGGTCTTAATATACAATATTCCTTACAATTTATACATTCACTTTTATTACTTTCGAAGAAGATAAAACATCGGAGACAAAGTTTCTTTGGTCACTTGTAGTATTAGGAGCTGTACACACATATACATTCACGTCCTCTAATCCCTTTCGGGGTGGACAGAACCTTGGAAATGATAATATCTTCAAGGTCACTTTTTGACATGAATATTGGGCTTGTCATGTTATGGAATGTTGGTGACAGGTTCCTAGCCCATCGTCTATTTACGCCTAGCCCCTTAGGCGCCTCCTACAACAATCTGGGAAGAACAGCAGCTAGTTTACATTGTTATCCAGTAGTAGTAGTAGCTTTCTAAATAAATCCGTAATATTTTTTATGTAATTAGTATTTAGTCAGCTATTTAGTAGTTTAGTAATAGTAGTAGTTAGCTATTGAAACTATGTCTATTTAATTAACAATAGTCTTCGAGGGCCCAAAGGTAATATTGCCTGTTAACCGAATTATGAACCTAAGCCTTTAACCCAAAAAGGATTACTGTCATGAATCTAGTTTCAGATTAGTATTTATTTAGGTCATACCCTAAATCGACGTATCAATCAATTTTAGTCTGCGAAATCTCAATCTATGAATATTCATCGAATAAAATGAGATTTATTTGCATATATAAGCAACGTTGTTACTTTATTAAGGAATAAAATTACCCAGAAATAATTATTACAGTTGCTAAGGACTTATTGTTAAATGTCACATTTATGTATTCCATTAATTTAATCAAATCCGTTTATTATAATAATTGGCGTAGATTACCACCGCATTAATTATCTAGTTATTTAATGCTCTGATTGATATGATGCATTAATAAATAAATAAATTTTCGTATGTGATTAAAATATATATTATTTAAAATTGACTGAAATACTTTAAACTAAACTAAAAGAAATATAATTATTATAAGACGTTTAAACAATAAAATCTTATTTATAGTTAAATTATTTTAATTAGTTTTAACTTTGAGATTTCATACTTAACTTAAAGTATTCCGTGCTGCTCTGGGACGAAAATAAAACGCCAACTACCTGCCTTTCAAACCTCTTTGTCTTAGACAAGTCAAAATGGAATCTATTAGACTATGGACTAGCAACCTGTCCACAAAAAATATGTATCAATGAACTCACTACACCTATGCTAATGCTAAAAGACATGGGTATTGAACTTCTATCCATCTCGAAAGGGATTATTTAATATGTAAATTAAAACGTAAACTGTTTCTCTTATAGTTAAATATAATCAATTTATATACTCGAGGATTCGAACTTATCTCTTTTACTATAAATATGTTCTTTATTAAATTATTAAACAATATTTACATGAGATTATAAATCAAAATAATATCTAGATAAATAAAGTTGAAATAAACTGATAATTATAAAATAAAATCTTAAAGCTAAATTTTTAGTTTCTCTCTACACTTGAGATTCACTATTTCCAATATCAGAATTCTTGGTAACATCCTTTCGCAGTATTCCTTTATTGCTGAACACAATATGTGAATGCTCATTCAATATCAAAGCGGTGCTGAGACATTTGCTGGAATCACTCGGGGTAATTGATTGGGAAAGTGCTCATTTATTGCATAGCTAAACCACTTTCGCTTCATTGACACTCATACACCTCTAACACACTCGGCGGTCATATGTACTTCTAACGTCACCCTTTTTCATATGGCGTCTATCTGACTGTCATGTGTCTTCACTCACATATATTCCTACGGCAAACTTTCCTGTGACTTTTTTCATTTGTCTCAAAGGGAACCCTGGACAACGTCGCACTACGTTTTATTGCATCCGCACTCTACCCGCTTTGTTGTGAAGGCAATATAGATTGGAATGTGTGTAGAACCTTATCTTTGGTAAAGAAGAGGTGTCGTAGTAAACACGTTTACAGGGTTTCTTTTGGAACACTAACAAATAAATACTATCATAGATAGAAACGTTACGATTATTATCTTTAACGGTGTAGTCAGAGGTTTAAATACACCATTTAGCAACATCATTGGTCAACACGCGTACAACAAATAGATAAGTATTAACATGGTTTAATATTATTGCAATTAAAACAATATGTCCAGCACAGGGCAGCAGCTGGGGATGCAAAAAGAGTGCTAACTAGCTGCCGTTCTTTCCGGCTTTTATCGCCTCGACTAAGGGAATATGGATAAATAGATCCTATTGGCAATGGGCTAATAATCTGTCATCAATGTTCCAGGTGATATCACAACCCCAATATTCATGCTACAAAGTAACCAAGGAGATGTTTCCATGTCTCCGAGGTTCTGTCCACCCTAAAAGGAATAAAAGGACGTAAATGAATTAATACATATCTACGTAAAATATTATGTTCTTGTTGATGACATGTTGCCACCTAGTCACCCAATAGATACTATTAGTTACGTTCCTTAATCTATAATCTACAGTTACCTGTATGTAGTTCCTTCTAATATTGGTACGAGCTCAATATGACCCTGAAATTTAAACCAATATCCAGTAGGGTTCAATAAGCACCTAATTCGGAGTGAAAAGTTACGAATACTAAGGTAACGGCCGGCTTTCATGGCCTAAGTTCTCCAGTCAAATGGAACGAGTTCAGTCATTAACAACAGCTGTTTATTATACTGAAACACTGTAACCACTAACGTTGTTTATTTATGGTGGTGAAAGTTATTTTTGTTTTATTTATATTAGTATATGGCTTACCACCCTGTCACATTGAGTACTGACTATCTGGTCAACACGTGGTTTCGAGGTGGCCATAAAATTACTAAATTCGCAATTCCGGAGATGGACACTTGAAACTCTTGAACCTCTGACAACCCCGCAAGGTTAATGGTCGTGAATGCGTTTGTCTTTTTGTTTTGTTAGGATCCGTGATCTATAACTACCACTTCGTGGGGAAACGAAGTAAAGGTGTTGAATGTATGTACATATATGTGAATTTGTAAAGGCTGTAATTTTCTAGTTCCTTGCTTATCTGAAACGTGCTAACTAAATGCCATTCTTCCTCGCATGACTAAAATTTTTTCCAATTTCCAAAACGACCCCAAAACTAAGATGGACCAAGTCTCTAACGTTCTGTCCACGCTGAAAGGGTTTAAGGACGGAATGATTATATATGTTACTTTTTGCAGTTGATGCCGCTTAAAGCTTTGTAGAATCTTGTGAGTATTTTTAGACATTACTTTTAGCACTAGATCACCATACGACCCCCATACTATACATATACAACGTTCATGACACGAACCAAATATAAAGAGGACCCGGCGAAAGGAGCGGTCCCCGTTACGCAGTACGGAGTCCAAATGGCGTGTTTGTCTTGTCCTTTTAGCTAGTAGCTGTACAATATTATGGCTAGTTAGCTGCTTTTTTCTCCAAAATGTCGTCTGAGGTATCAATCCATTCCAGACGCCATCTTCACGTAAATATTATTACTAAAATAGACCAAGGAAAAGTGGCCAGAACCATGCTGAAGATTAGTAACCCAAGGCACAAATTGTTATAAACATAATATAAATACGCTTCACGACTTGTGTGTACACACTCCCTTTTTATTGTGGAAGGATAGTCAGAGGCTTGAGTGCCCATCTCCGAAATTTCGTGCACAAATAGTTATTAATTATTTCTATTATTTGGGGTGTACAAACGAATACATTCGACACCAATCACTGACTGATTCGCAAGTCATTATCGGGAATGAACAACAAAAACAGGGAAATAGTATTGAAGGCTGAAATCGAGTAATGATTAATGGAATAGGCCTCTATTTATGGACATGTACGATCTATCCATCATGACAGCCAAGATAAATGGCATCAATACACCAAGTTGCTTTATGAGCCTATCTGATACATAGACTATTGCCAAAGTGTCAAGTATTTTGGTCTGTAGGAATCGATTTGATACGTTCATGAATATTTCATGACATGACTCAATATTTGATATAGTTCGGTTCAGTATGTGGCTTTAATAAGTACGAGTATGTTGATATCGCAAAATTATTAACTTAAAAAACACAAATTTATAATAAGATAATAAAAATGTATTGTGATAGTTTATAAGGAAAGCTTAGACATTAAGCATTATCGAGTGAACTTATAAGTTTAAACGTACGTACATTGGTCCATCAACTGCGAAACTTAACAAAGGTGTGGAAGCATAACCAACTAAGAGCTTAAATAACTTTCTTATTCCTCTTGTGTCATTCTAAAAACAATACCATTCAGTTTCATTTCAGTCACACTTCAGAACTAGCCCACTCACCCTTTGTATTATTTCCTTTGCCATCGCAGACCTATTTATAAGCATTAGCCTGCCTGCACACGTCCGACAATCGGTGACCGACTTTTTGTGGAAAATAGAACGTATTGATTAAAATAGTATAATGCAAACGTCCAACGAAATATAAACGCTGCATTGCGAATCGTTTACAGTAAGTACGTTAAGAAACATGATCAACTAGTAATCATCTATTCATATAACAAAATTATTCCAGCGATCATAAAACTTCGTGAGGAAACCTACCTGTACCTCGAGCAGGTAAATAGCAATTCCTGTAAATGGCGTCACGGCTGCACCTGTCTCATGGACTACTGACTCTCTGAATAAACACATAGGTCCGAGGTAGCCATATAATTATTACCCCCGCAATTGCGAAGAATCTTTTACAATGACGACGGACTGACGACCTCCGTGGCGCGATTGCTTAACCACCTGAACGCTAATCGTGTGGTCCGGGTTCGATTCCTAGTGGAGGCAAAATTAAGGCTTTGATTATATATGCTATCTATTTATCCATCTATAATCAGTAAATATTTTTTAATTATACGTTAACCCTTAACACAAGTCTTACATGTTCTTAGCAAGTAGCTAGTTCTATTGGTGTAATAGTGTCCTTCAATATTATTATAATCGTTAGAGTTGAAGTGTTTGTAGTTATACTTTGTCCATCTATTTGTTTATTTATGTCATTTGAAGGGTTATAAATACAACGCAGTCAGTCCGATTATCGGTCCTACAAAATGAAGTCGTGAGCAGGCACGCTCAGGAGAAGAATAGCATTGCTTACAGAACGAAGAAGCAAGATTTAGTGCAAATCTGACGTTTCATTAACAACCTGAATAGGGTAGGGTGTGAGAAATAAGGCTGAGATGTGTGGATCGTGTGCCTGAATAAGCCTCCGATATTTCATGGTTATTTACTTTCCTAAGAGCCTTTGTATGAGATCTTTTGAGGGTCGGCGGGGAAAGAGGTTTTGGGGTGCAATGATGTAGAGATACTTGTGATTTGAATTAGGTTCTTATGGATATTTATTAAAGTTAAAAAGTACATACAAAAAAGTAAATATATTAAACATTTCGTTGTTTTAATTCTCTTTAATATTCTAAGGTAAAATCTTTAACGACCACTAACCCATGCGGGTAATCAGAGTTTTACATTTACACTATTGCAGAGGTACTAATTATAAGGCTTCTTCGAACTCACCGGATCACCATGATGTGATGATGATGTATACGTATATTCTAAGAATAAATAACATACATACATATATATTCCACGTCCTTCAATCCCTTTCGAGATGTAGAGAACCTCGGAGATTTAGTATCACCTAGGTCACTTTTTAGTATAAATTTTAGGGTTTTGATGTCATGTGGAACATTGGTAACAGGATGCTAGGCCTATCTCCCAATTGATCCTGCTTAGCCCTAGTCCATTAGTCGTCATCGTAACATCATCTCAAAAAAAGCCATATTCACATACATACACTCATATATTCACGCCTCTACGTCTTTAACGGCATAGGCAAAGACTATCGATCACTACCTGGAACAATCCTAACAAATCTCTCTTGCTTCACTCACACCCATTTACCTTCTCATACAAGCTCTCCGTTCTTCACGCTACGTACACCCACCTTCAGAAGAATGACTCCAATTTGATCTGAATAGTTTCTATATAAAAGTTATTTCTCAGTAAATTGATGTAATATTATTATTGATAATAAATTTGTGTGTGTTCCTATAAGTCTGTTATTCAGAGTATCGGGTGTAATGTAATTTCTAAAAATACTAACTTAGTACATCGTAAAGATCTTAAAAGTTTCCGGTAAGCCTATTTCGGAAACATCTAGGGAAGTAGCCAAACTTCTACTAAGTGATGGGCTAAGTTAATGTTCTACACGTGAACACTCACTTAGTTCTATTTTAGTCAGGTACTTGGATAGAGAACCAGCTGCCTTTTACCAGCTTTGCGAAAGAGGTAATTAAGGGATTAAGGTATTTAGGATAATCTATTATAGACAAACGACAAACGCATTCACGACTATTAACCCTTGCGGTGGTAAGTCAGAGGTTCAGGTTTCCATCTCCGCAATTGCGAAGGTAGTAATTCCATAGACACCTCGAACCCACGTGTTAGCCAGATAGGTCAGTACTCAATGTGACAAATGCTCAGCCATGTCGCTATTATAGATACATACAAAATTTCTAAAAGTGAGCAGAATCTCATAATGCTTAATATGAAATAATTACCAATTTGTACTACATATGGCTAACAGTATAAGCCTTTTATTTCTTTATTTTGTACATAGATCTGCTAATAAATGTTTTAAGTAACTTATTTGCAAGCCCGTCCCCTTACAGTTTACAAGAAATGCATAGTTCCAAATGATCGATGATGTTTTAAATTAAAAATCATAATAAAAGATCCGACAAACCCAAGAGTTATCCCTGTCATAATATATAACATTGTATTACTGCCTTGTATTTTAAATATAATATTATACATACACAGATAGTAAGGTTATCTGTAGTTAACGTTACACAACAATAGATGTCATTACCAGTCAATATGGTCTCACCTGTTTTCGGAAAATCCTTTAGATTGCAACTGGCTGAATAGCGTTTAATTATTGGAAACGTGATCGATGTTTGTAGATTCGATTCAGCTCGAGTTATCGAGGAGAACAATAATATGATTGTACTTTTGTAATAATATCACATCACTACCGTGCAGTAAATAAATGGCACGTTTAACTCCGGCCTTGGGATCCCTTAACTTATCAATTTAATGGGACGATATTTCTTGAACTAATTTTATTATTTTTCTATTTATTTTAGGTACTATTTAATTTTTTCTTTCGAGTGTAGGTGTTATAGTAAATATTATGAGTGTAGTTTTATTTACTGTATAAAGCAAATGTTGTAAAAGACGACAAATGGACTATGGTATTTTAAATGTATCAATGGATTATATGCACGTCGTATCTACAGTTATCAGTTCTTATTTTACGCTTATCATTAAGTATATTGGTCATTATTTCAATAGTTAATCTCATATTGATTTCTATAGCGAATTAGGCACTTATTAATAAGTTATACCTACTTGTTTAAGGGGAATTATAAAACGAGCGAACAAAAAAAAAACTTTGCGACTGATGATGACATACTGTTTTAATAACTTGAGCGGTATGAATTTGAGTAAGCGAAAATTAACTAAACTGACGACGAATATTGATTTATAATAAAATCCAGAACGAGCTTACAAAAAGTAGATTGTGATAAATCAATTTCAGATATAAAAATTTTATCCGAGCGACTTCATTACTAAGTGAGCGACTGGAAATACAGAGAGGGCAACTTCGATATTAAGATAGATTCGATTTTTCTAAGTGAGGTTATACTTAGCGAACTACTAAAAAGTTCACTTTGAGCAAAGTTTAGGTTAGGTTAGGTTAGGTTAGTTTAGAAATAAATGCATGCATATTACTTTATTTTTACGGGAGTACATTGTTTTATTTAATTACCCTTATATTTCGATAATAAAATTTCTCAACTAAATAGAATAGTGTTTCTTCAAATAGTTATTTCATATTATTTTTGTTTTTTAAATGTGAGCTCATTATACTCTGCTCATCAGTGTATTTTTCAAAGTAGTTTTTGTATTCGAAACACTTCATTTAAGATAAAATGCCGCTCAGTATAAAAATACATTTGCCAAATATTTAAAAAAATGCAGGACGTAACGTTGACCCGCAAACAAATATTAGGTCGCTCAAATATTATGAAGCTGCTCATTATGTATTTTAAGTAATTCAAATTAATGTTTGTAAGTTGCTGTTCTGTTGATTTCTCGTCACTCGCAGTCAGTCGCTCACTGAGTAATTCTATAACCCAAATTAATTAATTTTGACACTTAGAACTGTAATTTACAGTCACTCGTTTTATTGCTATCCCTTGTTTAAAAGGAAAACTTAATACTGAGGATCTCTAATAGAGAATAAAAACATAGTGCTATGATATACTCTTTCTTCTTTGTCATAAGAAGTGAATAAGGGCTTCATATACTTCAGCTCTTACTTTTGAATATTGAAATAGTCTTTTTTTACTTTTAGCTGTTCTGCCCATCCCCTAAGAGATTTTAAACATTAGGACTTACTAGATCGAGCGCACGCAGTGTGTAAATTTACGTAAGTCCTTCTGAGAGGTAAAAAGTACCTATGAATTAACGTAACGTACCTATAATAATAATAATATTTGGACATTATTACACCAATTGAACTAGCCCCTTGGTAAGTACATTTAAGACTTGTGTTAATGATACTAGTCAACGTATATTTAATAAATGTGTACTTTTTATACATAGATAAATGCATATATGGCATATATAATCAACGACCAGACTGGAAAACAGAAGAAAAGCGTTGTTCTTAACTCTGCCGCCACCGGGAAACGAACCCGGGACCTCACGATTAGCGTTCAGGCGTCTAACCGACCGCGCCACGGTCGTCGACGCGTCGTCATAAACTATAAATCCTCTGTTTTGGTGAACCTCAAAATTATAATAGAAGTAAGTATACGGCGATGGTTGTTTATTGAAATACTTAACGATAATAAATTATCAACTTGATTGCGTAATGTCAATGATTGGAACGAAACTAGTTTTTCTTCCTAGCCGTATGTAAAATCGGTCAATCAATCAGTCACTCAGTCAGTCAGTCAACCAATCAGTAGCGAACTCAGACCAAGGAAACTAATGGACTTGTTATACCTATGTATTAGGGCGTGTATACCTTCAAAACACAATATGGCTGACTTAGTAGTGATGTACGACGTCCTCTAACTGAGCTCTCTTTATCGATAGTCGATAGTTTAATTAGACTAGTTAAGAGAAGATCATGCGTGGCGCAGGTTGTTTGAGCGATTTTTAACCGATTGGTTCAAGTTAAGCAACGTCATGCGCAGCATAGGTCTAAAACGTATATCTAAATAAGTTTCTATGACACTTTTGATTAAAAGATGTTTATGACTGGAATCATGTTTTTTGGAATCATGGGTTTCTGGGTAACCTTAAACAAAATTTCGTGTCAGTATACTTGTAATAATAGATAATATTACTTTACTTCGACTAGGTCAAAATAACTATCGATAAACATCAAAACTGCCCAACACTAATAACCAAAACAAAAAACAAGGTGTTTGTTTACAACTTTGATCAAAGGTTTACAATATAACAATGAAGTTAATTTCACAATTATGGGACGTACACAACACAGGAGAACTAATAAAATATCTTAAAAATCGTATTGCTAAAGATTACTTTATATATTAAAGGTTTACGTTTTAATAAAAACAAACTTACCTATGAAAAGACAAATTAGGCTGATTTTTATTATTTCTGGATCCACAATTTATTATAGCACACTTAGGCATTGTATTTACTATATATTTGAACCAAACAACTATAGTTTTAATGAAAAATAACTTAAATACGCATTTATTTTATGAAAATAATTCCGTAAACTGTTTTGTTTACATGTTTTTAGCTATACACAAAATGGCGACTCGACACGTCTGTGACGTCATTCAAAAAGATTGACAGTTCGAACACACGTTCCAAATTAGTGCTTTTTCTTTCCATGAATTGAAAAACTCATTGGACAAACAGAGATAGCAGATATTTCATAGTTTTTCTTTTCACTATACATAACTTTAATTTGTATATGTATAATAGGGGCCGGTCCATTATAGTTTCCTTGGTCTGAGGTAGCGAACGATTATCTGACAAGAACAGCTGACTTACAATAATTCTATAATCTGTTTACAAGTGATAAACGAAGTAAATGTAAAGAAACTCACTTATCCTGTTATTT